>OU026155.1:41090028-41236905 GCA_907269105.1 Volucella inanis | reverse complement strand
GTTTATTTTTTTTTTTTGTTTTATTTGTAAACTATTATTGAAGCTTATACATTTTTGCAAATAAAGTCACTTGTCACAAAACAGGCGTTCTATTAGATCAAAGGAGATCTTTTTCAGTTATTTTATTATAATTGTTTTAATATTTAATATTATTTTTGTTTTATATCTTACTTATTATTATTAACTTATTTTATTTATTATATTGTAATAGGTTATAACCATTATTGATGATTTGTTTTTATTATTATATATAAATATTTATAAATAATATTTTAAATTTTAAACATCATTTTCTTATTATTATTAAAATTTCTTTCATTAGTATTAATATATTCAGTTTTAGGCTCTTAAAAAAATATTTCTTACCGGAATTAGTTTCCATAGCTAGCCAAAAACTTCTCAATAACTGGCAGTACGGTTTTCAGAGCAAATGGTGATTTGATGGCAAATATCACCGAAAAGCAGAACCAAGTGTTCATCACTCTGACGAAAGCAAGATAGTTGCACTTAATATTTCTAAGGCATTTGACTGACTTTTGCAACAGGCTCTTTACCCAAAAATGCGTGCATTTGAGATTAATGAATCTGGGTTTTATTGGATTAGAATTTACTTTTCGGGACTTTCAATTCAAGCTGATTTGGACCGTTTTAAATCTAATACCCACAAAATAAATGCTAGTCTACCACAGAACTCCGTTCTGTCTCCGACACTCTTTTTTATTTTCATTAATGACCTCTGTCCGCTACTTCTAGTCCGATATATTCCTTTGCTGATGATAATACTCTGCTTTTCATATTCGGTCCTGCCTTTCCGAACGGCAGCATATTTTAGCTCATTAAATTCCTATAACCAGTTAATAAATTATCAACAGACTGGAATTTAATGTTTCCATTACTCAATGCTGTCTGCTGTCATTAAACCGAAAACACAGCCATTATCCATAAATTGCACGTACATCGTCGAAACCGAAAAACTTTTCATTCACGGTATGTGAGTCAGTGAAAGCTTACGTGGAAATGACCACATATTCGATGTCGTCATTTCACCCCTCTGATCTGGCCTCAATATAAGGCATTCATCCGCCCGAAATTGGAGTACATATCCCGATTCTGGTCAGGTGCTTTTAAAACATATCTGCACCTGCTAGATACTTTTTGAATCCGTACAATAAAACTCATAGGTGATACTAATATCAGACTGTTAATTGACAACCTTGAATACCGACGTAATGTCTCCTGTCTCACTTTGTTTTATCGCCATTTTCAATACCAATGCTCCATTGAAATCACCAGTAACATTTCGACCCCTTCAAACTTTCAACCATAACACCCGTCTCGCTATGAATGGTCATAAATATATCCTCAATTTCAGACGTAATCTAAAATATCGTGATTCGTGTCTAATCCGTACAACTCGTTCATGGAATGCCTTGCCGAGCTCTCTTTTTCCTGGTCGTTATAACTTACAAATATTCAAAAACTATGTACATGAGTACCTCTCTTTTCTTCCTCCTCAATATTTCCTTTGCCCTCGCTGTGTACAAACATCTTGAGGGTACACAAATCCTTTGCTAACGACAGTAACTTTTGCTTTTTATATTCGCTCCCGAATTCTTGTCCCTGTTCTCCGACTGTAGAACTGAAATGGCAACGTATGTTAAGCGCATAAAATTCCGATATTAACAACATAATCAATTGGGGAACTATCAACAGAGTGGAATTAAATGCTTCTAAAACACAATGGTGACTGCTGTCGTTAAAACTATATTTAAAAACAAAGCTATTACCCAAGAATGTCACTTGCATCGTTGAAACCGAAAACCTTTCATTCTCGGCATGTGTGTCAACGACAATTTACATTAGAATGACCACATGTTCGATGTCGCCAAAAGCTTTGCCCAAAACAGGAGTACAATGCCCACATCCGGTCAAGTGCGGCTAAAACATCTCTGCACCTGCTAGATGGGATTCAAAACCGTGCAATAAAACTTATAGGTGATGCTTATAGCACTCAGTCAATGAACATCCTCAAACACTGATAAAATAGCTCGTGTTTCGCTTTGCATTATAACTATTCCCACCACTGAAATATTGTGATTCGTTCCCAAGCCGTACAACTCGCTTAAGAAATGCCCTGCATAGCTCTCTATTTCCTAGTCATTGTAGCATTCAGACTTTAAAAATCAACTTTCATCGATAACTCTCTTTCTTTCTTCCTTAATTTTTCTTCGCCCGCGATGTGTATTTTAATGGTACTAATAATTAAGCGCGCGCTGATTTACAAAAAACAAAAGAAAACACTTTACTGTTTTGTGCAGATCGAATCTGATGCGCTCCTTAAATTAAAAACCGGTTCTTAAGTTTCCCTAATTAACATCTTAGTGGTGTTTCAACATGTAAAATTTAATTTGTACGTTATTTAGGTTTCTACAGATTCGAGTTCACAGGATAGGGGTTTATCCTAAATGAAATACTTAATACCATTATATTAACGTAAATATATAGGCTTTATTTTAAATGGTTGTTTTTTATTGGTGCTAAATTGACTCGAAACAAATAGCCACACGAAGGTATTTTAGATGAAATTTCAAATATGCTACATGTACATATCTAACAAACTATACGGGTATTCTATTTGTATTTCGTAAATATGTTATGCATGCATAAAGTACAATTTTGTCTCACTTCCAAACCTGAAAGCTACTTGAAAGCGAAAAGCTTTCCGCATCCCAAAAATGAAAATAAGTTATGTGAAACTCCAACGTAAACAATCTTTTCGGTGCTGATTTAGTTCACACGTCGGCTTTGCTTCTTAAGGTTGTTGTACGTCCGGTTAATTAAAGTACGGGGATTCACGTGTTTTTAAATTTTTGAACTAGATTGTGTAAATTGCTAGTACGCGAGCCATTCACATGTAACTAAATTTAGATGTATCATTGATACTCGATTAAATTATATTTGTTTGTACATACATATGCATTTGCAAGTGAGTGTTCATGTGTATGTAGAATATATCAGTTGTATGTTGTATGGAGTATCAATTATATTTGTGAGTTGAAAACAAAAAGTAAATTTCCATTTTTCTCAGATTGTTTTCTTTTTTTTCTCCTATTAAATTTTTTTTAGATTAGAAACAAAAATTGTATAAAAAAACATATAGGTATTGTGTTTCAGACCGAAAGATAGTTATTTCAAATCTCCTTAAAAAAATTTTTTGTATTACTTATTTTGTGTATAATTGCATGAAACAATAAAACAAGAGCGATTATGTTTTGGCTATACTATCATATATTTTCCAAAAAAGTTATAGCAACATATTCAATTACAAAATAAAAGGATGAAAAAAATTATAAAAACAACGTAATTTAAACAAAAATCTGATTACGAAGAATTGGCTTGCAGCCCGTGGCCCAATTTAAGTATAGTTAACCTTAAGAGGCTATGTCTTGAACTAAGATCATTCTTTGTATATTGACATGGGTACTTCATTAAACTTTGAAATTATATACTCTTATTACCTTACTATTTAAATCTATTATCAAATTGAAATAATTTTTTTTTTTTAAATCCCAAAGTTTTTTTTAGCAAATTTTCAACTTAAATAAAAGTTGCATGCCAAACATCAAAGCAAATGACTAAAATTGTCATGAACCTACTCAAAGTTACAAAGTTAGCTTCCAAATTAACAAAGTTAGCTTAAAACTAAGAAAAAAAATTAATAAAGAATTATTAAAAAAAAAATTAATAGTATTTTATTCCAGATAATAACCTTTGCTTGTTTAAAAGAATTTAAATGAAGTAACGTTAGTTAATTAGTGTGATAATACTTCAATAACGTGAGTGCTAATTTATCAGAAAACACAAGCCGCTGACTATATTTTCAATATCTATATTAAGAAAATTTATGTATTTCATCCATATATCAAAACTAAAAATGTTTGTCATATCTTTACATTTTAATGCATCTACAATGGTTTTTAACAGATCTTAAAATTTCAAAAATATGTGAATATATGGTATGTACGTGTGGTTCAAATCTTGATCGGAAAAAATGATGGAATCGATTTTTGCCAAATGGTGGCTCTTTTTTTTCCAAAATCGAATTTCTCAATTCCTCAAAAAAAATATATATATATAAATTTTCCTCGTTCTCAAAAATAAACAAGCAATTTACAGTTTCAAAATCACTCAGCATAAATTTTATTCTACGAAAATTTAAAAAAATCCATGCATTGTAGAATCATCAATGTTATTCAGAGATAGTAAAAATCTCTGCAAGTTATCGTTGGATAAAAAAATTATACATGTTGACACACCTACCTACATACACACATATGCAGAGAAACGTTTTTAAAAACTATGTTATGTAAAAACTTTATAGATACATTAAAGAAGATGTGACAACATTTTCGATATTGACTTTTGAAGGGATCACATTAACCTTAATTAGTTAAGAAAATTTGTTAAATCTCAACAATAGACTGATAACTTGAATTATTCATAGTACTAGTCGTAGTCATGTGACATAAGATATATTCAAAAAATTATCCAGAACCTGCTGAACTATTCAGCAAATAGTGTGAAAATAATCGAGTGTTGTCAAATAGCATGATCGCCGTCAGATAACCCAGTCGAAAAATTTCTCCTTCACAACTTCGAAAGTTAAGTCGCTTATATGGCATGTAGCATGTAGCGCCATCTTGTTGGAATCACAGCTCGGATATGTTGATGTTATCGAGTTCTGACCACATAAGGTCGGTTAACATCGCTATATACTTGAGACCATTGGAGAAGGAGTCTCCTTTCTCATATCGAAAGAAATAAGTTCCGATGATGCCGCCCTGGCATAAACCGCACCAGCATTGATGCTTGGCCGAATGCTTGTGGATTGTGTTTGCTCCAATAACGGCAATGTTGCGTGTTGACATAGCCGCTAAGCTAAAAATGGGGCTCCACCGAGAAGATGATTTTTTGGCCAAAATCCGGATCTTCGGAAAACATTTCCAGCGCCCACTTAGCGAATTCACGGCGTTGTCTATGGTCGTCCGACTGCAATTCTTGGGTCATCACAATCTTATACGGATGAAGGCCCAAATTGAATCGCAAAATAAGCCGGGCTGACTCTCTGGTAAAGCCCAATTCAGCTGATCGGCACTGAATCGATATTTCTTATATATATATATATTATTAAACTAATAGCACAGATAATAAAGTTATATAGATATCGTATGCAGAGTAAAAAAATATGTTACTTTTTCAGGCGAATGGGATTTACTACTACGTACCAGTTTGATCGAACTCGAATCGTGCATACCATAAGTCATGATTTTCTCTCAAATTTGGTTGGAATAATAAATTGCTTGTTGCTCTTTGAGTTTTATTTTTATTTTATTTCGGTTTTCTTTTCATGTACCTACTTGTAGTGTTTTTTTTTTTTTTTTTTTTTTTGTATTTCAGATTCTAATTGTGATTAAATGGAAGGAATTTCTTGTACTACGTTATTGCCTTTTTTTAAGAACAGTGAGAGGGGATTAGCAGGAAAATTAAATTAACAGGAAAATATATCGGTATCTCTCACTCTTAGAGTGTTGGTTTATAGTGAGGTTCCGTTTCCCCTCACTCTTGGGGTGCTGGTTTATAGTGAGGTACCCGTGCCTCTCACTCTGGCGGAGTTGGTTCAATTTCGTGAATGTTTTGCTTGTTTTCCTGACAAAATTTAATTTTTACCGGTAATTCTTTTTTGGAATTTCCAGGCACAATGCTTTTTTTCGAACAATTTGCACACTTGTTTTTTAAAAAGATATTAAAGCCAGATATCCTGTAAGATAACGCATTACAGTCGTTTCCAATGACGTTTCATTTGTAATTTTGATTTCATTTATCCTTTTTCGAACAAAGTACATATTATCAAATACAGTTTCCTCGCGTGTTTCAGGTAATAAAAAAGTTGTTGATGTGTGAGGTTGAGTCTGAAAGTTATCTAAATTTAAAAATTCTACATCGTCCTTATCACAATAACTATGAGAAAAGAAAGCAATTAGATTCGAAGACATAATTTTTGACATTTAAACATTAAATTCGTACACAGATTTCTGTTACCGCCTTTCCTGCGAATAATAGAAAATAAATTTTCCAAAAAATCTTGATGAGTTCACTTTGTACGTAAGTAAATACTCAACTTTCTTGAATAAACTATCACTTATAACTTCACTAAGTAATAAAATCCCGTTTATTGTCTATTATTATCCATTCCATTTACACAAAAATTCCTTGGAAGATTGCATTGATCTTAAGTAAGACAAGAAATATTTTTTAGGCCATATTTTTAGGCCATTAAGTTAATGAACATTTTGTGTTTGTGCTGCCGTTGTCCTGCTAAAGGTTTCCGTTGCCAAGCAAACGTTCACTTTTTCAAATGCATTTGGGGTTATGTGTAAACTTGTAAGTTTCAAGCATGTTTTAGCCACATTATCTCTTTTTAAATTGAATATTTCTCTGAAAACTTCAAAGCGTTATGCGTTTTTGTTCTAGAGCGAAGTTTTTTCTCAAGCTTTAAATTTTAAGTCTGCAGTTTAATTACGAAGTTGTCCACTAGTATTAGGTTCGCCCTGTTGTAAAGGACCTCAATAGGATAGAATTTTTTGTACTCCGACTCTGGTGTTCTGTACAAGCGAAGACAAGCCCTAAGGTAAGCCTTATCAAACACCCGAACCTTTTCCATTAAGCGTGCTCGTACATTGAACCACACGGAACACCCAAATATCAGCATGGGCCTGATAAGGGCCATGTAGCAGATATAAATCGAGTTGGCTGCTATAAAACAGTCTCTTTGTAAGGGCAAAAGCGCCTTTAGCTCTGGCCAGAGCAGCATCTAAGTTTTTGTCAAAATACAGAAAACCGATCTAGTCAGACCCCAAGGTATCTGACCACATTTCGACAAGCAAGAGGCTGCCCATGTTGTCCAATGAGGCTCTAGACAACGGCGTCCTAAACAGAATGGTTTCCGACTTCTGAAAGTTGATTTTCAACTTCCAGTCATCGCAAAATCGTCTTATCTTATCGAAGTCACGCTGCAAGAGAGTATTAATGACCTCGATTTTTGGAACTGTGCTGTGTGCTATCAAATCGTCTGCGTACGCAATAGTATGGGGAAGTGAACCTATCAAGTCGCTTGTAAAAATGTTGAACAGGATCGGCGAGTTGACCGCGCCTTGCTGAAGACCATTTTTAATTTGAAATATTCCAACTGAAGTCACATCACCACTCCTCACGAGGAACTGTCTGTTGATTCGCATATTTTAAAGAATGTACAAGAGTGGTTTACTGATCCCCAGCCAAGTCATCTTATAGAAAAGACCCTCTAACCATACGGTGTCGAAGGCCTTCTCCAAGTCAACAAGGCAGGCACCAGTACATTGGTTTTTGCCTTTATTCCATTGTTAATCGGACAACAGTTTAGACGCGGCATGTGTGATATCATGTCTCGCCTTAAAACCGAATTGATTATCCGGAACTATATATTTGTCCTCAACCCACCTATTGATTACTTTTTCAAAAACCTTACTGATATTTGGAAGGAGACTTATCGACCGGAGATTCGCCGGATTGGATATATCCTTTCCCTTTTTGGGAAAAGGTTGAACCAGCGCCGTTTTCCAATGCGCTGGATAATGTGCATTATTCATTGCATTATTAAACAGGGTGGTATAAATGTCCACCGCTTCTAGAGGAAGATGTCGAAGCACGATGTTCGGAAAACCGTCGGTCCCCACTGATATTTTAGCCCTGATTGTGTCGAAGATGTCATGGAGTTCTTACTTCGAAATGAACGGGGGTCGGTCACCCTCTTTGGTAATGACATTATTTGCCAGGTTTTCTTCGCTGAACTGGGTGAAACCAGAGCCCTCGGATCGTGCACCAAGACGCGATCGTCCAGGTCATAATTAGGGCCAATGGTATCATTGGCCTTGTATACTTCCTGGAAAATCGCCCCTATGTCCTCAACCTTCTCCTGTGGATCCTCGATCACAATTAAGTCATCATCATCAGCGGCCTCATTTGGATCATTATGAACATTTTGTGTTTGTGCTGCCGTTGTCCTGCTAAAGGTTTCCGTTGCCAAGCAAACGTTCACTTTTTCAAATGCATTTGGGGTTATGTGTAAACTTGTAAGTTTCAAGCATGTTTTAGCCACATTATCTCTTTTTAAATTGAATATTTCTCTGAAAACTTCAAAGCGTTATGCGTTTTTGTTCTAGAGCGAAGTTTTTTCTCAAGCTTTAAATTTTAAGTCTGCAGCTTAATATTTTTTTTCCAATTTAGAATTCGCAAATTTATTGTATCTAACGCAAGAAATATTTGAACTACTAGAGGTCCTTCTCCGTTTTTGAAGAAAGATTTTTTAAATTTAAATTTAAGTAGGGAACAGCGTCCCTTCTAAGCATTTTTCCGACAATAAATTCCGAAGAAAAATTATTTTGACAAACAAAATATTTTCCTTCGCTCTTAAAATCGCATGCCTGCCTCCACAAATTACTTAAAATTTAATTTTTTTCCATTTGAAGAACATGCAATTTTTTTACAAATCGAACAAGAAACACCATTCTTTTTTTTTTAAAGTATACCGCTGAAAAACATCGCTCAATCATAAACCAAAAACAGCGAAATCCCTCGAAAGTTGACGGCGGATGTAAATGAAATTGAAAAATGAAATCGAACAAAAGCCACATTAGCGTCCTCAATAAATATATACGCTCAAACACACCACAGTGTAGCGATCCAGTAAACACAAGCGACAGTCAGTCATTCGTATATGTTCGTTTGCAAGATCGACTGAGATGTAAAACAAAATAGAGAGTTGCAGCAAAACGAAATATGAAAAAAAATGTGTGTAAATCGAAGCGACAGCACACTGGAGGATGGTTGATATACACGACTATACAACTTAAAATAGTTTCACACCGAATTGATGCAACAACCCTTATTTTTGACAAATTTATTGGCATGGAAAATGTGGTCATTTTTTCTGTAACTGCATTTTAACATATTTTCCACACATTAAAAGAAATGCAAAAGATCAAAACAAGATCTTCAAGATGACACTCATTGTTAAGAACTTTATTCAAAGCTCTAAAACCAAAAGCTCCTCAACAGAAACCCAAGGAGAAAAAGCTGAGCGAGTTACAAAACGGACACTGGTAATTCTGAATGCATATCAATTTAATAGAAGTTGAATAGCAGCAACTAGAGGCCACAACCAATCAGTGCATAAGACGAGTTTGCATTGATTTAAGTAAAGTCCTTATACATCAGCACTAATATTTTTCTATTCTCCAAGGAAAATAGCTTCTATTTGATTTTTATTCGTAAAACTACGTGCCCTTAATTTTCTTTTTTCAAATTACCTAATAAATGCCAAATTTAGATCTGGAGATTGAGCAGGTGTTTTTATCACTTTAGCACAATTGTAAAGCAACCAAAATCTTGTATTCAAAGCGGAGTGCTTGTCCTAACAAAACTCCAACTATTGTCCAAGATTTAATTTTTCGACTCTAGCCCGCAAATTTTGTGTCAGCTAATTTATAAAATAGAGGTGATCCATTGTTCCATCAATGAAAACTAAATTCCCCACACTTGAAGCTGCCATACACCCCGACGCTAACACACTTCCTCCGCCATGCTATACTGTTGGTACTACATTCCTTTCTTCTAACTCGGTGTTTGGTTTTCTATAAAATGAGATTAAACTTACTTTTATCAGCAAATATTACGTTCATACAGAACTCTTGAGATTCATTAACGTAAGATCTTACAAACTTCTTTACCTTTATTGTCTGTTTTTTTGGAATATGTATGGCTTATTCCTCGCTGATCTCGCATGAAAATTACTGCTTTTAAAAATGTTTCTAGTTGTTTACGCTTAAATACTTCTTAGTATTTTTTACCAGTTATGAAGCATTAGTTTTGATTAGATTCAGACAACTTCTTAGGACGTCCTCTTCTTGCCTGGTTTTCTACCAATTTCTCACTATTAAACTTTTTTATTATGTTGTGAACTGTAGTTCTTGGTCTTTTCAGAATAGTAAAAATATCATTTTCAGATAATTCTTGATTGAAATGGTAATTTCAATACAAGACTTCAATAGAAGTCTCAAGTTTTTTCGACTCATTATGAGCAATTTTGACAAAATACTAAGCCAAACTACAGGAAATGAAGAAAAAACAGACGTAAGTAACTACACTTCAGTTTTCAGTTTTATATGCATTTTATTTTCTTAATCATTAACTCTTACATACTAACAAAAAATGCTTAAATGCTAGCTTAAAATTACTTAACAATCTTATACAAACTTACTGGCCAGACACAGGCACTCTTAGCTACTCCAAATTCTTACATGTATGTCTTTCGACTTAGATAACATATCATTATATATTCTTATTTTCTATACTTAAGGCTAAAAAAAACATTGTTAACAAAAAACTTAGCCTATGGACAATATTTTTAAATTTTTATAAAAACTTAATATCTAACTTAAAATAAACCTTAGTCTACCTAACCTACATACACAATACACACACCTAGACATTATACACAATAATATACATATATTAGTATATGCCATTGTATATTCCAATATATGTATATATTTTTTAATGGTTAACCTAAGCCTATGTAAGCTGGCCATCGCTATTTACGATGCAAATAGACTGGTACCCACCGCCCTACTGAACCTGAGATGATCCACACTACTATATGCGACGTTTCTGTTGTAGTTGAGTCGTCTGTCCCCAGCTGTCCGAGCGACATGGAAGATTAACGGGACCGCTGCTCTATCCTGCATCAACCCTATCTGATCTAGGTAGAGGAATGCTTCCGGTGGAACGAAGCCTTCAGAGCGCACACTCTCGCGGTAAAGGTAATTGGGGTAGTAAGCCCCAGATATAAGGTTATTCGTCCAGGTCATTGCTCTTGCAATGTGCCTTCGAGTTAGTTTAATTACGAAGTTGTCCACTAGTATTAGGTTCGCCCTGTTGTAAAGGACCTCAATAGGATAGAATTTTTTGTACTCCGACTCTGGTGTTCTGTACAAGCGAAGACAAGCCCTAAGGTAAGCCTTATCAAACACCCGAACCTTTTCCATTAAGCGTGCTCGTACATTGAACCACACGGAACACCCAAATATCAGCATGGGCCTGATAAGGGCCATGTAGCAGATATAAATCGAGTTGGCTGCTATAAAACAGTCTCTTTGTAAGGGCAAAAGCGCCTTTAGCTCTGGCCAGAGCAGCATCTAAGTTTTTGTCAAAATACAGAAAACCGATCTAGTCAGACCCCAAGGTATCTGACCACATTTCGACAAGCAAGAGGCTGCCCATGTTGTCCAATGAGGCTCTAGACAACGGCGTCCTAAACAGAATGGTTTCCGACTTCTGAAAGTTGATTTTCAACTTCCAGTCATCGCAAAATCGTCTTATCTTATCGAAGTCACGCTGCAAGAGAGTATTAATGACCTCGATTTTTGGAACTGTGCTGTGTGCTATCAAATCGTCTGCGTACGCAATAGTATGGGGAAGTGAACCTATCAAGTCGCTTGTAAAAATGTTGAACAGGATCGGCGAGTTGACCGCGCCTTGCTGAAGACCATTTTTAATTTGAAATATTCCAACTGAAGTCACATCACCACTCCTCACGAGGAACTGTCTGTTGATTCGCATATTTTAAAGAATGTACAAGAGTGGTTTACTGATCCCCAGCCAAGTCATCTTATAGAAAAGACCCTCTAACCATACGGTGTCGAAGGCCTTCTCCAAGTCAACAAGGCAGGCACCAGTACATTGGTTTTTGCCTTTATTCCATTGTTAATCGGACAACAGTTTAGACGCGGCATGTGTGATATCATGTCTCGCCTTAAAACCGAATTGATTATCCGGAACTATATATTTGTCCTCAACCCACCTATTGATTACTTTTTCAAAAACCTTACTGATATTTGGAAGGAGACTTATCGACCGGAGATTCGCCGGATTGGATATATCCTTTCCCTTTTTGGGAAAAGGTTGAACCAGCGCCGTTTTCCAATGCGCTGGATAATGTGCATTATTCATTGCATTATTAAACAGGGTGGTATAAATGTCCACCGCTTCTAGAGGAAGATGTCGAAGCACGATGTTCGGAAAACCGTCGGTCCCCACTGATATTTTAGCCCTGATTGTGTCGAAGATGTCATGGAGTTCTTACTTCGAAATGAACGGGGGTCGGTCACCCTCTTTGGTAATGACATTATTTGCCAGGTTTTCTTCGCTGAACTGGGTGAAACCAGAGCCCTCGGATCGTGCACCAAGACGCGATCGTCCAGGTCATAATTAGGGCCAATGGTATCATTGGCCTTGTATACTTCCTGGAAAATCGCCCCTATGTCCTCAACCTTCTCCTGTGGATCCTCGATCACAATTAAGTCATCATCATCAGCGGCCTCATTTGGATCAATACCTGCTATTGTCAGTAACAGTTCGTTGTCTGATGCCCGGGCTATTTTAAGACACTGAAGGTCGTTTTGATTTTTTCTTCGAAATAGTTTATTTATTTGCGGGAACATATTCGGATTACTGGTATTTACAGCCCGAACCTTGTTGTTCCAATACAAACTTACAGAAATTCTGTAATTTGTTAACGTTTGCAGATTTTTAATCGACGACTTCAGTGTCCTGATCTCCGGGTGTTGTCTGTCGGTAAACTGTCTGTACAAGTTTTTGAGTTTTGACAGAAGTCTACTTTTCTGTCGGTGCAGTGAGTCAATAGTAGGATTGCGGAACAGGTCTTTGTTAGTCGTACGTCGATACCGCGGTATCCATAGTTTGTTTAATTGTCTCGTCCATTTGTTTTAGGTAATTGTCGATTTCCTCGTTTGAGAAATTCCTATTGGACGGTAGGTGGAGCGTGTTCGAGGAGAGCGCTCTTGTAAAGGTTGTTGAATGTCTTTGGACAAGCTCCTCCAATTCCGCAATTTCGTTGGGAACTGTAATTTCGGTGCTAAATCCGAAATGGTCGCTGTCATACACGAATGTTCGCAGATAATTTAGCGCTTGTAAATTTTTACCTGTCAGTCGTATTCGTAGATCCAAATAAGACCCGCCTCTGGGAAACGACGGGTTATCCGTCGCTTTAAGACCGAGTCTGTACATGACTAAAGGTTCCCTTTAGTATTTGGCAAATGCTTTCCCTAATCTCTGTGTTTAGCGTTGAAATCTCCGCCGATTATAAAATAATTCTCCGCCGATTCCAGCCTCAGAGGTCGAAAAAGCGTCTCGAGCTCTGTAATGAATAAGGTGGATTGTGAAGCCTCAGGTGCATAAACAGAGGCCAAGCACAGCCGCTTTCCACTGCGGAGCGGGATGTAAATGACGACTGCCTCCAACACCCGGAACCTGCGCAACACTCTCTTGTACACTCTGTGAAATTTTATACCTTGTTTAATGAAAATCACGACACCACCTCCACGTTTGGATCTGTCCCGGTTTCTTTTTCTAACAACGTAATTATTGTACTCCAGTTTGTGCTCATCGATTAACTTGGTTTCGCTTGCGAAAAGCACATCAGGAGTTTGGTCTTGTAGCAGCTTAAACATCGCATCTCTTCGTTCGATCCTAATCAATGAATTAACATTCACCGCAAGGACCTTCAAAGTTTGCTCCACCATGTGCGCACCCATTACGACATGTGTTGCGTTAGGCCCGGCAGCAGCGCCGGAACTGTGGTTCTTTGCGCACTTCACAAATTGAGGCTGTATTCGGCAGTTCGACGCGGCGTGCCCGAACCTCTGGCGCTCCTTTTTAATTTTTCCCAGTAAACCACCTGGTAGTTTAGGACATTGATACTCCTTAGAGTATCCCGACGGCTTTCGGCACTGAGCTGCACCAGGAAGAACGGCAGACTCTGCTTCTCCTGCCTGGCTCTAGCTGTGGTAAATGGATTTACCCCCACAAACTTGAGTCCTTCGCACTCTTTCTCTTTGAGCAGTGCTAGGATCTCCTCAGGATCAGAAAACGGTTCTAACCCCTACAGTAGCATCGATTGTTGCTTTTCACACTTCGGTGTGAATTTAGGAGTATTACAGTGGATGGAATGGCGATCGTTCCCCAATCTCTTAATGCTAAAATTATTACCAATGACCAACCTACTCAGGTCTTTGTTTCCATTTACCCCTAATTTATAGGTGTTGATAGGAGGCACCTTCTCATTCTTCTTATGCTGCTGTTGTTGTTGTTGTTTTTTGTTGTTACTGTTGCTACGGTTTTTTCAGCTGCTGTGGTTTCAGCTATTGTTGTTTTTGCAGGTGTTGCTGTTTTTGCTGCTGCTGTTGGTTCTGCTGTGGCTGTTTAGTTTGCTGTAGTTGTTGTTTCTGCTCTTGTTGCTTTTTTTGTTGGGAGCTCTTTACTTCTGAGTGCTCCCTCTGCCTGCGTGCAGTTTGATTTTGCTTAATAGCAAGCACTTTTTCCTTTAGATTTTGGATGTTGCTGTTAATCTATTTTATGAGTTCATCCTCGTCTTCCGACTCAGATGTCGCCAGAGAGGCAAAGTTGTTGTTGCCCTCCTTATAATGGACCTAAGAGATGTACATCAACGCATCATCTGATTGTTTTTTGTTTTGTTGTATTGTTTTCGCTGTTTCAACTGTTAAAGCAGCACTTATTTTTATTTTTGTTTAATTAGTAGTGGTTTTTAACCTCCTCCTTCTTTTTATGGCTTTCGTCACGGCACCGGCAACAGTATTGTTGTCTTTTGCAACTCCCTTTATGGCAAGAGCGGAACGTTCTCCACCATCCATCACGTGATTTCCTTATAACTTGTTGATTGTTATATATAGTATATTGTATATAATAAAAAAAAATAAAAAAAAAAATGAATAAAATGAATTACTGGGCTATCGAGTGAACTAAAGAAATTGCAACTAATCTGTTATCATCTTTTTTACTTAAGGAAAAGCCGAAACACTAAACACTTTTATTTCCTACGCAGATCTGCAAATGACTGACGTAAATAACTATATTGACAAAATAAGTGGTATTGTTACAGTTATTTTGGGGAAGACACACGTTTGGGTTGTCGAATACTTTTTTTTGTGAATTACGCTTCTGTTTATTTTGTGTCACTTTTTTTCTTAGAAATAGGATTTTTATATAAAGTTTGAAATTAAAATAAAAGAACTAAAGTTAATTTAACTAGTTTTGTTTTGATCGAATTTATTTTGCTGCAATGTCTTTTATTTTCCAAAGTTTGAAAGAGCATGTGCATGTCGAGTACGTCCACGTAGTTCTACTTATCTTACGTCCATTTTTCTGCTTGCAGCATTTTAAATTTCTTCTAATCCTAAAGGTGATATGAATACCATTTTAGAGGCTTTTTCTCCAGGGCGCGGGCGGATGGTGTAGTAGTTTGAAACTCAGGTGTATTAGGTTTCGATATTTTTCCCAGAGATGGTTGTCAAACTGGTCGGGACGAGCTAGTACATCCTCAACCAGTGGGTCTTAAGTACGTGCTAGTTGTTAGTTTGTTACATTTAGCCCACCCGGCAACCACTCCAACATCAGTGTTATGCCTTCATATCAGAGTTGACGCCGTCGGGATTTTCATATAACTACATACAAATTCACAGAATTGCCTCGCACGGGATTCGAACCAACGACCCCCTGCTTGAGGAGTCTATGCATATACCACTACACCACGTGTAGTGTCCTTGTCCTTTTGTTGAAACAGATAATGACACTTTGTTTTTAGAGTTTGGATTCAAATCATCGAAAACCAAAAAGGCAAATTATTTTTCTCACGTCGGAGTTACAGCAAACCTTAGGAAGTGAAATCTTCTTCCTATGAAAAGGTCTCTCACTCCCACGCAATTTAAAGCCATCCTAGATCCCCTCTCAAACCGCGCGTAGTGACAAGACGAACAAGATACAGAAAATAAGGCTTTCGTTCACCCCGGAATAGTTGCATCAACAATTTATATCAGCTTTGTTTTTGCAAGACTTATTACGACGCAAATGTTTTTTTTTTTTTTAAATGATAAGTTTATTGTTGTAATCCAAAACCTTTTGGACGGTTTCATTGCCTCTGTATTTAAGTGATCGCAAGCGGTGGTATACAGGTTCAAATCCAATAAAAAAATAAAGGGGAATAACTATATTTAAGTCCAACACTTTTAAAAAAACTTTGAATATTAAGACCATTAATATTTTTTCTAGAAAAAATTAGACATAAATAAATATTTGAAAAAAAAAGTTAATAAAACGGCGAAGTCAATAAAACTCCCAAATCATCAAAACAAGTCCGATACTGATGATTATTTTTTGAAGGCTATGTCATGCTGCATACTTATCTCTCTGTTACAATATATAAAAAGTTTTTTGTCTGGTCTGATTTTTAACGATGGTTTGTCGCGTCAGCTTTTTTTTTATATATAGTGTCATGAGCACAAACCGATTATTTGATCATGGGTCGACAAAAGTTTTACTTAATACCTGAAGAACGTCGTTTGCGATAATTGGCAACAAAAACAAAATATTACGAAAAAAAGAAGGCAAATATGTCTGAGAACAAATAGCGAAAAAGCGTTCAAAACAACGCGTTGAAATCATATAGCGATCCTTTGCTATTTACATTGTTATTCTCAACGGGTGAATTTTTTTATAAATATATCACTAGCACAAACCGATTATTTGAACATGGGCCGAAAAAAGTTTTACCTAACACGTCATTTGCGATAATTGGCAAAACAAAAAATAAATTCGGAAAAAATGAAGGAAGAAATAAAGTTGAAAAAGAGTCTTGAGAATGTATCTGAAGAACAAATAGCGAAAAAACGTTCAATTCAACAATGCGTTGAAAATATGTCTCAAGTAATTGAACGAAAGCTTAAGTGTACTTATATCATGCTAATAAGCGTACAAAAATACAATACATCGATCACGGAAATTTAAAAAACGTAAACCTTTACGTTTTGAGGGTGAAAAATCACGCTTAAAACACAGTTGTTGCCATCAAGGAAAAATTGAACTGTTATCTCTAGCAAATAATCAATATTCAAAAGAAATAATTGATCTGATGTATGGTAAAGAAGAAATAAATAAACACTTCAGAGAAAATATTCGAGTTTACAATAAATTATTTCTATTTGCTTCTTTTAATACTCAAAGCTCTTATGCCATGCGTATCGTTGGTGAGGCAAAGATACAAGCTACAACTTCTCTGTCCTGATAATGCAAATTCAAATTTCGGACAAATTTACATTTACGATAACGGCGAAGTCTTGTTCGAACGTGCAAAAGTTGTCAAACGCGATGATGTTTTGAAAATCAATACCTACGCTGAAAAACATTGCGTCCTATATAACGTGCATCAAGAAAACTTGGACGAGGAATATTGTTTATACGACGCCAATTGATAACAGCCAGTTAGCTGCAATAGTTTTATCAAGGGATGGAGCAATCGAGAAATAAGTGGAAATAAGAATATATCCAAAAGGATATATATATCGTCATTTTTTTCCCTTAATTCACCAATTTATTAAAAATTAATTATAATATTACAAAGGTCAAAACTGAACTAGAGCTTAAGTAACTCTTAATCTCCTATTTATACATCGGCATACCGACGCCAGCGACGACTGTTAATAGAAGAATCTGGTGTAAGCAGTTCGTCATATCGGGTGACCCATGAGTGACACCCGAGTTATTATATTAGGTGCATGATGAGTGTGGGAACATATTGCTGTGCATGCTTTTGGTGCATGTTGAATTTCGTGCGAAAAGAATTTGTTAAAAATACTGTGTTAACATTTCTGGGGTTAACTCCTCCCTCCTTAAGTGCTAACGTCCTCGGTGGCACAGTTTAAAAATAAGGAATCGAAGTTATTGATGATGATATGCATGGTTTTTCGACTGGTTTTTCCGTGCTATTGAGATTTTCTATTTTAACTGATATTGGTATCTGTTTCTTCAGAACGATTTTGACTATTACGAAAATAGTAAGAGGATTGCTCCAAGGTCCATGTTATCATAAGGCTGATGACATTTTCGTTGCTTAGCATTTGGATATGTTGGGTGTTGTTTATATTTAATTCCTTAAGCATCTCGAGTGATAGGATTTCCTCGACTGTGCCTTTGGTAGGTTTTAGTTGTAGGATTGCTGGCAAGGGTTTTAAATGTATATCTTCTTTTGATTTGAACACATCCTTTCTTATCTTTATCGTGGAGCTATGGAATTGTACTATGTATGTCCCACTAATTTCAATGGTTTCGTTGTCTACGGTTATTGATCCATTGTAATTGTTCAAAAATAAAGTTCCTTCTTCCAATTCTTCTATCCTCGGCGTATGCTGTTTATTCATGGTGGTGCATGTAGCGGCATAGATTCTTAATAACTTCGTATGCAAGTGCTATCGCTAATGTCTAAAATCTTATTATTAGTAATATACATAATGTTAACTTATTATTTATTTCGCATTCTGTTTTTATACCAAGTATTTTCTTATTACATTTTAGTATTTCTTTAAATGATATCTTATTAATTTGATTTATTTTTCTTACTGCTCTAATATGTAATTTTTCACATGTTTCACTTTTTGTTTGTGGTAAATCTATAATATAAACAATTGTATTATGTTTTGACGCAATCTTAATTTTAACAAAATCAATTGCCTATTCTATGTTTTCAAAAGGTATATCTTCTTTGTTAAGATAGTTTTTAATTTCATTAATTTCTAAATTAGAAAGTATAAATGAATTTATAATATTAGCCTTGGCCCAATGCAATTCTTCTAATTCTAATTCTTCTTTTATTATTTTTATCTTATATTGGGCATAACCAATACTTGGTTCTTTACATTTTCGTTTGTTTTGATAATCTTAAGTATTGAATTTGTAACATGGGTAAGGGTAAGTTTATTTATTTTTTCTATTGAAAACCTGTTTATGATAACTCCTTTGTTATTGTTTCTTAGTTTATTGTTTGTTTTTATTTATTTATTTATTCTTAGATAGCATAGGCTCAATTGATATGTTTAAATAATGTATTACAAGGTTACAACAATATGAAAGAGAAGCTAACAATATTGAAGATATTATTATTTGAATCCAAAAAGAGAAAAAAAGGAATAAACATTGAGGTGGTGATAAGGAAATAATTAAAAAGAAAAATAATGGGATAGATTAATAGAAAAAAAAAAGTCATCATCATATTAATGTCTCCAAGTACTCCTTGAGCCTCTTACCGAAAATCGCATTTATAAAAAATAAATATATAATTTAAATGATATATAATTTAAAATCATGGTGCTCCGGATTTCCGGCTATCCACTTCCAAGCGGTGCCAATGAAATTCAGTGATCTCTTTGGTCTTTTATTTGATATTTCGTAGGAAAGGTGAGAATAAAGGTGGTGGTCGGTTGAGCAGTTTGTTCAAATAACGTTAACTATCTCGTCATGTATTGGTATTGTATAATATATGTCTATTACGCGTATGATTTCATATGTTCCGTCCTGAAATTTTTCTGTTCCGATCTTAATAGTAATTAACTCGGAATTAGAGTAGTCTAATATACGTGTGTCGCCTAAGCATAATGTCAGTGGTATTACTTTTATGGACTATTTTACCTGATACTGTTTTTATGGTTGTTTTAGAAATTTCTGCTATAATGTCTTTTCTGTATTTGAGTGATCTTTTAGAGCCTAATTTTTTATCAATTCTAATATAAACGGTATCGCCAATTGAGTAATCTTTTACTGGTTGTCTATTTTTATTATGATATTTTAGATCATACTCTTGTTTCTCTTTTAGTCTATATATGTTGTTTTGCCTTAACTTTTCATGCTGTTCTGGGTCGTTAACTTGTCTTTTGAAAATTTGTCTATTGGCCTTTTTTTCGTCGTTGAGTGGATGGAGAAGTTGTATACGTATGTAGCCTTTTCCAGTAATTCCTTAAAAGTTTTAGTTCTTTAATCCTTCTTAATAAAGCGCATAATTTCAGTCAGAGTAGAGTGAAAACGCTCAATCTGTCCGTTTACTGCATTTACTGTTAGTGTGGTATAGACATCTAAACCGAATTGGTTTTCTGGCATAAATAATATGGAGGCTGAATTTATGGACTTTTCGTTATCGACTAATATCATTCGTGGTACTCCGAATACATATAATATTGTACCTCACTTAATGGTTCTTTAATGTCTTCTATTGCCTTAGATTCTTACTTGGGCGTATTTTGAAAATTTTGGATAGATGTCCTGAATCTTTCCCATTTTGTTTTCTGAAGTAAATAGGCCATTTGTTATGCTCGGATTTAGATTGTGGCGGTCTAGACAAAGCGTCTGCCACTATATTTGTTTTTCCTGGTTTATATCTCATCTCATAGTTGTATACTTCTAAGGAGCACTTCCATCTTTTAATTTTAGCATTGTGATTTTTCGTACTCAAAGCAAAGGTGAGAGGCTGATCGTTATTACTTTTGCGAAGCCGTACAGATAGTTTCGTAGGGATTTTAGGGCCCATATTATGGCTAAAATTTCCTTTTCGTTAGCCGCAAATTTCTCTTCCGTTTTGCTCAGTGTTCTGGAAATGTCCCTTTGCATAGTTTGATGTGTCGGTTGTAAGATGGAATACTTTGTTGAAATCGGGATAGTTTAATATACATAGTATCTTGTGACGGTAAAGAATTTTGGATTTTTTTAAAGGCTTAGAGAGCATCACTGTTCAAGTGAATTAATTTTTTACTCGAAATATTTTTGGACAGCCGTCCATCCTCCCCCCTTAGAAGGGATGTTAGGGATTTGGAAAGTTTCGCATAATCTTAACGAAACGCTTATAACACCCTAAGAATAAATGAAGATCTTTTAGGATATGGAAAATCTTGTGTAGCCCTAAAATTTTCGGGATTTGTCTTGATTCCGTTTGCGGAGATAATATATCCCATAAATTCTACTTCCTTTTCAAAGATGATAATATATATAATAAATGTAAATATAGCAGATTTGGCTAATAAATTCTCGAAGAATATCGTCAAGAGTATGTTGAAATATTGCTGGCGCAGTTTTAAGGCCAAAGGGAAGTCTGTTGAATTTAAATTTTGCATTATTTTCAAAGAAAGCCGTTTTCTCTATGTCGGATTCTTTGAGACGGATTTGATGAAATCCACTCTTCAAATCGAGAACTCTAAAAATCTTGTTTTTTCCCAACTATGATATTACTTCGTTTATTTCAGGGATAGGATAGCGATCTACTATTGTTGAACCGTTAAGCTTCTGATAGTCGATAACGAATCTAAATTCTCTTTCTTCTGAGTGATCCATTTCCTTCCGGACGATCCATACCGGTGAGTTGTACGGTGATTTGGATGAGCGTATAATATTGTTGTCAAATAATTTCTGGATCTCTTGCTCTACTTCAGTTTTCAGTGGGGCATCTGAATTAGTTCTGAAAATAGCCTTGGAAATTTCTCAATCAACGTCTTGATTATGTATTTTTGGTCTGTGGTCATGTGGTCTGTACGAATATTGATATAATTGACTGATTGTTAAGGTTGTTGTTTTATTCTAATTTTTACTCTTTTATGTATTAGTAAATGATTAGTTTTGGTATCTATTATGGCAGAATATTCCTTAAGACTATCATTGCCTAGTGTAGCGTGAAATAACTCCAATGAGGGCATAAGGAAAAACTTTATATTGCAATTTTTAAGACCGAACAAGTTTAAGAAGATATAGTGTGTAACTTTTATATTACCTGCTATGGAGTTTGCATAAAAATATTGGTCATTGGGTAATGGATTAGAAATAATGCATGGATGAATATAGTTTTTATTCGAGCCCGTGTCGATAAGTATTTTTAATATTGCGTCACTCTCCGTTGCGCACTCGAAATATGGCAGCGAAGAGTTATTCAACCTAAAAAATGTACATCTGCATCCTGAGTGACTGGTCCTGTAGGCTGTGTAAACTGTTCGTGCGAATTTTTGTAGTCTACGAGTATTTGGTCATGTCCGGCGTCAGTAGTCATCATTATGTGGGTATAATTTTGTATATCATTTCTCGGTTCTTCATTATTCAACATTTTGGAGTTCATAAGTTTGTTAAGTATGAGAGATAAGTGAGAATATTCTTCTTGATAAAATGCCTGAACAGTATTGTTACCCTGAACTATGGATATCATTTGGTACACAAGCGTACCAATATCGCATTTAT
This sequence comes from Volucella inanis, assembly GCA_907269105.1. Lineage (NCBI taxonomy): Eukaryota > Metazoa > Arthropoda > Insecta > Diptera > Syrphidae > Volucella > Volucella inanis. Next base: position 41,214,678 of record OU026155.1, on the reverse strand, counting down.
CTGCATAATGGAGGGCGAGACATCTGGAAATCGCTTTCCAGTCGAGCGAAGTATTGCATGACTCTAGTGCTATATCGGCGTTCCCTGTAATTTTATTCTTAATAGTGCTTAGTATTACAAAATATCTGAGAGTTCCCTTTATGGAGTCATAAATTTGGAGGACTCGCTTCACGTTCTGTTTCCACGAGCTAAATTCTCCAGCTTTGCCTGAGAATTCTCGCAGACTACGCACTGTATCAGGGACTTTGTCGAGTTCTGCAAATTGACCTATATACTCGGGTCGTATAATTCGGTCGTTAGCATTAAGCATAAAGTCGTCATTTGGATTTAGCAGTGTTTAAACATATCGTGGTCCTTCATTATGAAGGATTTGGCTCACGATAGAAGATAATAGGGTTTCTAGTTTAGATGTAACAGCTAAGTTTTGGAGTTGAGGATTAGAGGGGATTGGATTGGATGAGGGTTGAAGAACCGCTGGACTCGGAATACTCATATTTGAACAGGTGAACAAGAGGTTATAAATAGCACAGAAACCGAATTCCTTACTTCATTTTATACTTTGCAAACAGGCTTATCTTAATTTTATAATTCAAATAATTATATAGAATGATTTATCGTGAGGTTTGATTTTCAATAGGCTTTCTTTGACAAATCACGCGTGACTCCTATCAAACTGCTTTATCATTTTTGTTCAGTATCGTTTGGCAAATTATCATATAAAGACTCACACTACAACAGCGTCTTCAAACCATTTAGCTGTATTACGAAAATCAGCGATCTGTGAGAAACTTACAGTGCGCATAATCGATCTACTGAAACCAGTATTGTCAATACCATTCGTAAATTTGAGTCCCAGCTTACATTAGTGGATAATACTCAACCGGTGAGATCACATCTTATACGTAGTGAATTGATTATAGAAGCGGTAGCTAAGAGTGTACGCGAAGACCGTGACGAATTGATTCATCGTCGTTCTCATTAATTTGGCTTGGCGTATTTTACGTGAGGATCTCGGCCTAAAAGCGTACAAAATTCAATTTGTATAAGAATTAAAGGCATGCGACTTTAATTTGCGTCATATTTTCAGTGAATGGGCTCGTGAAAACCTCAATGAAAATCCGGTGTTTTATTGTGAAATTTTGTTCTGTGGTGAAATCCATTTTTGGCTCAATAGATACGTTAATAAACAAAATTGCCGTATTTTGGCTGATGAGCAACGCTAAGAGTACCAAGAGCTAGATTACATCCATTAAAAACAACGGTATGGTGTGGTTTATGGGCTGGTGGAATCATTGGTCCATATTTCTTTAAAAATGAGGCAAATCAGAATGTTACCGTCAATGGTTACCGTTATCGCGCCATGTTAACGGACTATGTCCTTCCTGAAATTCAAGCACATGGTCTCGTTGAGCTCTAGTTTCAACAAGACGGCGCTACAAATCATACAGCGCGTGAAATAATGGACTTGTGAAGAAATCATTTTGGTAAGTACTTAATTTCGCGTTTTGTTTTGGTAAATTGGCCGCCTAGATCGTGCGATACATGTCACACTTTTGGACTATTTTCTCTGGGGTATGTACAGTCTGAGGTCTTTAGAAATAAGCCAGCTACGATTGACTTTGGAAGCCAATATTACTCGTGTTATCCGCGAGATATAAGTCGCTATGCTCGAACGAGTCGCCAAAAATTGGACCGTCCGAATGAACTACCTCCAACGTAGTCATGACCAACATTTACGTGATAAATGCCATGAATTGTTCTTTTAACCGATAATAAAAAGTTCACTTTCAAATTTATGTGTTTTATTTAACATTACAAACCTCACGATGAATCACCCTGTATTTACTTTGGCTTTTAAAAAAACCTAAATCTTAATTCAAAATATGCGAATGGCTTAACTTTAGTATTATCAAATTATCAAATATTATTTCATTCACTTTGGTGAATGATCTAATTTGAAAAATTTATTTTAATTTACAAAAGGAAAATATTTAAATCTTATCGCTACTCTTACGCTAATATGATGATGAGGCTCATCCTTTGTTGGGTTGCTTGGGTGACGCGACTGGTGAGAACTTTTCACCTCCTTTTTTTCTAGCGGCAAGGTTTTAGCTGCCGTTAGCTACTCGGGGGACCTTGCAGAATATCTGCTTTCGTTAGGGTTACCAGGGGACCACAGCTTTTTTTTTAGCAATGCTTTTACACAATAGTTTTGGGTGCTTCCTAAGGACCTTAATTTTTCCACTACCAATTAACTCACTTTTACGAGACGGTTCACTCGCGTTCGTACTACTTTAGGACAGATTGCAGTGGACTCGGAATTGTTTTATTCGCGTTCGTACTACTTTAGGACTAGTTGCGGTGGACTTAATTTGTGTAGCTGTGGCCCCACGTTGGGCGCCAATTAATTTATACTTTTATTTTTTTATTTTTTTAAAACCATTTATCGGACTATGCTTGATTTTGTTTATTAAAAATTAATTATAACATTACAAAGGTCAAAACTGAACTGGAGCTTAACTAACGCTAAATTCTAATATTTATACATTTGCATACCGAGTCAAGCGACGAGTATTCAAAAAAGGATCTGTGTAAGCAGTTTATCATATCGGGCTACCGATGAGTGAAACCTGAGTTATCAGGTGCATGATGAGTGTGGGAATATACTGTTGTGCATGCGCTTGGCGCATGTTGAATTTCATGGGAAAAGAATTTGTTTAAAATGCTGTGTTAACGTTTCTGGGGTTAACTTATATATCATCAGCACAAACCGATTATTTGATCATGGGTCGAAAAAAGTTAGTTAAAAATGTTACGAAAAAAAGAAGGATGAAATAAAGTTGAAAATGACAATTTGAGAATATGTCTGAAGAACAAATAGCGAAAAAACCTTCAAAACAACGTGTTGAAAATATGTCACAAGAAGTAATTGAATGAAAGTGTAAGCATACATTAGAATAGCTTGCTAATAAGCATACAAAAGAACAAAAATTATCTTTGGGTGCTGATAACGATCCGAAAAGTTATGCTCAAAACACAGTTGTTGCCAACAAGGAAAAATGGAACTGCTATCTCTAGCAAATAATCAATATACAAAAGAAATAATCGATCTGATGTATGATAAAGAAGACATAAATAAACACTTGAGAGAAAATATTCGAGTTTATAATAACTATTGAAGTTATTACTATTCTATTATTCTTCTTTTTCTATTTAAGAATTATTTGCTTCTTTTATTAAAGCTTCGCAAAGATACATGCTACAACTTTTCTCTGTTCTGATAACGCAAATTTCAGACAAATTTACATTTACGATAACGGCGAAGACTTGCTCGAATGTGCAAAAGTTGTCAAGCGCGATGATGTTTTGTAAAATTTACAGCCGATTATGAATAAAAATCTATACCCTGAAAAATATCGTGCCCCCATAACGAGAATCAAGAAAATTTGAACGGGGAGTATTGCTTGGAGTTTATGCGACGCCAACTGATAGCAGTTTATATTTTTATAATTTTTTTATATTGTCTATAATTTTTAATTAAACAAAAAATGATGAAAAACGTGTTACTGCGTTAAATTGGAAATGAATGAATGAAGAATGCAACAATTGTATCACTACGCTTTGGTGATATCTCGCAATATAGGCATACTTAAGTATCCCGAAATAACAAGATACTTAAAATCACAGCCGTTAATTGTATGCTGACTATTTTATTTGAAATGTATGTCTGTCTTTGGAATTGTTTGAGCTTATGTTTAAACAATCGAATTTCAAAAACGTGGCCTACCACATATTCACTTGCTGGTAACGCTGTACGATAAATTATTAACTTCCAATTATGTTGACAAATACGAACGAGCTGAAAACCCACGGCGCGAAGATGTTCCTGAATAATGGTAGAAAGTAATTTAGCATATATCTTACTGCCCTCATTTAAACGTACCAACTGTGTGCTGGGATCCAGAGGAACAGACGTGTTCAAAAAAAATTGCAAAACCCTTCATCGACGTCATTGACATGACAAAACCAGGTTTTCCGCAGTACCGATGACGCGACAATAGAGCAGATGCTCACACGTATCACGGTAAGAAAAGTAGCAAAATTGTATCAATAGATAATTCTATGATTGTACCTAACAACCCGTATTTATTAAAAAGATTTGATTGTCAAATATTTTACTTCGATCATGAGTATCGAATGCATTCACAAATACATTCATTAAACACACGACAGAGATCGAGTGCATTTGAAAAAATACATACAATGTACATAAATACATAAATACAATCGTACTTCGATCCGAGCTACATAAGCTCGATGGAAAGTGCATCGTGGAATACACAAAGGGGTAAGTGATCGTAAGGGGAAAGATACATCGTAAGGATCAATATGAAGTTACCACGTGATATTGACCGGTTTAATTGAAAATTATTGCTGCTTGATGTAAAGGTTGTGCGTGGATACAAAGATTTACTGACAGTCAATGGAAAAACATCAAGCCGCAATATGCGCTGCTGGATTGTCAAAATCCGAAAATTTTGTGAAAGATATGATACCGGCTAAACTTAGGCATTTTTTCGTTTATCTATTGATTTGTAGAATAGATAAAAAAATTAATTTGAACAAGAAGGTATGACTTTACAACAATTTGCGCAACCAGAACAGGTCAGATAATAACATCTACTGACAAAGATCTTACGTTAAAACAGCACGAAGATCTTTACATTAATATGTTAAAACAATTAAACGAAGATCAATTGCAGGTCTTTGAAGAAATTAAAAAGTCTTTCTCAGATGAAGCAGGCCACGTTAATAATCTGTTGTTTATAGACGGACCTGCAGGCACCGGGAAGTCTTTTCTTTATAAGGTCTTAATACATTATTGCAAGACCTCAGAAAAAAATCGTAACGATTGCCTGGACTAAAATTGCTGCGATTTCGGTGCCATATTTAAAGACAGCGCACGAAAAGTTCAATTTACAACTGAACTCTAGAAATCCCAACGAAGCACTGCCATGGACTCGAAAGGTAAGGCAGCAATTGAACGAAGTAAAAGTCATTATATGGTGTGAGGCGTCGATGATACCTCAAACTGTACTGGCTCAGCTAGATTACACGTTTCAAGATGTTTACAACGACCGATGGCCTTTTGCGTTTAAAGTTTAATATTAGTCGGTGATTTTTCACAAGTTTTGTCAATTGTAAAAAAAAGGCGACAGATATGCAAACGCGTGCAGATTCGTTGCAGTTTGCAAACTGGCTTCTCGACATTGGCAATTATAAAATTAAGACTTGGCAAATATCGGACAATCCTTATGCGAAGATTCAATTCATGAAATGTTTGCTATAGGATTATCGGCAGAAGAATGAGTAGGCGTGCAATTTAAGCGGCGCATAATGACAAGTTTTTAAAAATAAATGTCATCTTAAAATAAATAGCCAGGGACGCTGTCACAGTCGTCCGCAGATTTCAGCAGAGAACAGACGTGCTTTGGCTTTATATAAAGTAAAAAAAAATTGTGAAGCAGTTTCCTCCTCAACATAATTAGTTGAAACTTAGCCAGATGACCCGGTAGTCGTGCGATTAGCGGCGTCGGTTAATGAGTAGTGGGACACGGGTTCGAGTCCAGGCCAAACTTGGGACTTTTTTATATATTCTTTTTTTTTTTTTTTGTTTCCCCTCAAAGTGTTGTTTGATAATAAAAAGTTATCAAACTCAAAAGCAAATCACGTGATGGATGGTGGAGAGCGCTCCGCTCTTTCCATAACGGGAGTGGTAAAGGCAACAATAGTGTTGCCGGTGCCGTGGCGAAAGCCAATAAAGGTAGAAGGAGTCTGAAAACCCCTTCTTATCTTACTAAAAGGAAAGTAAATGCTGTTTTAACGGCAGATGAGGTCAATTATGAGGGGGGCAATAACAACTTTGCCTCTCTAGCTGCATTCGAGTCGGAAGATGAGTATGAAAAATTAAATGACATTAACAGCAGCATACAAAAGCTGTAAGAAAAAGTGCTTGCTATTAAGCAAAAACAAAAAGCACGCAGGAAGAGGGAGCAATTAGAAGCAGAACAACAAAACCAGCAGCAGTAGAAACAACAACTGCTGCAAACAAAACAGCAGCAGCAGAAACAACAGCAGAAGCAGATACAGCAACATCTGCAAAAACATCTGAAAAAAAAGCAGCAACAGCAAAAACAACAACAACAGCAACAGCAGAAGAAGAAGGAGAAGGTGCCTCCCATCAATACCTATAAATAAGAGGTAAGTGCAACCAAGGACCTGTGTAAGTTGGTCATTGGTAACAATTTTAACATCAAGAGATTGGGGAACGATCGTAATACAGTGAAAGGCTACACGAAAGTGAAAGAGATCCTAAAAGGAACGACGACGGAGCACTTCTCATTCACACCGAAGTGTGAAAAGCAGCAATCGGCCAAGCGGGTGGACCAGATATACGCGCTGCTGCCGGGCCTAACGCAACACATGTCGTAATAGGTACCCACATGGTGGAGCAAACTTTGAAGGTCCTTGCGGTGAATGTTAATTCACTGATTAGGATCGAACGAAGAGCTGCGAAGTTTAAATTGCTACAAGACCAAACTCCTGATGTGCTTCTCGCTAGCGAAACCAAGCTAACCGATAATCACAAACTTGAGTAAAACAAGATATAAAATTTCACAGAGTGTACAAGAGAGTGTTGCGCAGGTTCCGGGTGTTGGAGGCAGTCGTCATTGACATCCCGCTCCGCAGTGGAAAGCTTCTGTGCGGCGGAGAATTATTTTATAATCGGCGGAGATTTCAACGCTAAACACAGAGATTGGGGAAAGCATTTGCCAAATACTAAAGGGAACCTACTACTCGATTGGTGGGGTCAGCATGTCATGTACAGACTCGGTCTTAAAGCGAAGGATAACCAGTCGTTTCCCAGAGGCGGGTCTTATTTGGATCTACTGCTGTACGACGAACGTATACGACTGACAGGTACGGATTTACAAGCGCTAAACTGTCTGCTCACATTTGTGTATGACAGCGACCATTGCGGATTTAGCACCGAAATTACAGTTCCCAACGAAATTGCGGAATTGGAGGAGTTTGTCCAAAGACATTCTTACAACCTTGATAGGAGCGCTCTCCTCGAACAAGCCCCACCCACCGTCCAAAAGGAATTTGTCAAACGAGGAGATCGACAATTACCTAAAACAAATGGACGAGACAATTAAACAAACTATGGACACCGCGGTATCGACGTACGACTAACGAAGACCTGTTCCACAATCCTACTATTGACTCACTGCACCGACAAAAAAATTGACTTCTGTCAAAACTCAAAAACTTGTACAGACAGTTTACCGACAGACAACACCCGGAGATCAGGACATTGAAGTCGTCGATTTAAAATCTGCAAACGTTAATAAATTACATAATTTCTGTAAGTTCGTATTGGAACAACAAGGTTCGGGCTGTAAATACCAGTAATCCGAATATGTTCCCGCAAATAAATAAACTATTTCGAAGAAAAAATCAAAACGACCTTCAGTGTCTTAAAATAGCCCGGACATCAGACAACGAACTGTTACTGACAATAACAGGTATTGATCCAAATGAGGCCGCTGATGATGATGACTTATTTGTGATCGAGGATCCACAGGAGAAAGTTGAGGCCATAGGGGCGACTTTCCAGGAAGTATACAAGGCCAATGATACCTTGGCCCTAATTATGACCTGGACGATCGTGTCTTGGTGCACGATCCGAGGGCTCTGGTTTCACCCAGTTCAGCGAAGAAAACCTGGCAAATAATGTCATTACCAAAGAGGGTGACCGACCCCCGTTCATTTCGAAGTAAGAACTCCATGACATCTTCGACACAATCAGGGCTAAAATATCAGTGGGGACCGACGGTATTCCGAACATCGTGCTTCGACATCTTCCTCTAGGAGCGGTGGACATTTATACCACCCTGTTTAATAATGCAATGAATAATGCACATTATCCAGCGCATTGGAAAACGGCGCTGGTTGAACCTTTTCCCAAAAAGGGAAAGGATATATCCAATCCGGCGAATCTCCGATCGATAAGTCTCCTTCCAAATATCAGTAAGGTTTTTGAAAAAGTAATCAATAGAACTCTGTCTAGGTGGGTTGAGAACGAATATATAGTTCCGGATAATCAATTCGGTTATAAGGCGAGACATGATATCTCACATGCCGCGTCTAAACTGGTGTCCGATTAACAATGGAATAAAGGCAAAAACCAATGTACTGGTGCCTGCCTTGTTGAGTTGGAGAAGGCCTTCGACACCGTATGGTTAGAGGGTCTTTTCTATAAGCTGACTTGGCTGGAGATCAGTAAACCACTCTTGTACATTCTTTATAATATGCGAATCAACAGACAGTTCATCGTGAGGAATGGTGATGTGACTTCAGTTGGAATATTTTAAATTAAAAATGATCTTCAGAAAGGCGCGGTCAACTCGCCGATCCTGATCAACATTTATACAAGCGACTTGATAGGTTCACTTCCCCATACTATTGCGTACGCAGACAATTTGATAGCGTACAGCACAGGTCCAAAAATCGAGGTCATTAATACTCTCTTGCAGCGTGACTTCGATAAGATAAGACTGGAACGTCCGACTTGCTTTTGCCATGACTATTAACAAGTCACAAGGTCAAAGTTTTGAGCACGTCGGTTTATTCGTTAAAACTTAAGATACAATTTTTACTCACGGGCAGCTGTATGTCGCTCTGTCGCGCTGCACAAAGCGGTATAAAGATTGAATGTAAGCTAGAGGAAAAGGAAATAAAGAATATTATCTACGAAGAACCACGGTCGTAAGTGCTGTAATATAAAAAAATTTTTTTTTTATCATTACATTGAAGCGAGCAGAGAGCGGAGCCCTATAGTGCTCAATAAAACAACATTAAGAAAAATAAACATGTGCGGTTTCTAGTTCAGATTTTAATGACTATTTTTTAAGAGCTAGCTTTTGCAAAATTGTTTAGAAGTAACAATAAGTTATATTGTTATATTTTTTAACAATATGAAGAAAGCTTTATTTTCGACGAAATTTCAGGTATATGTGACCATGTTTAAAAATAATGTACAATACATATCAAAATATTTGGAAAGAAATGAAGTATTAACTTACCTATATACAATAATGAAAACTCTCATGTTATAAATTTAAGTTACATAAATTGAGTTCAAACTATTTGCTTTTGTACACTAGTTAATAAAAAAAATACTTCTTTTCATTATACAATTATGATTAAAATATTTTAAATAATTTCCCATAAATAACACAAAAACTATTGGACCTGTTTTAATGCTATATATATATATGATACTTTTTCCATATGATATATGGTATACATGTAAAAGTTTGTATAACGTGTCGTTTCTGATTTTAAGTAGTTTGACATGGCTGATATTTAAAAGAAAATAGATTATCAAAATTGTACACATTTTGTACATATAAAAGTAATGTTATACTATGAATTGACTGCCATTTTGTTAGAAATCAAAAAAATTGGGTTCTGATTTCACAAAACGTTTACTTGTTGATATAACCTTGATAACATTAAGTTGAGAAAGTGATATCGACCAAATGACCATCTCCTGAGTTGATCCAGACTTGTGCTCGTTTTAAGACATTTTGAATTGTTGCTAGCAAAACATTTGGCTACAAATTGGTGATTTCATCTTCAATGTTGACTTTCAAGACTTGCTAATTTGATGGTTTGTTGTAGTAAACGCGAGATTTTATGAAGCCCCAAGGGAAGAAGTTGAAATCGCCAAAACGGGAGAACACACGGCCTGGAAATTGATTATTACAAAATCTTTTTCGGTATCCGAGCTGTGTGAGCGGTAAAATCTGTCTGTAACACTACGGTGGTACCGTAAGCGTTTTCTAAAGGACAACAAGAGCCAATCACCGAACAGTCACTTTTTGACTCAGTGACAAACGACGACGAAACTCCATTAAATCATCAGACCGGAAATTGGTCAAATAAGCAGGTGTTCTTCAGGTGTGTATCCATTGTTTATTGTCAACCATCTCTCTTAGCTTTTCGCGAATTAAAAAATAAAAAAAAATAATTTAATTATTTTAAATGTTTGAACGTTATAAGAACTAGAAAATAAATAGTTCGGAGAGGCATTCCATAAGTGAGTTTAACGGCTTAGTAAAATCACGACATATAAGTATTCATAGCGAGGCGGGTGTTAAAGTTTTGAAGATGTGACGGGGCGAAATGCTACTGGCAATTTCGATGGAGGACTGATGGTGAAGGTGGCCATAAAACATTGTAAGACAGGTGAAATTTCGTTGATGTCAATTGACTGCAAGATATTAGCATCACCTATGAATTTTATCACACTGTTTTGAATCGTATCTTACAAGTGCATAAAGGTTTAAATAGCATCTGACCAGGTATAAGCATTGTACTCCAATGCTGGCAGTTTTGTTAGAAGTTTGACACCATTTTTATCCTTGTTTTTTTTTTTATATATAAAGCAATCAAAAGAGAAGGGGATCTACGCGGCGATTGATCGGAAAAATGCTGACTTTCCTACAACTTGAATTGGGCCACCAGCGTAACAATGAAGTTCGTAGTGCAGTACTTTTCTTACTTCCCGGTGATAATCTCAGGTAACTCCATGATTAAATCCTTACACTCACATGCTAAAATGACAAGGCTATGATCGACCAGTAGCATGGCACTGCTGTCATAGGGCCTAAAACACTATACAGAATAGATTAAAAAGATGTACGGAACCAACTAATGGGATCGGATAATAACTAATTTGTTGTTGACGTTCCTTGCAAACGCTTAAAAGACAACGACATTCGGATCTGCACGCGGAATATTTGGGCTCCTAATGGGCCACATGCAGACGAGCAAAGGCATTTGCATAACTCTTGTTATGCAAATATCACCGTTATCCAAGAAGTACGAATGTATTTGCTCTGCCACAAGACATAAAGGGTGATTTATAGTAAGGTTTGATTTATAATGTAAAATAAAACACATAAATTTGAAAGTGAACTTAAAATTTTTAATTATCAGTTAGAAAAACAATTCATGGCATCTACTTTTTGAAAATGATATCATGTAAATATTGGCCACGACTACGTCTGAAGTGGTCCATTCGGAAGGTCCACTGGCTTATTCCTGAAGACCTGAGACTGTACATATGGCCAGAGAAAATAGTCCAGAGGTGTGATATTGCACAGCTGAATAATTTGAAGACGCTGTTGTGGTGTGAGTCTTTTCATGATGACTTGCCAACCGATACTGAACAAAAATGACAAAGCAGTCAAAAAAAGCCTATTAAAAATCAAACCTCACGATGAATCACCCTATATAAGCAATGTCCTAAGTGTGATAGGAAAGGAGTGCATATTTGCTGAGATAGTTGATAAGCGTAGCCTACCTAATTTTGACTCTCTTAGCCCCACAGCATATTTGGGATTGTTCTCCGATCAACACGTTTTATATTGGAACTTTCGTTTTAGGTATAATTTTGAAGTAAGACATAGCATCCTCTTGCTCAGTTTTGCTATTTTTAAAAGACCTTTTGCTCTCAGACCCACAAGTGGGAAAAAATCATCTACACGCAATGTTGATTTTTTAAAGCTATAATGTAAAATTATCTTACTTGTTTAGCCATTTTTATACTCATAAGGTTTAAGCATCCACAAATACGTTTGGATTAATTGAAAATATATGAAAACATAAATCCCACAATAGTGGAATCTGAATACAACACAAGCTCTGCAGGTACTTATGTACATGCATATCTATTTTCGGACAAAATAAGATAAATCACATACATATTTTTCATTAAGAATTATGTTTCATAGCAAGTTTATTCGCTGTGCTCTAAAAAGCAACCGCTTTCGTTTTAATAAATTAAAATACAGAAATATCATTGAATGTTCATGCATATATATATATATATATATATTCCTATGCTCTTCTTTTGATTAAAAAAATAACGATGAACCCATGTATAATACGCGTATATGTATATGTATATATACATATTTATCTGTTTGTAAATACATGCCTTAATATCTAGAACTTTCTTCTTTTTTATACCTATTATATTGTAGGTATATACTTGTAGTAATATTAAAAGCCACATGTTGTTGGTTTACGACTCAGAATTTTCACCTTTAATGAGCACCATGAAAGCGTAATACAGGCAGATTTGAATGAATAGAGATTTAAAAAAATATATTTGATGATATATAAATATATACATATGCATGTATACATGTAGTCTAAGATATATAATCTATACATGTAGTCAAACGTATTTTGTACTCGGCATATTTTTATCTCCCTTAAACTTAAATACTCGTGTCTATATTTTTTTTTATAAAATAGGAAAATAAACGCGAATAACAGTATGTATCCGCATGCAAATAACTGCATGTGCACACATGTGATTATTCATATAATTTACTGAAGATTCTATAATTTCACTAACTTGTACTTAGTTCGCATTAGTTGTATTACCAATGATTTTTTGTTTGTTTTTAAGCCGTAATAGCTCAAGACTACGGTGTGTTTGAAAGATTTAGTTTTTAAGTTTATATTTATACCTACATATATATTTAAATAGGTCAGAAGTAATATTTGTAAAAAAAACGTATTATTAATCTTTAATCTTTAATCTACGTACAATATACATACATATAAAACTTTGATCAGAACGCAGGAGATAAGTATCTACTAAAGGGGCTCCGTCAAATAGAGCGCATTTAAACGCCACGTGAAATCATAGAGACAACTGTCATATATTACAGCGCGTTTTCAACGTCGCATTGAATTCATCGCGGAGTTAACACGAGGTGGTTATGTGCTGAAATACAAATACTTTAGCATTGATAAAAACTAATAGAAAATTGTTCTAAAGGCCGAAATATGAGAAACTTTTGGGAAAGATTTGAATGATTCGGCTTGATTCAGCTTACGTTAATGAACTGCATGACAAATACCTACTCACGAGTATGTACATTTATAGGTCTTTAAGTCCAACAGTAGTGTACAAATGATTTTAAGAGTGAAGAATTTAAAAAATTGATTAAAAAAAAATATATATATATTGTGCATTTTCTTAATATATATTTTTTTGAATGTATCAAAAAAGATATTTTAAAATATCTATATATGTTATAAGGCTGGTAGAGTAGACAACTAAAAGTTTGATCACGTTTTTCTCAAAACAAGATGTTTTTAAGTTGCCAGCCTCTAACTCTTTAGCAACTCATTGCATGGCGATCTTTGAGAATCTGACGTATAACGACTTAAAATAAATTATTGTATTCAACCATTTTACTAAAATAATATCATAGAACGCATATGCTTGCAGTAACGATATTATACATAACTAAAAAATTTGGGTCAATTGTTGAGTTCACTAAGATATAAGGTTCTTCAGCATGAAGTGTTTGGCGAATAGATGCAGATGTAGGAAAGTAAATGCTTTTAAATAGAGGTTTTTAAATTTCACTTAAAAATTTGTTAAATAGTATATAAAGTTCCTCACAATGTTTTAAGTTATGAAAAATAAGTAAATGACGCTCAACCTTGTGGTCTCTCTTAAACCGGCGTTGTATGTGTATGGTTTTCTGAAACGAATCACAAGCAATATGATTAGAATCATATTGGAATCATTAGAATGAAAAAAATTGAGTCATGAATGATAACAAAAAACTTACTGTAACGTTCTACCATTTGTGAAAATAGAGGTTAAATGTTTACACCCAAACACGTCACAAAAAGTTTCAAAAATAGCTTAGAAAGTAAAGTTTTTTAAGAAAGTAATGGACCGCATTTAGTCTAAGTAGTTTGATAATTTGTAATTCGTGGGTTTTATATTGTAGCTGAACTGTTAAGATTTTTCAAGAATCAAGGGCAGACAAATGTGATAAAAAAAGTGTCAAATATACGAAATGTTGCAAGAGCGAACCTTTACTGATATAAAGAACAAAATTCCTCTAAATCTCTACTTCAACTTTCTAGGTACTACCATAGTTGATATACATAAACAAGTTATATGGCTTCAGAACGAATCACGATATATTAGAGTACGTCCAAAAGTATGTTATGATTAAAGTTTTAAAAGAGTGTAATTCTACTGGCGATTGCAATGAAGCATTGGTGGTGGAAAAGCGATAAAACGTAGTAAGACAGGAGACATTAAGTTGAGATGTTCAATTGATATTAGTTAAACTGGTGTTACCTTGACTGATGGTAAATAACAAAACAATTCGATTTACTTTACTACCAAATGTAATGAAGAAAAGTACTTTGATTGGTGATAACCTAATGAAGTGGTTTAAGAATATTTTTCGATATGGACCAGAAATACTCTTTATTTCAAGGCCGATCCAAAACCTAATTTTGATTAAATATATATCTCGCGGATAACACGAGTAATGTTCGCTTCCAAAGCGTCAATCGTAGCTGGCCTTTTCCTGAAAACCTGAGACTTTACATCTTCCCAGAGAAAATAGTCCAAAGGTGTGATATCGTATGATCTAGGCTGCCAATTTACCGTACCAAAACGTGAAATTAAGTGCTCATCAAAATGATTTTTCAACAAGTTCATTGTTTCACGCGAGCTCACTAGAGCTCACCGAGACAATGTACTTGAATTTCAGGAAGCACATAATCCGTTAACATGGCGCGATAACGGTTACCATTGACGGTAACATTCTGATTTGTCTCATTTTTGAAGAAATATGGACAAATGATTCCACCAGCCTATAAACCACACCATACTGTTGTTTTTAATGGATGTAATGGTAGCTTTTAATACTCCTCGGGTTGCTCATGAGCCCAAATATGGCAATTTTGTTTATTAACGTATCCATTGAGCCAGAAATGGGCTTCATCACTGAACAAAATTTCACGATAAAACACCGGATTTTCATTAAGTTTTTCCAGAGCCCATTCACTGAAAATTCTTGCACAAGTTGAATTTTGTACGCTTTTAGGCCGAGATCCTTACGTAAAACACGCCAAGTTGTCGGTCTAACCAGTCGAGTATCATCCACTAATGTAAACTGGTTTCAATAGTGGTTTCAGTAGGTCGATTATGTGCAACGTAAGTTCCTCATTCCACAGAACGCTGATTTTCGTAATACAGCTGAACAATTTGGAGACGCTGTTGTAGTGTGAGTCTTTCCATGATGATTTGCCAAACGATACTGAATAAAAATGACAATGTCAAGCGTTATATGTCAAAGAAAGCCTATTAAAAATCAAACCTCACGATGGATCACCCTATACTAATTTATGTATACAAGAATTATTAAACTTTTCCAACTGGCTACGGCAGCAAAAAAAAAAAATTAGCCCCAATATATGAAATCCAAAACATTCTGATAATAAATTTAATATCAGAATTACACCGTATTAACTCTGGCGATAGCGTACCAATTTGCTAGCCCACTTATTTATGTTTTACTTGTACAAAAATCACAACTAAGAGAAGAAATTACACAAATGTTGAAAACCCAGGTAAAAGAAGAATGCAAATTTCTATAATACATAAGTCAGAGTACATGAGAAAGACCAATACAAGAGAGCTCGATTTGGAATGTATCACATTAAATGTATCCTAATTAGACTAAAAACGTGAAAGGCAGTTTCGTAGTGGAGCTATTAAAGATGCCATAAAACTGACTAACTTTGGCGACATAATTATCTTCTCCTTCAATTTGCATCAAAATATGGAAGATCTTCAGAAAGTATTGGCTAAGCTCAAAGCATTTAGGCTCCGAGTGAACGAGAAACCATGTCGTCTTAATTGTTCCAAGCTTTGAAACATGGCCCTTTTTATAAAGTTGATGGAATTTATGTAGATCCTTAGAAGAATGCAAAAAAAAAATATGGAAACCCAATTTCTAATTGATATCTATTTTACTCATGTTTTTAAACCGACAATAAAAACCAAATTTTCAACCTATAATGTAATTTTTTTTTATGATGAGTAATTTTTAAAAATATATCGGGCTTATCTATAAGCAAGTTACAATTTTGTATTAAATAAAGCACAGAATAATCGGAGTGAAACTTATTTCAGTTTAATTTCAATTAAACTATGGAGTTCGATCTCGTTCATATGGCCAGTGTTTGCAGTTGCAGTTGGCAATTTCGCGTTCGATATTGTTCCCGACCTCCTCTAACATTGTAAGCTTATAAAAATAAAACCAAATCCGTTAAATTGCATAAGCAAAGTGTCCATTCTACCAAACAGTTTCTCGAGATAACACTATTACCGAGCTTTCCCTTTAATAGATCAATTATTTGACCAGGTATGTGGCATGTGGCACCATCTTGTTGAAACCACATATCACTGATGTCAAGTCCATTCAATTCTTGCTAAAAACGGTCTTCCATCAATCCACACTACACGGTCACTTTTTGTGGATGAAATAGAACCTCTTGAAACACATATGAGTTTGTTACTGCATATTTTGCTTATTGGCAAATCCATTAAACCAATGATAAACTTCAGTGCTGAAAATGATATTTCGATGAAATTCTGGATTTTTATTGAAATTTTCCTGAACCCAATCGAAGAAGTTTCGGTGCTTCAAATAATCAAGATGCTTCAGTTCTTGAGTTAAGTTGATCTTGTAAGGGCTTGGGCTAAAGATGTAAGCCAAAATAGGCATTACGCAAAATTTGCCACAATGTGGACTGACAGATTCCCAATTCCCACAAATGGCGTGGAATCGACAGATTTGGGTCGTTTTTAACTTAAGTTCTTACGATATTTGGATCGGTGCGTCATGTCACTGGCATAGAAACATTCAATAGGGAATATGTTAATTCCAATTTATCCACAATAGGACGCACATCCTGTCTGGTGGACGACCTAAATTGGAGTAAGCGCTCTTAAAGTTGCGGACACCGACTTAAAATTTCGGTAGGAATTTTTAATAATTTCTAAAAGTTGTTCGTTCATGAACTTCACAATGATAAAAATGTAAGCATTGAATGACGTTTTGGCACTAACAGATCATAAAACAAGGTTAAGGATGAATTTGTATTTACGTTCTACTCGAACTTTTATTAAATCGATCAATACTTCTCAAAGAAAAAGAATGCTTTTTATTAAATAGGATAAAAAAAAGTCCAGATCCACCTATTGCAGAATGCCTGACTCTATATAAAGGTCAGAAGCAATTTCACCAACAATTTTTAAGTATATTCCTTAACATCCTACTTGAGGAAATTGTGGAAAACGTAAGTAACAGCTTCAGCACGAATACTTTCAGTGATTGTAGTCTTAATACTCTTCAAATTATTATAATTAAATAATATGAATTTTAAATGGCGTCATAAAATGCCACTAACTAACAAAAAAACTTTAACATTGCATGGGATGTTGAAAACTCATTTGATATAATAATATATGCGAGTGTTCTACACCCTATCTGACTCGAACTGCGACTTTTTAAAATGCTATAATTTTTTTATTTTTTGATAAATTTTATTGTGCGAAAGCAAATACAGTATACAGTTTCACGGTATACGATTGCATTAATTTTGACGCAAAATAGTCAAAAAATACGAGCAGAGAGCGACCATCGGCGGTTATGACGGCTGCCTGCTTTCTGGTGGCCGTTCGAAGGTGTAAATTTTCGAACGACATCTCTGGCAAGTAAACTCGGTTATTTTATTTGTTGACATATTGCTCGATAACAAATGGCGACTCATCGGAAAAAACCAAATTCGGCAACTCACCACTTTCGTGCAAGCGTAGCAACTGTGCTTTTTGGAACTTCAATGGCTTGAGCCCAAGCTCATTTTTCAGTATGTGTTGCATCCGTTTCAATGATATGTTAAGCTCACGAGCCATTTTTCTTCCACTTCGACGCGGATTTCGCTCAATTCGAGCCTTCATTTTTCGAACCATTTCTGCCGATGTTGCTGTTTTCTTATGACCACCTCCATGGCGTTTTACAACGAGCTATGGTTCGAGACACAAATGGTTTATTCACGTTGAGGTGCTGGGGGGCTCTAACGATAGCTACTTGTGGTCTTCCAGCCAAATATAAAGCAATCACACTATCACGCTTGAATTCCATCGCGGGTAAAAAATTTTCAACACAACTGAGACGCAAATCGTTTAAAAGTCTTGTAAACAATAAAATTATCTGTCATGTGTCAAAAGTAATGAACGGTTTGGAAAGTATAGCAGTCTGAAGTTGGTTGCAGTTCGAGTCAGGCAGGGTGTATTGTATAATATTTTAAAAAATACCAGAATTTCGCTTGTATCCTCTAGATGATTTCACTAATTTTCGTTGAAATAAGTTACTTGTTGTTCTGATTTTTTCAATGTCGATTATCTTGCAATCTATAATTATAATCGTCAATTGAAACCTTAAGCTGAATATCAAATAGAGCAGTCCCCATCTAATCATACGAAAAATTGCGGATATAGAAAGACGATATTTAGACTCGTTTGCCTTAATTGTGTGTATCAAGCAATTGATTCTTTTTAAATTTCTGAACAAGTACTTAAACTTTTTCATTATTATGTTGTTGAGATAATAATGTACCAGCTGCATCTAGATGTTTGGTGATTACTGCAGACTTGTATGTTTCCAGATGATGTAAATAATTAACATGATGGACAAGAGCCATGATGCATGGGTGTTGAGATTTCTGATGCTGGTACAAAACTTTGTAAGTGGGTGATGAATGTATTGTGTCCCTGAATCGTGATAACGTTTTGCCTCACGATACATCCTTGCTGCAGTGTTAACCTATTCCGGAACCCTCTAAGTTGTAGATAGTTCCTTCCACAGATTGCAGTGAGTCCTAGATGGAATTTCTTTTGGAATATAACCACTGATTTTTTTGTTCCATTTGTATCCTTTTTTCCTCGTTGAATAAACCCAGTTCGCTAGAGCAGACCTTCACTTCCTTGCTGTATTTAGAGTGCAGATTGATGCGTAGGTATTGTTCTGCTTTTAAATTTATACACGTGTTCAGAGTGGATGACTGTATTGGGATATATTGATCGCGGTGTGTATTTAGAGCATGTATTAGTTAC
The DNA here is from genome assembly GCA_907269105.1 of Volucella inanis. Lineage (NCBI taxonomy): Eukaryota > Metazoa > Arthropoda > Insecta > Diptera > Syrphidae > Volucella > Volucella inanis. The sequence goes on along the minus strand of OU026155.1, from coordinate 41,195,588 downwards.
AAAAGATGATGGTCAGCATGGTGTTGTTTAAGATGTTTGGTGTAGGGGACATTCTGAACTATTCGTAGTATTTCTGATCTACTAATGGCAGTGTGATCAAGAATACTGCTCATTTATCTGCTACTCCTCACTTCTTTATCATCAACTTAGGTATCAGAAGTTGTCATCATCTGCAGGTAGCTCAGGTAGCTCTAGGAATGCTGGCAGGTGGACCTTGATGGTTTTGAAATCCTCCCTTAGCTGGTGCGCTGACAATAATAACGAACTTATCTTTCCATGGTAGGTGTCTGTAAGCACGTCAATGACTGTATACTCGATATGTTGATTATCACTAGAATAAGTTGGGAAGAAATCAATGTGAAGGTATGAAATATCTTGAGTTGGTACATTTCTTCATTATTATCACGCACTCTTGTTCTTATTTCGCTTAGCTGATTATTAGTTTGCTCAAACCTGTTTTTAATGATAATTTGGTCTTTCTTTAGAAAGTTAATCGTTGAGTCGACAACTGAGGTTTGACTTTTCAGTAAACTTAACAAATTGTTTTCATCTGTAGTCTATTCAATTTGTCATTTATTCAGCGTATTCTAATTCCAACACTTCAAAAAAGAATTTGCTTATCTTTTTCCAACTAGGTTAATTGCTCCTCTTTTAGTTCATTTGTTTGCTAAAATGGTGTTTTCTGCAATTAATTAAAAATTTCTTGAAATTGATTTTATGTGTTAGTGCATATACTCATTTGTTGCATTGATTGTTTGCAAATGATGCAGGGTCCATGTTTCGTTAAGTAATGTCGAGATTGTGAGCCACATTCGCTTGTTGCTATTCTTTTTGACTGGATGCCTTCGAAATGGATTCCAAAATCTTACTTAAATTTGGTGATCTGGACTTTCTCACTTAAATTAATTGGAAAATTATGAGAATTGTTAAAAATGAGGCAATATCGATGGCACCAGTGGATCCCCGTCTTTTAGTTGGTGTGGTAGGTGATGATTGGGCGGTTGTCATTGTCAATTGGTAGGGGTACTAATCTGTGAATCGGACGTTTCCAGATCAAAAAACTGCTATTTTGACTTCGACTTCTCGTATCGCTATGTCTTTACTCTTAAATGTTTTGGCGATTCTTCTCAAGTGCGGGAACGTTATCTTCTCTTGTGATGACCATGTCTCCTTACTTAATATTCTTGCAACCTTCCTCTCCTTTCAGATGCGTCAGAAAAGGTGGCTTCTGGCATGTCATTACTAAACATATGACGAGGAAATTAAAAATTGTTTACAAATTGAATATTTACTTACAATAACAATTAAATCTTTACTTACTTGTTTTAAGGTAACCTTCTTTCAAGAGCCAACAATCTTTTGACTGCTATATCACTTGAATTGCCTGGAGAGCTTGTATTCTCATGAAATGGTAGTTTCGAAACAAAGCATCTTTCACTGGGCTTGCGTGTGTTTTGTGCAAAGTAGATTTCGCCCGTCTCTTCATCTCTTGATGAAGAGGTCATTGATGGAAGTCATTGATGGAGGTCATTGTTATCATAAGATGATGTTGATGAGATTCCACATTCGTGTGAATACTTCGGTTTCAGCTATCTTTTCAGACAGTATCCACCGAAAACCTGTATTTTTAGGGTATGTAAATTGTCTGCTAGACGTATTTGACTAATGAAGAGAAGTTGATTATAGAATTCTACACCGAAAGGTCCATCAATTCTTTCCGATCTACTGAAGTTAGGGTCAGCTAACAGAATGTTGAAAAGGTTGTTGTAATATGATGTGTGGCAGCCTTGCTTAGCAGCGTCAGTGTTTGTTTTAGTTTTTTAGTTTTAATGAATTGGGAATTTATGGTAGATATAACAAGCATATGCAGACCGAAAATTATTCACTTTTCTTCGTACGTCCACGTCTGTAAATACAGACCAGCTGTTTTAGCACCTAGGGAAAAACAGGTAGATCCCTGCCCATACCTCTCAGATTACGCTGATCTGAAGCTGCCTGACTTAGAACTAGTGCCATTATTATTTTATAACAGCTGTCTCGCAATTTACGTCCGTAGTGATGTTGCTTACCAAACTCTAGCACGACGTAGTCCCTCTTTCAATTCGGAATTCAACTCCCTGTGGTTAAAACTCCATCTCCGAAAGCAAATTATCCACTATTTCTTTATTTACAGAAGCACTAAACTGTACAGCAATCCGGCCATTAATGAGTTTGATGTGATGTCTGATTCCATACAAAAAATTGTATCCTTGTATTCTCATACTCAAATCGTTATTACGAGCGATTTCAATATATACAATTCTGGGTGGCTTCGACATTCTGAACAGACAACACCCGAAGGACGCTGTGTTGAGATTTTCGCTGCGGAAAATAACTTGACTCAGCTTATAAATCAGCCCACACGACCTTCTCACCCTGATAAGTACACTGTTGATGTGCTTTCCCATCTAGGCACGTGGGACCATGGTGTTATATCAGCTAATTTCTCGTACACCCACCACACAGTTAGAGAAAAGATTCCTAAGAGAACCATATAGCAATACGAGAAAGCGAATTGAAGCTGATTTAACAGCTTCTCTAGGAATTTTAGCTAATCGTTTTGTTTCGACGATAACGACGTGGATGCCGCTACTTATATGATCACAAACACTATTCTCTTTGGAATGAGATCGTTTATACCTTATCGGATGAGGAATATTAAACCAAAAGAAAAGGTATGGTACGACTCTAGCTATAAGGAGGCAGGGTCAGGGTTAGAGAAATTTTTTTTTCGGTCTTTCAAGACCAACCCGACAGGGAAAACCGAAAAAAGTTTGAACGAGCCAGGAATGAATTTCTAAACCGTGTGAAGTTTCAATACAACCAAAAACTGAGGGAAAAAAGTACGTCCCAAAGCTTGTAAAAGCTTTTGGTCGTTCATCAGAATTTCTGCCCCAACCTACATCCCAACCCTCTTTTACAGTGACATGTTTAGACAAGGCTAATCTGCTTGTCTTCAATGGGATGAATCCACTTTCGCATAGTAGCAAAATTTCTTAGAGATCTCATTTCACATAAATCCGCCGGTCTAAATAGCATATTTCCCCTTTTTCTAAAGAAGTGTTTTTCACGCTGGCAAAACCACTGGGTAAGCTTTTCTATCAATACTACACTTTAGGACTCTTTACGAGCAGATAAAAAACAGCCCGTCCCCATAAAAGGTGAATTTTCTTCTCTCCCCTCCTACAGACCCATTGCACTTACGTTCTTCTCGTTCCTCACCTCGTGAAATATCTCGAAACACGGAAATTCTCATTGACCGGCAGTACGGTTTTCGTAGCAACAGGTCCACTAGTGATTTGATGGCAGGTCTCACCGACAAGTGGAACCAAAGCGTACATCAATCTGGCGAAAGATTGTTGCACTAAGGTATTTAACAGAGTTTTTCATCATCCTCTTTTGTCGAAAATGCGTACATTTGGGATTCATGACTCTGCTTCAATGGATAAGAAATTATTTCAATTTTGTTTGTCTTCAATTGAAGTTCAATTGGAGTTGTCTTGGATGGTTTCAAGTCTCACAAAATGAATACTGGTGTGCCCCAGGGCATCGTTCTGTCTCTGACACTCTTTTTAATCTTCATCAATGATCTCTTGTCTGATATTTCTAATGTAATATTTTCCTTTGCTAACGAGAGTACTCTATGCTTTTCTTATTCATTACCATACTAACGACCCTGCTCTTCGCCTTTAGAATGGGTACGGTAGCGTATGTTAAGCTCATTAAATTCCGATAATAACAGCATAACCAATCGGGGAACTATCACTATCAACAGATTGAAATTTAACGCTTGCAAAATACAATGCTGTCTGCTGTCGTTGAAGCGAAATCTAAACACCCAGCCATTATCCATGAATGGCACTTGCATCGTCGAAACCGAAAAGCTTTCCATTCTCGGTATGTGTGTCAATGACAACTTACGGTGGAATGACAACATATTCGATGTCGCCACAAATGCTGCGAAATGCCTAAGTTACTCAACCAATGTAAGAAATATTTTTTCCTTTCTGATCTGGCCTCAATATACAATACATTTATTTGCCCAAAATTGTAGTACAATGCACACATCTAGTCAGGTTTGCTCCATAGAAATCGCCATTAGCATTCCACCCCTTCAAATCTTAAACCGTAACACTCGTCTCGCTATGAATGCCCATCAAGCCCACTTTCAGGCTTACTCTGATATATCTTGATTCGTTCCCAAGTTGAATGTTGCACAACAAACAATTTCTGACCGTTTAAAAGCTTTAAGAAAGATCCAAAAGTCTGGAAAATGGGTGCCACATAAATTGAATGAAAGACAGATGGAAAAACCGAAAAACCACTTATGAAATTTTGCTTCAAAGACACGATAAAAAATCTCTTTTGCCTCGCATTGTTACCGTCAACTTCGACTGCAAAACCAGATCGATTCGGCGTGTCCAGAAAGGTGTGGTGTACCACGAGCTCCTAAAAACTGGTGAAACCGTTAATACAGAACGCTACCGACAACAAATGATCAATTTGAACCATGCATTGATCAGAAATGGGCCAGAAGACATGGCAAGGTAATTTTGCTCCATGATATCGCACCCCCACACACAGCAAAACTGGTTCAGGATACAACCAAAGCACTTGGCTGGGAACTGCTACCCCACCCGCTGTATTCACCAGGCTCTTGGCTCCTTCCGAATACAATTTGTTTTCATCAATGGGGCACGCATTAGCTGAGCAGCACCTCGAATTATACGAGAAAGTCGAAAATTGGGTGACTTTTGGGTTTGCTTCAAAAGACGAACAGTTTTATTGGCGTGGACTGCAGAAATTGCCTGAAAGATGAGAAAAATGTGTAGCTAGCAATGGCCAATACTTTGAATAATATGTTTTTTGTTATTTCCCATTGAAAAATAGTGTTTTATTTTCACAAAAAAATTTCATACCGGCACACTTGGATATCGTAATTGCAAATTCAAGGTAATAATTTGTGGCCTTGAAGGGTGTACCCTACAACATTGCAGATCGGTTTTTGATTAGTGAACCGTTAACCCTTTACACCTGAATTTATTTATCTAAAGTTATTTTAGAGGGATACTTACTTACTATAGGGTTTTCTAATAAACCATTTGAGATATTTCAAAAAATTTATTATTGGCTTGAAGCACAATCAAAACATTTATGAATGGAAATCAACTTCGTTCATATGGCCACCGCGGGCACGTTTGCAGCGGTCGATTCGTTGCACCCAATTTTCAAGGACTCGGCCACATTTCACGTTCAATGTTGGCTCTAAGCTCTTTCAACGTCGTCGGCGTGTTGGCATAAGCTAATCGACTGGCCCATGTCTTGAGATAACACGCTCACCATACTCACTCTTCAATAAATCGACTGTAGCGTGTGCTGTGTGACTCGTGGCACCATCCTGTTAAAACCACATGCCGTCCAAGTCTATATCTTCTAATTCGGGTCAAAAATAATCGGTGATCATGGCGCGATAACTCTGACCATTCACAGTAACGCGACGATCGTTATAGTCGACGAAAAAATATGCACCAAAAAGTTATTTTTTGTTATTTTTTTTAGATGAAGTGGTGATTCATGAAGCACATGTGAGTTTTCACCCGACCAATAACGCATATTTTGCTTATTGACGAACCCATTGAGCCTAAAATGAGCTTCGTCACTGAAGATGATTTTGCGATGAAATTTATCATCTTGACGCATCTTCTCCAGAACCCAATCGGAGAACGTACGTCGCTTCAAATGGTTTGCTACGGACGTCTGAACGGCAGCGATATTTTCGACACTTCGACCAATCCATTGTCTCACTGACACGGCAACATTACACAACGAATATGTAGACTCAAATTTTTGCACTAAACTTGTTATTGCCAGTCTACTATGGCGAGAATTACGACCGAAAATTGGATTTAACGCTCTTAAAGTTGCAGTCACCGAATCCGAATATCTGTAGAAAATTTTTTATAATTTGCTGACGTTCCTCGTTAGTGTACTTTACCATGGTGAAAATGTTGAGCTTACTGAATAAATTGACAGTAACAGTTTTATGATTTGTCAAAGAGTGAGTTCACAAATTAAATTCAAAGTTGTCTAGTCCCTACTGGAAAATTCTATACTTGCGCCATCGGTTGCGAAAGAAGGTAGTCTTTCCGTGCTAATCGGTAATTTAGTAACGTATCTTACGAGACATTGTAAAGCAACTGACTTTGCGTAACACCTTTTACATAAAATTTAGTTTCAAATTCTCAGATTAATCCTAATATTCATTTAACTACAGCCTCATTGACTGAAAGAAATAAAGCTCTTTATTTTTTCTTATATGCGACATGAGATTCACGAATGGTTACTGTGTAAATTTCATTCGAAATTCATTCGTTCACTCGTCTCAGCATTGGCTGTCTTCGGATTATTCTGATTTTTGCGTAATTTTTTGCATTGTCATTTTATGGAATTTCAGGCCCATTGACTTAAATGAAGTAACATGGATGGAAAACTTTCTAGATTTCGAACATTCTAAAAACAACTTTCTATTTTCCGTTAACAGTTACCGATCTTATTTAATCTATAAGAAATTTAAATATGTTGGCCCATGTACAATATGGTACTATCATATTTGGAAGCTAAACTCAGTATTTCCGGCAGTTGTAGACGATATATTAATATCCTAGCTTGTGATATGGCATGTGGTCACTTTTTATCAATTATCTAAAAAATACTGTTTATTCAATCGGTTTGAAATCTAAATTGAAACTGGTAGAATTCTTGTTTGAATTAAGAATTTATACACTTTAATTCTATTCATGAACTTATTAGAACTACCTTTCTGATGGCATTTACAGGTATAATCTGGAAATTCGAGCAAAAAGCCCAAGTATATACAACTTTTAGATAATATCAAAATGAATTTATTTCTATTATTTCGCCTTTTACAACTACTTCTTATTGAGATCACATAGGTTAGTAAATCCGGGATCAGCTTAATGACTATAACTTTTTTGTACAATATATTCCTATACTTTAAGTAATTTTTTTCTTTTTCTTTTGCTTTGCGGGTGAAAAATAATATTACCTATTTTGCAGAAAATAGTTATTTATATGTATCATATATACAGGTACGTACATATGTATGTATATAAGAAGGATGTGTCCTTCATGCATACTGAAGTCTTTTTTGTAAAATTATTTGAATTCAAGATTTTAGAATTAGGAGCATAAGTTTTGAAGAACTGTATACGTATATGTATACAGTGACATGGGTAGATGTAAAACAAAAACTAGTAGGACTTAATATAGATAAATATATATACCCCAAAACTGGAAGCCACGTGATTTAACAAAATAAATTAAGAAAGTATTCATAACCTTCGCAGTTATATGTCCAAAGAGTATTTGCTCACTTATAAGGAACTCAGTTATTTTGGCAGCTATTACTTTGTTGGTAAAGCCTTATTTTTCTTGTGTGCCAATCTTGTTGGAATGGAGTTAACTGTTATTAACGCAGCTTTCGAAACAGCTTTATTTCGGTTTGTGTTGTTTGTTATTGATTGTATTGTTGTTTATTGTTTTGCTCCAATATTTTCCAGATATCGTATTTTCAATGGGATTGATATCCGGAGATTGTGGTGAAGTTAGAATTCATTTTGGTGTGTTGTGAATCAGCCACATCTTAGTGTTCCAAGTTGTATGTTTCTGGTTATTGTCTTGACTAAAAATGTAGTCGTTAAGACCCATTTTATTGGAGTTGAGTTTTAAGAATGTACTGTTTGTGGTTCGGTGATTCATCGTGGGGTTTGATTTACAATGTTAAATAAGCACATAAATTTAAAAGCGAACTTAAAATTTTTATTACCGAATAAAAGAACAATTCATGGCATTTAAGTTTTGAAAATGATATCATATAAATATTGGCTACCACTACGTCTAAGGTGGTCTATTCGGAAGGTCCAATTTTGGGCGACCCGTTCGAGCACAGCGATTGGTATCTCGCAGTTAACACGAGTAATGATGGCTTCCAAAGCGTCAATCGTAGCTGGCTTATTCCTGAAGAGAAAATAATCTCTAGAAAAAATAAACCAAAGGTGTGATATCGCACGATCTAGGCGGCCAATTTACGGTAGCACAACTTGAAATGAACTGCTCACCAAAATGTTTTCTTAACAAGTCCAATGTTTCACGCATTGTACGGCTCGTAGCGCCGTCTTGTTGAAACCAGAGCTCACCAAGACAATGTGCTTGAATTTCAGGAAGAATATAGTCCGTTAAAATGGCGCGATAACGGTTAGCATTGAAGGTAACATTCTGATTTTCCTCATTTTTGAATAAATATGAACCAATGATTCCATCAGCCCATAAACCACACCATACCGTTGCTTTTAATGAATGTAATGGTAGCTCTTGGTACTCTTCGGGTTGCTCATCAGCCCAAATACGGCAATTTTGTTTATTAACGTATCCATTGAGCCAGAAATGGGCTTCATCACTTAACAAAATTTCACGATAAAACACCGGATTTTCACTGAGTTTTTCCAGTGCCCATTCACTGAAAGTATGACGCGAATTCAAGTCGCCTAGCTTCAATTCTTGCATAAGTTGAATTTTGTACGCTTTTAAGTTGAGATCCTCACGTAAAATACGCCAAGTTATCGAATTCATCAAACCAAGCTGCTGAGAAGACGACGAATCGATTCGTCACGGTTTTCGCGTACACTCGCAACTACAGCCACTCTTCTGTGATAACCAACATCATATAGAACATTTCTTACAGTGTTAATACTTAATTGGATATCAAATTCATTTTGTATTTCTTTGTGCATTTGTGTAGCACTTTTTTGGGGTCTAGCTCTACTTTTATAATTACCGCATGCTTTTCTCTTTAGGTTAAAATGCATGGTCGACCCGATCGCGGAGCACTGAATATATTATTTTTACTAGAATACTTATTGACTATGCTTTTTACAGTGGAATATGATCGAACAACGCTTTGAGCAATAGACCTAATCGATGCATAAAAGTTATGCAGATCTAAAATAATTTTCCGCTCATCCACTAATCATAAAATCTTTTGAATGAACTGTTCTGTTGTTACTTTCTGAAAAACAAATATTGAGCCCAGCGTCTATTTTACATATTTTTTTCCATTAGAGGTTTATTACTTAGAGATAAATTATTGGTCATTGATTGAGCGAATACTTTTTGGGCATATAAATGCGAAGTTCATGAATACTTTTTTAATTTATATGACATCTCAGTTGTTTTTGGTTTTTTTCTGTTTGCATTGCATTAAGTACAATAAATATATATATGCCTTATTTTGGTAGTGCTATGTTCTATATCATTTTTTTCCGTCGAATAGGTGGATGAGCGGTAAGTTTTTGGAGTCACTGTATATACTCGTATATAAGTTAGTAAGGAAATGGTGTTGTAATAAAAATGGAATTATTTACTTCGTGGCAACTCACATTCGTATAAAATTCGTACAATATAAAATTCTTATACAGTATTGTGCTATAAATGTTACTAGTGAAATGATTTACTAAATGATATAAGAAAATTATATTAAATATATACTGACTAGATACAATATGGAATATGGAATTAAAAATATTCTTACTGGACATACTACTGGTTATTAAATTATCGTCAACTCTTGGTAAGTATGGATAATACCTTTGAACATGCACGCATGATATATGTATGTACATACATATACAAGAATTATTTCAATTCACAATTCAAAACTCACCAACTTGTAGACAAAATGTTTATATATATTTTATATAGATATACATGAGTACTCATATATGAGTCATGGATACAAATTTATAAGATTGCATTTATTGTTTTAGGGGAAAAAGTGTTGATGGGGTCAGATATATTTAAAATCTACACTTATGTTTGTTAAGTTTTAAAAGCTTAAAGATAAAAAGACTTTTTTAGTAAGGAGATGGGAGACTTAATATTTCAGGACTCATCAAACTTAACTCATGGGCTTTTTGTGTAAAATAATTAAAAATAATTCAAAGTGGATGATAAGCAACAGCAAAATATACGTCGACTTTTGATAGATTTAAAAATGCTAACAATTACTTTGTTGGCAGTTATTGTTAGATGACCTTTATGAAAATATCTAGAGAAAATAAAAAATAAATAGTCCTACACTAAACAGTCCTAAATGAGTGGTGTCAAAATTTGGAAGCCCCCTTTCACCCCTATTTCTAATTTCATCTAAAATCATATGGGCAACGAATGTGTGTGAGTTTGTCATTTAAGTTGTCGCAAAGCCGATGTTAAATATTACTAATTTTTATTCTTAGTGAAAAATCTTGCAGCCAGACTTACAGAAAGCTTCACAACAGTATAAGATTTGGGGAAACCTAAGTTTTTGCCAGCATTATTATAGTTTTCGCTGATATTAAGTGATCTAACATATGTACTAAAAAAACGATGAATTTTTATTTTTATAACTTGCGCGCGCTCAAGGGATTTGAGTATCTTTAAAATGCTTGCACACACCGCGGGGGAAGGAAAATCAGGGAGAAAGGAAAGAGATGTACCGACGAACGTTGGTTTTAAATCTTTAAAGGTTATAATGGCTAAGGTTAGTGTTAAAATGAATGCTATGATTTCCTTAGTATTGCACGAATGTAGTCTACCCAAATATATTAAATTTCGAGAAGTATTCACTTATTCGATTATTGAGGAGAGGTTAGTTTTGTATACTGTCGTAGCATTAGGTTTGATTGCATTAAGACAGAAGATGTAAGACTTAATTCATTTGCTAACTTAAGTTACCTATGTCACAGGATAAAAGAAATGTTTAAAAGAAAATTAGATCCAGCGGAGTTGGGATGATAAGAAAAATATTTTATAAGACTAAGTATACAAACTGCATATGTATGTGTCAAATTGAATTTTATCGATAATGCATTTGTTTATTCTAGTAATCATCAGTTCCCTTTTTAAAAAAGGTGGCACGGAAGCTTCGAAGGATGGATCCATATACATAATAAAATTTTGGAAAAGGTCAGTAGATAGATACTAGTGATACATATAAGATCAAATACGACATAAGCAGTAAATTTTATGCTTTTGTGCTTAAATGTGGGTGGTCGTGGCTCAAGTGGTAATGTATTGACTCCTCAATTGGATATGTACAATCTAATGAGATAAATACAACATCAAGTCCATTTACACTTATAGCTTAGTCTCTCCATTAAATGTTGGATGCCACCCATTGAGCGAAATAATCAGTGTAGTCGTACCCACCTGAGTGCTAGGTTCTTAAAAAAAAAAAAAAAAAAAAAAGTCGACCAAACCCCATTTGGTAGGTGTAATAACAAGTGGGGGAATAAGAGACCAGGGATAATCTACGCTCACTTGTGTACTCCCATGCGTATAAATATCAATATATTTAATCTCGTCCATAGACGATTATACTCGCTGAATATTTTTGTATTTCATGCAAAGAAGAAAGCGAAGCATTCCTATCTTCTCTCTTAATTTATCAAGAGTCTTCAAAGCACTTGCAGAAAAAGAAACCCGAAAATAAGTCAAAACGCTTAGAACTCAAAGAAAAATAGATTAAACGAATGCAAAATTTTACTTCAGAAAGTTCTAACTCGACGCTATTATAAATTACGAAGTTCGATGCCAAAATCCGGGTTTCCGGTAAGCAGAACTAGTTTGCGTAGCAGCCTTTATCCGCAGTAAGTGTCTAATAAAACTGAAAGCCAAATTCCTTTAAACCGACTGTGAATGGAAAAAAAAAACTGAACTTATTAATTGCATCGGGACAAAGATATATGCATTGGACACAGGTACAAGTCTCCGGCAATTTGATTCGAAAAGCACTGCGTTTATTACTAATTTAAGGTGATGCTTCAATTCGGGGTTGACTTAGGCCTCAAATAACTAGGGGTCTCCAGTTTCGCACGCTAAATAGGCTAAGGCCCCTTTCCGCTTGCGTGTGCTACCTGAGTCGCGGTCATTCTCTACTGCGCTGAACCTCAGACATCTCAGTCGTTGAACATTCACTCTTCTAGCTAAATGGATGTCGCTGTACAGCCTGTTCAATTCGTCGTTGTATCTCCTTCTCTACTCACCGTCTATGCATACGGGACCGAAAATCACCAGCAGAATTTTTCTCTGAAAGCAGCCAAGGGCACACTTATCCTTTTTTGATAAAGTCCTTGCCTCTGCGCTATACACCGGAATCAATATCATCGGCATATGCGATTAATTTAACGGACTTTTAAAAGATTTTGCACTATTCTTTCAAGAATAATCTTAAAGCAATCGCATAAGAGCTCATCGCCCTGTCAAAATCCTTTTTGACATCAACGGTGTCGCTGAGTTCATATCCGACCTTGATAGAGAAGTATGCATTCTCTATCGTCCTGCAGAAACGGCTCTATTTAGATCGCCTCTATAGATGCTGTCATACCCGGATTTAAAATTGACGAATAGGTAGTGTGCACCGATTTGTTGCTCATGGGTTTCTTCCACGATCTGACGTAATGTAAATATTTATTCGATGATTCTTGACCTAAAAGAGACTCGGTCGGAAAAGAATTTGGCGATATCTTGCGATTGCAGCAGTCCGGATATCCTTAACCGGACATTGGCTACAACTAGATAATGGTCCAAGTGGATGTTGGGCCCTTGCAATATTCGCACGTCCATAATACTGGAGCAGTGCCTTGCATCTACCGCAATGTGGTCAATCTATTTGATGGTTGACTGATTCGGAGTTTTCTAAGTCACCTTAAATCAACTACGACGGTATTTCAACCCGGTATTTCAACCTGAATCCGTTATCGGGAGTGTTGTGTTGAATGTTATATTCAATGCCTCTAGCTTTGCATTAAAGTCGCTTAAGACAATTTAAATATCATTGCAAGGGCACTGCTCGTAGGTTTTGTTGAAGAGCTCGTAGAAGCTATCTTTAGTGTCGTCATCTTTTACTTCTTTGGGGGTCTGCGCGCTCGTTAACATACCCGAAACTTAAGACTTCTTGCCTAATCCTGCCTTTAACAAATCCAGCATCCAAATAGCAGCAGTCCCATCCAATCACATTTTTTAACCCTTTGCGACCGGTGTGTCCCCGTAGCCGGAACATTTTTAAATCGTCGTAGAAATCGGTGTCCTCGTAGCGGGAACATTTTTAAATCGTAGTAGAAGTCGATGACCCCGCAGCGGGAACCTATCGTCCCCCATGCTTCGTGACTCAAATGTTTCGGTCGATTGTTGGTAAAACAACAAGAAATTCACATCTGCACCACTAACCATTTCAAATACACACATATCAAGATTAGAAAAAATCATCACCAGACCTCACACCCCTCCGCAAATGCAGATATCCTTTCCAATTAAATTCTTATCATGAATTGCTAAATAAACAAAACCCTTTCTAAAAGATCGATCATGATATCGTCAAATTTCCAGGCAGTCACTATCGAATGAGCTCTCGAGACACATTGAGATCACTAAAAATCTAGTCACTGTGTACATCACACCCCCTATTTTACAAAAGTATCAAAAAATACCGCGAACATAATAAAATTTACGTTCAAAATTTTAAAATACACTGTAATTCGCAAAAATTAAAGGGTTTAGAAATGATTCGCCAGATAATGAGAGTAGTGCCAATGGGTTAGAACTTGAAACATATAATGAAAATATAAGCAATTTAACGTACGATTCTGTATCTGATAATGACAGTGATGATAGTGAGGAGTACATAGTCATGGTCGTAGGACCACAAATACCTCAGGGTGTAAGAAAACCTTTTATTTATTGATAGACCAAATGGTAAAAATGACTAATGAATATACACAAATGTAAATACGTGAAAAACGGTTGGCCAATAAGTCTATTTAGCATTCGTTGGTGGACGTTATACGTGAAAAATGTATGGCCTTCATAAGGGTATTTTTCAATATGAAAACAATGCTCCTCGTAAGCATATCGGAATATTCGATAACAAGGAACAATAAAATTCCCTTCTATTCGGAGAAATTTAGCAGAGACTGATTCTGCCAAATTTTCTAAATGTTCCATTTACAAGGCAATGCAACTTCCAATACTACTTTGAGAACTCTGATTGGAAAGGCAAACAACTTTTTTTGCAGTACAACGACACGAAGCTTGCGGAACATTTTATACCTAGTAAGGATATTTTTGTCGAAGATTCAGTTGTCAAGTTCAAGATTTGCATTCATAACATAACGGTGGCTTATAAGTAGGACAATACAATACATTGGCGTGAAAAAGCAAGCGGATCGTAAACTTTCTGAGCACCAGCAATACAGCCTCCCTCCAACCAGTTACAGCGAGAACACGCGATGGTGTTGGCATAATAAATGTACTGAAACCATGCGTGGCTGTAAATTATGCCAAGAAAATGAGAGCAGTTGATCGTGCGGACCAATATGCGGCGGCGTATTGTCTCCTTCGCAAATCACTTAAATGGTGGAGAAAATTATTTTTTTTTTATAGAATGTGCGTCATCATCTAATACATAATGTAATATTGGGTATGTAAATTAACTCGTGCGGTTTTTTTTTCAAAATTTGAACGTTTATTTAAGAAAAACATGTACAATAGTATTATTCAAAGTATTGCCCATCTGAAGCTATGACTTTTTCCCATCTTTCTGGCAATTTGTGGAAAAAATGCAGCCGATCATGGCGCGATAACGCTGACCATTCACAGTAACGTGACGATCGTTATCGTCGACGAAAAAATATGACCCAATAACGCCGCCGGCATGCAAACTGCACCAAAAAGTTATTTTTTGCAGATGAAGTGGTGATTCATGAAGCACATGTGGGTTTTCACCCGACCAATAACGCATATTTTGCTTATTGGCGAACCCATTGAGCCAAAAATGAGCTTCTTCACTAAAGATGATTTTCATCATTCATCATCTTGGCGCATCTTCTCCAGAACCCAATTGGAGAAGGAACGTCGCTTTAAATGGTCCATCGGCTTCAATTCTTGAGTCAGATTGCTCTTGTATGGGTGTAAGCCAAGATCCTTACGCAAAATACGCTATAATGTGGTCTGAGCGATGCCCAATTCTTGAGAACGCCGTGGAATCGAATGATTTGGATTGTTTGCTTCGGACGTCTGAACGGCAGCGATATTTTCGACACTTCGACCAACCCGGTGCCTTACTGACATAGCAACACCTCGCAACGAATATGTTGACTCAAATTTTTGCACTAAACTTGTTATTGCCTGTCTACTAGGGCAGAATTACGACCGAAAATTGGAGTTAACGCTCTTAAAAACGCAGTCACCGACTCCGAATATCTGTGGAAAATTTTTATAATTTGTGAACGTTGCTCGTTAGTGTTACCATGATGAAAATGTTGAGTTCACTGAATAACAGTGACTGTAACAGTGACAGTAACTGACAGTGACAGTTTAGTGAAAGAGTGCGTTCACAAACCCCTATATTATACACGAATATTTGGACATGCGAAAGCTCTGTTCGAAGTGGGTGCAGCATTTGCTCACAGTCAACCAAAAACAACAACGTGTTGATGATTCAGAGGAGTGTTTAAAGCTGTTCAACCGCAATAAAGCCGAGTTTTTGCGTCGGTATGTGACAATGGATGAAACTTGGCTCCATCATTTCACATCAGAGTCAAGTCAGCAGTCAGCTGAGTGGCGAGCAGGCGACGAACTTCGTCCAAAACGACCAAAAACTCAACAGTCGGCTGGCAAGGTTATGGCATCCGTATTTTGGGATTCCCATGGAATAATTTTCATCGACTATCTCCAAACGGGCAGAATATCAACAACGACTATTACATTGCGTTGTTGGAGCGTTTGAAGGACGAAATCGCAGAAAAACGGCCGCATATGAAGAAAAAGAAAGTGCTGTTTCATCAAGACAATGCACAGTATTACAAGTCGATGAAAACGATGGCAAAATTGAATTAATTCGGCTACGAATTGCTTCCCCACCCACCGTATTCTCCAGATTTTGCCCCCAGAGACTATTTCCTGTTCGCAGACCTCAAAAGAATGCTCGGCGGAAAGAGATTTAAGACCGATAAAGAAGTAATCGCCGAAACAGAGGGCTATTTTAAGGCTACGAAATCGTACTACAAAACTTATATCGAAATCGTTTCAATCAGTGTATCGCCCTCGAAGGCAACTATATTGATAAATAAAGTTGATTTTGCAAAAATTTTGTCTTTTACTATATAACGGCACTGACTTTTCAGCCCATGTGTAATAACATAACAAAACAATGAAAAGCAACTAATACAATTAAATTTTGTTAGGTAGTTAGTAGGAAATTTCTAGCACCAAACACCATCTACACCCCAACCTTTAACGTCATACGTAGACAACAGATTAAATAATCGGTTACATATGTATAATTCGTTCAGGATGCAAGAAAGACTGTGCAGTATTTTCCAACAGGAAAACTCCAGGAAAAAGACGACAAACACACACACGTACTGTGATACTTGTACTCGAAAGCTAGGACTTCATATGGGTGATTGTTACGCAAAATACCATTCTCTAGAACGTTACAGAGATTAAAAATTTTATATTCTTACATACTACAAGTAGTATTAAATATAATAAATCAGTTTCAACAAATTCTGTGTGTTTAAATATCCATATATTGACTTTAAATCCTGTACGGAAAAAAAAAATTGTGATAGATTTGCTCCAACCTGTTGGTACTCCCAAGAGCGAAATCTGCCGATCGCAAAGAGTTAAACAGCGTAACATCTGCTTTGCTAATTATGCTAAGATGCTAATTATTCGTCTGCACGTGGCCTATTAAGGTTGCTGACCTTATTTTTTTTTTTTTGCGGGAGTTGTCAATAGCAAAACCGTCTGTATTCGAGGCTTGTTCTTGCTTCGTAACTTAATTCTTATTTATGGTCGGGAGTGCCAGTTCCACTATACATACCCCTATGATGAGGGGTATTAGACCGAAGCCAGTATCCCGTTCGGGGATGTGGGTACTGCTGTTGGTAAATTAAGGACTCATCCCCCACCATCTTTTTTCCAAGACCCTGATTTGGTTTCGGAAACCCTTACCGCTTTAAGCTCCATATATGTCGGAATAACCCAGATAGTTCTTATTCACGTTGTTCTGGGATTTTACTTCACCGTTGATTTCATCTGGGTAATTCATCCGATGTCTCGTTTATGATACACTGCTTTCATTTTTGTCTGCTGGTTAACACTCGAGCTTTTTAGTTTGGCAAGTCGAGTCCAAATAGACATCCGATAGTTACCTTGGAGATAAAATAAGCTCAAATAAGGTTAATGTAGAATAAATTAAAACACTGGATACCACTAGATTGACACCTCTCAGTTCTTACCGTATTTCTACAGCACCCAAATGATGCAATGTGCCTATATTTGCGGGATAAAACAACAATCATGGCACATATCGATTTTGAAGCTTAGAATCCACATAAGTATGTGGAGCTTAGTTGGACAAATTATAGAAAAAGAATCCAATGACATCAGAAATGCCATACTTCTTTGTCTTTAATAAGAGTGCAGTTTAGAGGACTTCACTGACAAGATTTTATTCAATACCAGTACATAGATAACAACCAAAAATAAAGAAATTTTGATTTTTAGACGACCACGTGATCGTAAAACAGATGAAAAAACGATGCAAGAAGAGTTAGAATCACTTATTCGGAGTGGAACTTGGGTTTTGGTGGATAGGTCAACTAAGGTAGTAAAATCTTAGTGGGTTATTTGTAGACGATAAAAGCTGATAAAAGGAATAGTATTAGCAAAAGGAATTGACCAGATTCAAAGTGTCGATTGTGATCACACAAACTTTCCGGTAGACAACATCCGCTCCATTCGGCTCCCATTGGCAATTACTCTGATGTCTCTGTAGTCATATGACACTGATGTCATATGCATGATAAATGGATTTTGTATGATTAAAAAAGGAGGCTGTCGCCAAATGACAAAGAAAATCAAACACTTAACACCAAAAGTCTTTTTGAGCCAGTTGCAAAAAGCTTAGCTCTGGGTTATATAAAACCTGTCAAACACAATAAAAAGTCTAAACTATTTAAATCCAAACTTTTTTGGTTACCTGGTATCTCCTCTGAAGAAACCCAGAATATCCGAACAGGTTTGTCTTCATCTAGTTTCGTCCGCGACGTCCATCGGCATTAATAGTAAAACAAAAATCTATCATATGGTGTCTATTTTTCAAGAAGCTGTATTTTAAAACCCTGCCCATTTGTCTGGGAAACTAATTATTTCACCGATGGAAAAGATAGTACTGAACAAATTCTTTTTTTATAAGCACACCATGCTTACTTTCAACATGTTTTATAGTTTCTATTTATGTAGCGAAATTTCCATTCTGTAACTGAGAATAACTTCAGCTCCGAATAATAGCCCTAAACTAATCAGGTATAATATGTTTACGTGAGGCATGAAAACAAATGTAAGGTACGGGGTAGAGGTCCCTCATCCCTCGTCTCAGAGCTACTCGTAAAAGTGGTTGAATACACAAGCACTCAATAATTGATTATTTCATTACCATTTTTTTTTTTCAAATTGATATTATTCCTTTTAAAAAGTGTAAGCTACACAAAAAACTTAACCATAAAAAGAATTTCATGCTAACGGTTCTTTTGCAATTAGGTCTAAAACATAATTGTTTGCTTTTTGACACTTCGTAACAATTCGTTAACACAATAATACATACCATATAAATCATAAGGTAATCAAATAACGACCTCATAACTTATCTTATCTGTGTTTTCGTTTTTCAAATTAATGTTTCATAGTATTTAAACATGTAAATATGTCTATATGCATGTAAACGAAAAGAGTAACATAATGAACCCTTAAACAGTTCAAATATATGCTCGATGTTGAATAACATTCTAACTAAAAGAAATTCGAAGATGGGCATAGGGTAATTTATTTCATTTTATAATTGGCATTTTTATATTTTTTTTTAGGATTGTGAGGTAATTTCAATTCCACTTTATATATTTACTAGTAAACTAGAATTTTTATTACCCATATTTCCAGCTGGAAATTCTATTCACTACTAGTGACGTGAAGCATTAAATCGTATACACTTCTTATATGAAGTTAAAGTTCCTGTTCGATCTTTATCTCGATTTATCCAAGATTGCTGTCACTACTCGTATTAAAGTAACAAAAAGAAGGGCATATCAAATCAGATCAAACATAAATCTATTTACTAGTTTAAGTTTAAAGAGTTAAAACAACTTCCAGCCTATCTTGGCAGATAATCTTCTGCATTATTCCACGTCCTGTACTTGTTCCTTTTTTATCCTTTACACACGTTGGTCCGTTGCAAAACACGAATGTGGAATTGTGCACGTGATCTGATAGTAAAATAAGAACTTTTTTCTAGCATTTATCCAGTCGTCTACTCAAAGGAAGCAGGCAATGGAAAACGTGCGGTACCTACATACCAAAGGAATTCAGTCTGAAGCCCGTATTTGATTTGGATTGATTTATTTTCTCCTAGTAGGAACCAAGAACTGCTGCTGTGTGCAATTTTTCATTTATCCTGAAAAAATAAGTCACGTGCTTTAAAATGTGTATATCATTTTGAAGGACACAAGCTTTTAGTGATTGAGATAAACACATATTTATGAGTTGCTACGCTCTATCCTTAGTAAAAGTAATCGATTGTTAATAGTCAAGGAATACTTTTGAACAATCTAAACACAGTAAAATTTGTTTTGAAAAGTTTTGTATAACCTATAGTAAACAATAATGCGACAATTTAGTGACTTCAATTCGATGACTGCATACTAATTCCCTTACAAACTTTTGGCATATTAGAATACCTCGACTTTGGTAATGGGTTTTTAACCGTTTGGTTTTTAATTGTCAAAAAAAAAAACAGAAAAATTGCAAAAGTGTACAATTTTAATATGAGTTTATAAATCAATGCTTGCCATTTACTTTTTATAGATTATTTCATGTAAATGTTGACCATGACTACGTTTTTAGTGGTCCAGTTTTAAATCACTTTCTCGAGCACATTGGAGAATCGATGGACAAACTGAGAATTGAGTTGGTCTCCCCCAACTCTTTTCAACAATAGTTTTGAACATTTAACTTTTTTCGTAAATATTTTTTTATTAGCAAATTCTCACGCTCTTTGACGCCGTCGATCTCAAAATTATTATTTTTCAGTTCTATAAAGCTTTTTGAGAAAGAAAGCTTATATCTTATATTTTAAGTTTGGCATATACATAACTGAGGTCTAGATCTTTAAAAATATTAAAAATTTCAGTCACAGTCTGTCCATCAAAAAGCGATTATAAACTGATAGGCCGATGATATCGACTCCACTTAAGCACCCTGATTTTTTTTTAATTTAACTTGGCCTTTTTAAATAGTTAGTAAACTATTTTTATGGTAATAAGTAATTACAATTTCGCTCTGCTGCTTTATGTTTGTCCAAAAAACATTGCAAATGTGAGTCCACGATTTTCCACTTAAAAAATTGCTTTTCATTGATTTGCATCCACATATCACCTTTTTCCATTTTTGTAAAACATTTTACAAATTGTACAAAAATAATTATTAAAGAAAAGAACGAAAATTGGAACTACTCTACCTATTCTACCGGAAAAGGGTAGCATAGGTATACCAATCGCTACGTACAAATCAATATTTAAGCTGGATTTTTTTTTAAGAACATAACTCTCAAGTGGGTCTGACTCATATGATGCCAGATCATGTATTCAATTTCTCAGAAAATGGGACAGAAAGGGAAAGAAAGATGTTTGGGCTCAGTAGCTTTTTCGCTCCATGGGTGGCATTAAACATGGGGAGATTAAATTAGTGTCAGTTGACTTTGTGTTGTTTTTAGGCAAGTCTTTTCGGTGATGGCTGATATTGAATCCCGAGCCGTGCGATTGGGAAGCCAATGCACTAGCACTTGCGCTACGGCTACCCACGGATGCTAATAAGAGAACAGACCGTAGGTGGACTGTCAGACATGTCTAGCGACCAAACAGATCTGGCCAAAGCTAGATCTGAATGTCTAGCCTTTTTCAATCGAACTCAGTAGAAGCTATGTGGAAGAGGAGGAAAAGAAGACAATGCTCTATTTTCTCTGTACATGTCCAGCTCCCTCTCAGAGAAAAAAACTTAACTTAGGAGCTTTCTTCTACAATAACTTAAATGATCTTCATCATAAGCTCAAATCGGCTCTATGAGTAAGAGGATGACAGATCCTCGTGGCATAATAATGGGCCAATAGGTTGGTCTTTCCAGCAGCCACTTTTATCTACCTACCTACCCAAACGCCACTTCGAGTACATATAATGAGATATTTATTTAAGTATATGGTAGAAGGTATACACCGATTGTCTCTATATTAGGTATGTTAAAATGGTTATCTGTCAAACAAAGAGTTACTATATATATGTTAATTTTTGTGTTTAAAATTAAAGCCAATTTACTACCAAAGTACCTAACAAAATATGTTTATTATGTAAGAGAAATCTAACCCTAAGAGGAATAAATCTAACTAAGAAACATGAATGACCTTAAATAACTTAATTTTTAACGCAAGAGCTTAAAATTTATTATAGAGCTTTAGTGGCGCAATACCAAAAAGGTTTCATTCAGCCATAAAGGCAACAGACTTGTAACTAGGAGAAATTTCATCGTCATACATACTTGTATTTTAAATCTAGTGCACTACAAGAAATAAAATATATTTATGGTACTTGTTAGAACAATTCCATAGTTTTTTTTTTTTTTGTTTTTGTTTTCGTTGTAAGTTCAATAACCTTGCATCCGCTCGTTCACTATGTGGAATATTTTGCGAGAAAATGTTGGCCTACACTTGCATAAGATGCAGTTGGGTAACAATTTGAGCAACAAAACTAAATCCAATCCTATATACCAAAATCAGATGAAATAATTACCTTTTTTCAGGTAATGTCAAACCAGAGAAAGTACAAATGTGCTGCCGTTCGGATTTAGTAAAATATTATGTACAAAAATAAAACTTTTCTATTACCCTAAGTTAAGTTTAATGTTAAAATAAAAATTATTTGGATATTGGAAATCTTCTAAAATGATGGATTATTAACTCAAAAAAAATAAAAATGTGAGACATCAGATTGATGAATATGAAGAAAGGACACCAACCATCTTGTCGTCTCATGACTTTTTGATTACAAATCTCAAAATAGGCGATCTTTTCATATACACAATACTTATAACAAATAAACAAACGAACATCATCTTTCACGATTTTTTGGCCATATTGAGCCAGTAAGTACTTTTGGAAGTCCAGCTACATCTACTGTGTTAAAACATGTTATAACAGGCTAAAGTAAAAATAAGTGTTGCCAAATTTCACAATTAATATATTTTTACGATTTTTTACTTCAAAATTTATCTTCAATTCCATTCACTAAATTGAATTTAAACTTATGTTAACAAGTTTTGCCTTTCATAAATAAGTATCAAAGCGAACTGCCAGAAATACATAAAATATATAAAGATGTACACAAATAAGGATTTCTTCTTCTTTAACCCGATTCTTTAAGGCTCAAACAGAATGCTGGACAACGATAAGGACAAAATGCGTTGTTGCTTACCGCGATTACTGATTTTAGACTAAATGTTTTCATCTTTCTAGTTTGTTGAAATCATTTGCATCGGACCATATTTGTCGCTGTGCACCAGAAATGAGCACGGTCAGAACCTTTTTTCATGAAAATGATTAAACTATGTCTTTCGACGTGTCTTATAGGATGCTTTTATTTTCATTTTTACATTTGTTAAAACTAAAACCAAGAAAACAATTTTGATTAAGTAAAAAACATACTACTCGTAAATGGACTTTTTTATTATTCTATAGAACTTAAAACTTAAACTTACGAACTACCTATAAATAAATCTTTATTAAGTGGGCTAAACTAAGTTATTATGTACATACATATGGTATACAAACAATTATTATTTTTTTTTTTTTTACGGATTACGGCTTTTTTTTAGCAGAATTATCCATATCTTTTGTTCTTTTATAAGTTTTTTTCTATTTTTTATGTTTTTAAATTTTTTTTTTTATTTTTCAGTTCTACTGGTTTTTAACTTGCTGATAAGAAAGATCTTGAATTCACCCCCAAAAATCAGAAAAAAAAATTGTTGATGTCTTTAAGGTGTCAATAATGTTTTTAGACAAATAATTAAGAAAATACCTGTTTTTTTTCGTTGCGCCGAAAGGTGAGCAATTTTCAAAGATACCAGTAGCACGATTGATTGCTCGATTCTAGGAATTCGCATACGTACTAAACCACATCCTTCACACTTTGACCACTTTCTCCACGGAACTACCGTTACGTTTTACTTCGTGAGACTGGTAAATAATAAATGCGTTTTGCAAGTTTTTTATCTATGTGCAATCCCCTTCATAGTGATGTTCCATGGAGCTTGCCACCTGCTCATTTAAGTCGCCCTTTCTTCCTCATCATCAAATCATCCCGGCTTTAACTAATGCAACTACGTCGGAAATCGTTTTAAAGCCCCTAGCCAACGTATAAAAGGACTGATCTTACCACCTTGGATATTAAGATTCTTCTAGCATATCCCAGTCGTCGATGTTTGTCAATATTTCAGAGAGTGCTGTCTGGATCTTTGATGAATTTTTTCCGGAATAGTCAATGTAAGGCATAAAGCTTAGTCTATTGGCAAGTAATGCTCCTATGTATTTTATATATTCTTTTGATCGAATGATTTGACTTCGTACCCTTATGTCCACGTATTCCACATTTCTCCGGCTAGTTATAAGGACAGCTTCTGTTTTGTGATTTTCTAATTTTAGGTCGGCGGATATTAACCAATCTTTGATGAGCGCTGACTCTATCTCGCAAAAAGTTATTGCAACAATCACAACGGCGAACTCGGTTTTTTTTTCAAAATTTAAACACTTATTTAAGAAAAACATGTACAATAGAATTATTCAAAGTATTGCCCATCTGAAACTATGACTTTTTCCCATCTTTCTGGCAATTTGTGGATCCCATCCCAAAAGAACTGCGATGGCTTGGCAGCCAAGGATATTCTGCTCTGATGTGAACCGTATTTCAGTGAGGGCGTACTGTATCGACCGGAACAAATGGTAGTCAGAAGGGGCAAGGTCTGGGCTATAAGGCGTGTGTGGTAAGACTTCCCATCCACTGTTTAACCGGAATAGCAACGTGGGGCCGAGCGTTGTCATGATGGAAAATTATTGCCTCGTGTCTGGTCGCATATTCCGGGCGTTTTTTGGCTACTGCTCTCTACAAATGGATTAATTGTGTTAGGTAGCGTTGTCCATTGATGGTTTCACCCGGTTTTAGCAACTCATAATACAGCACACCCATCTGATCCCAAGAAATACAGAGCATTACCTTCGAGCCATGGATATTCGGCTTTGCCGTTGATTTGGCTAGTTGGCCGGGTTTCACATATGATTTTTTGCGCTTGGGGTTGTCGTAATGGATCCATTTTTGATCACCAGTAACAATCTAATGCAAAAATGACTTCCTTTTGTGGCATTTCGGACAACCAAAACCGCCTTTCGACGTCTCTCGGCTTGAGTTCATGTGGAACCCAATTTCCTTGCTTTTGAATATATCCAGCTGCTTTTAAACGTTTTGAAATGGCTGCTTGAGTGACACCCAAAGATTCTGCGAGCTTTTCTTGTGCAACAATCTTCATAGAGTAATGCTTCCAGTTCTTCATCTTCAAACAAAATACGATGACTTTTGGCAGCAGTTTTCTTCATATCAAATGGAATAATAACAATGAAATAATACAAATTACGCCATCTCTTAGCAAACCGAATTAAGTTATAGACCCAATACTCCTGGTGGTAGTGTTAATTACAGAATCTCATGGATCAGTACCGACCTTTGTAAGACTCCCGCGGGGATTTTATATTATTTTTCAATTTTTCGGTTTAATATCTCAATATTCTATTGGTGAAGTAGCTGGATACAATCTTTCGCAAGTGATACCGATGGTGTATCCATTCTGGCTAGTGACCTTCTTATAAATGACTGGTTAAAGTCATTTTTAATATCCAGCGTCCTTATTCCTTTGCTCTCAATCGTCACCTTAATTTTATTGCTTTGACTGCTATGTCTACCATTGGTTTTGTAGCGTCGACTATGGAGCGCAATTTTTTGAATCCAAACTGTTGATCAGATGACGCTCCCTTTTCTTCTGTTACATGTAGTAACCTTTCATATATGATCCGCTCAAGTATTTTTCCCAGTGTATCCAGTAGACATATTGGGCGATATGATGCTGGTTATCGAGATGGTTATTTTCCCTTTGGTAAGTTTTGCAAGTTGGAGCTTTCACTGTTTTAGAAAAAAACTCCTTTATGTATTACTCCTTGTATGTATTACACATTATGATTGTCTCTGCGGGAATAGATGCTGTATAAAAGACCGTAGCATTATCATACAGACCTTCAGCTTAGTCATTATCATTCTGTACACCACACAGGCACTTGAAGCAACATGCTTTACTTTTTATATCGCCTTTTTAGGTCCCTTCTTACCAATCGGAATATGTCTTCTCGTTCCTGAATATCAACTCTCCTTCTATAGTATAACGCTGCACTTTCCGCCATGCTTATACGTAGTTTGCTCTGAGTGCTTTTATTTAGCTCCACCTATAACACGGTGTATCTCTTTTAATGGGTATAGCACGAGTGAATTGAAGCGAAAAATTCTTCGCTGTTGCGCTTTCTGCTAGCTCACTGATACCCATCATTTCGTAGAACATGTCCTTGTCAAAGAGTTTGTCTTTCGTTTTTGGGCGCTCTAGCTGAGGGCGCGGAATGGCCGGAATGGTTAATCTCTGTTATGTTCATTGTTGTTTGCTGGTAATGACTCTCTTAAGGACCGGGCAATTTGCTGCTACCGGCTATATGCCTAAAGTTTTCCCGGCTGTCGTTCTTGCAGAAGAAACAAAGCTGGTCTTTGTTGCAGTCTTTGGCTATATGGCCTTCTTTCCCATATTTTCCATATTGCTTGAAGGGTCCATCTCGCTTTTGCATTAGTGTGTATGGTGACGGAATTCAAGACATCTGAAACATGTAGCTGGGGTTTTTCGTTCCCAGACGCGATAGTTTACCCATCCAATTTTAATTTTGCCTGACTAGCATTTTGTGTGCACTGATTTCAATCAAGCTAATCTTTGCAAT
The DNA here is from genome assembly GCA_907269105.1 of Volucella inanis. Taxonomy (NCBI): domain Eukaryota; kingdom Metazoa; phylum Arthropoda; class Insecta; order Diptera; family Syrphidae; genus Volucella; species Volucella inanis. The sequence goes on along the minus strand of OU026155.1, from coordinate 41,169,316 downwards.
TTGAGTATGTACATTAGCGATTATCAAACTAATTATGTCTGCATTATCTTGTCATTGAACTGGTATGTTCTGACTGATTCACAGATCTTCTCCTTCGCCGTGGCCTCGTCGATATCCTCTACTTCCAAATTAATTTGGGGTGTTAGAGCCTGAATCTCCACATTGTTGCCAAGGATTTTACCAATTTTATTTTTTAAAATGTATGTCTTTCAGGGAATAATTTGGCCCGCAATAATTCGCGAACGAATAAAGCTATCAATTTGACTTCTTGTCAGATGATGCGTCTTTACGCCGAATCGCGGCCATTAGGTTTTGACCAAAATTCGTCAATGAGTTTTTAAGTTAAAAAAAAACATGTGAAAAATACAATTAATTTTTTCTTATAAACATAGGACTACCGAAATTTTGCTAGACTATTCAAAATCTATTAACATATTGTAGTATTTACATACTTGACGAAACTTTAAAAAAAAAAATAGACCCAGAATTATCTAAGTTATTCAAGGAATAGCAAACATTTTAGAACCATCAAATAAAATATTTTTTTTATATCAGTAGGACAAAAACTGTATGCTTCATAAAAATAGATTGATAACTAAAATTTCAGATTAACGTTTTTTTTACTTTAAAACCTTAATAAACGCTAAGCATGACTAATAACAAATCTTCACCATTTTTCACGATAAACTGTCTATCTATGAGCATATGTAAAATATTATACAGCAGCAGTTTACTAAAGCTTAGCCTATCCAGCTTGTAAGAATGACTCTCTAACTATACAGTATTAAAGGTGGAGTGGTTCTTGACTTTGTTCCGTTGGATATCAGATACTTCCTTGAATCTGAATAATCCCAATACACTATAACCACTTGAGGGCCATCCATACACTTTCATATTGAATTCTACCTCAACCAGCTCTTGTGTACTTAAATTATATCAATGCAGCAAACCTTGAAAGATATTCGTTATGTCAAATTTATTTACCTATTATAATGTTAAATTTGATGTCCCAAAGAACTACAAGTGTAACAATATATACAATCAATTTGTTCCACCTTAAATGGTAAACGAAACAGATTACTCATTTTTATAATGTAAATTTACATAGCAACGAATTACATCTTCATATAGGGTGACCAGATAAGAACGATGGGAAAAAAAGTACGCTAGACTAAGAACTTTACGCAGCCTCATAGAAAATAATTTGTATATAATAATATACAAATAAAAAAATGTATAAATTAAGGTATTGGATACATACTTATATACAATACATGTTAATTTAAAATAATGCACAACTCGAATATTTAAATACATTTTTGTTTTGTTTTGCCTATTTTACAGCTCCCTCTGAACTTCTAATTTTGATCCTGAGCCAAGAGAGCAGCTACCATAAACGATTAACAGAAAATTTTCAAAACGATATACACAATCAATCAACTTTAATATCAAATAATCACATGATCAATGTACACGTGCTACATGAAGTATTTCAATACCCTGGACACTGGAACTTCTTGATTGTGTTGCCAAAGCTTATAACATCTAGTTTAATAACCTCAACAACAAAATGGATAGTTTTATGCGAAGACCAAAGCTTAATACGGTTAAAGTCTCTTTTAGATAACTTATCAAAAGAGGATTATACTGAAGTAAGCTATTATTAGTTTTTATACACAATTTCGCAAATTAAAAAAATAAATCAATATTTAATTAAGGAAATTTTTTTTGGATATCCTCTGTATGATAAAGAAGCTACAATCATTCATCATTTTGCGTTTTTCGAAAATCCACGGTGGTTCCCTTACCCCATGTTACAATCAGGTGTTATATTTACGGTTCCCTTGATAAAACGGTATGTACACAATTAAAATTCCATTTGTAGAAGTACACATTAGCTTCCTATATTCAATGTACTTTATCTTGGATGGTCAATAATTAAATAGCGTGGCAGAATACGTCTCCAAAGTGAAAAGCAAAATGGATTTTTCTATAGATGCGTCCCATGAGCTTGCCCGATTTATTATGGAATATGTTAAACCAAAAAGTCACATGCACCATGTACCAAGTAGCACAACAAAGGATGTGAAGGATGTTGCAACTAAGGGATTTGTATATCATGTTGCCATGAGAAACGGTGACGGCAAACCTAAGAAAAAGACCAGCAGCAAAATTCTTATGCAAGCAGCGACATATATTTGCCCAGTAGAGGGACTTCGCAAAGATTGTTCCTTATGTGTTAACTCATCGCCTGTCCCATCCTGTGTAAGTCGATAAGTATACATGTGTATTTTCTTAATGCAGACTTTGTATGTCTCATATATCCATAAAAATATGTGTTTAGAATAACAAGTCAAGCAAAGTTACTTTATTAATGACACAATGGGTATTCTATTTATTTGTGTATAAATAATGCATTAATACGACTTAATACTCTCCCTGTACCGTGCGTAATTTTTTAAGCTTAGCAAATAATTTTCAAAACAACGAAAATTCTTAGAATAAATTTTCCAAAGAAACTTTAGAAGAGTAGGTATTTAACAAAAATTAGATATAAATCATTCATGCATTCATTAAGTTTATTAGTTGTTATTTACGAGTTTATTAGTTGTTTTAAACAAAATTTAAGGAGCGTACACAAGGATAAAGAGTTATGAAAACGTAACCCAGAAACAACATAAAAAATGAAAAGGATTTTTGCAAATGCATCATTTACTTTAAAAAAAAATAACCTAAACAATATTTTTCCGTAGATCCATTAATTTTTATAGCATAAAGCAAATACAATATGTAAGTATTTTTATAAAACAACTTAAAAAAGTCTAAAATGCAAATATTATTGAAATTATAAAACAAATAACAGAATTAACGAGATTGTAGCAAAACAATAAAACTAATATGAATCATAAATGAATATGAATTTTACAAATTAAATATGTTTTTGTCTTACAAAAAAAAAATTGTAATATACATATGCATGTCTGACGTATGGTACTGTCTTTCTAATGTCTAAACATTTTCTACTTTTAATTTAAACTTAAAAACTTCAAAAAAAATATATCATATTGACATAATAATGTCATTTGTCAACCATTCATTTAGCTGCAGGTTACAGTTAAAAAAATATACATGTGGGAAAATTTATACGAGTATTTTATTTGAGCGAATGAACTTAGACAATTAAAAAAAAAAAATACAAACAGTTTAACAATTTAGGAAACTGATAATCTTAAAAGATAAAAGATAATTCCGGACCGCTAAGCCGCTCCATGCTAAGACCCAAATGAGAATGCATTTTTTTTTTCTTGACACACCATCGTCCGCTCTTAGGATCCTCCAATGACATCCCAGTAAGCGCATCTGTTAAGATGCGATCCACTCTCTCCATCTGCCCGTTTTCGCGTGGTGAACAGCGTTCTGTTCGCAGGACTTCTCAAATACGTTAGTGGTGATTGCTTTCCTATATACATATATGTAGACTCTCGAACACTTCGCTCTGCTGTTGCATCTTCTTAATCATCTCCTCGCTCTTCGTGGTTTTACCATGTACATCCAGACAAATTTGCTATAAACGTCGATCACATGATAAGAGCGCAGTGGTACGTCGCTTTTTGCGGTCGGTTGCAGGAATCCCTCCGCTTTCCTGTCCCACCATGCAACCAGTATGCACGGGACACATTTGGATAGTACAACATCAATACAATTCCCGATTATCCGATTACCCTCCTCGCAAATTGCTTTTATTCTTTTCGAGCTGATGTGGCCTGAGTGAATACTTCTTAGAATCTCTTTCTGCATAGACCTAGGCACTGTGAGCAATTGATATTCCTTGTAAAGTCCTGTTGCTTAGAAAATATCCGCGAATAATTGACAGAACTTGTCCTCACCTTGTGAACTCTCAATTCTCTCAACAATGCCTTCTTTAACCCGCAGCACTGCTGAGTATCTGTTAAGTGCGTCTATATGACTGTGCAATACCTCACAAAAGTACTCTTGCAACATGAACGCCCAAATAGCCTTTTTTATTCATCGTGGTTGAAACGCTTTGCAGTCCGTGTAGATTCTTAACTTCATCCCCAACAAGTAAACGCTCAGCTTCTTGATGAACTCTACTACGGCCAGAACTTCATGCTCTTAGCTAGTGGCTAGTAGATGCAAATTACCATGGTGTTTCTGGAACAGAACGCCATCGTACTCGACGATGCTCGCATCCGTATGCAGCTTCGTCTAGAGCATTAGGTTAAACAGTTTTAGGAGATGCTCTCTACACAGAAAATCCTTTAAACATTCAAATAGGACGATCTGGTCCAAGCCAAAAACGAACACGCTCCTCTTCTTGGTCAAGTCTGAAAGTGGTTTTTATATAAACAGCATAATTAGGGAGAAAGAAAGATTTTTGGCCTCATTGGTTATTTCGCTCCATGGGTGGCGTCCAACATTTAATGAGGAGGCTAAAGTAAGTTAAGTTAGAGTAAGTTAACTTGATGTTGTATTTAGGCAACCAGAGAGATTTTAGTTGCCTATAAAAAAATCGCGGCTTGTATCGAACCCCGAAACGTCCGATTGGGAAGTCAATACACTACCACTTGAGTCACGGCCACCCTCAATGCTAAAATAACAATACTCACAATGCCCTCACATTATTCTTACAGGATTATTTTTAGTTATCATCATATCATATCATATTTGTCGAAACGTAAATTATGGTTGATTATTACGAACTTTACATGCTAATGGTGCATCTTTTTTTTCAAATGTAAGTCAACACAAAATCCCTACACAATGGATCAGGGAACGCAAACAAACCCAGGCCTCCGTGACTCGTCGAGAGTAAACAAACCCAGACCGCAGTGCGTGGGGTAATCGGTAATCAAAGCCCGAAACAATGATTGATGCACCCGGCGGTCGACGATCCAAAAGCAGCCTGAGAATAGAAACTAAGTAGTAGAAGCAAATATAGCAGAACCGAATGATAACTCCTCATTGGATGGTGATATTTATGTTCTGTAACAAATGGCTTATTATTTGTTAAGAGCCTTCTGACACGTTTTTTGATATAACAGATTTTCCATTCAGACATAATTCTAGTTTTCGGCTGACGATTGAATAAACCGATGTCGAAAACTTTCTCAATCGAAGACTTACAAAACAAACGAGTGCGACTAGATGTTTAGTCAAATATGAGTTATGGTAAATCAGGAAACTGTGGTTTATTATTTTCATAAGTAAGCTATTAACAAATATAAACCGAGTCATCAAACAAGCTGAAACCTTATAGGATGAAGATATCAAATTCTAATACCAAGGTAAGGTTGTAGTTTCTGACTAGTTACAAATCTGTTGTTTATACAATAGATAGATTTGCTTCTTTTCCCTAGTTCCAGTTTAGTTTTCTGTCAAAAATGAGGCCCAGATATTTTGCTTTATCAAAAAAGACTAGACTAGACTAGAATCATAGACATAGGGTCTATGATTGGAATTTTATATTTCCTAAAAATGAAAGACAAAATCAGCTTTATGTGGGTTAACTCCCAATCCACAGCGATCCTCCGAACGGGTTAATTTAAGATTTAACTGAAAGAGTTCTTTAATACATCATGCTCTTTAGCATGATAATGATTAACTAACCAAGTGAGTCTTCCACTTTCAGAGTTAACAGCGCAGTCGTGATCGCCGATATTGTGATGTTGTTAAAGGCACCTTTTATTTCCAGGAAAGCGATCATTGTTTACTCACTATATTGTATGGATCATTCCATGTGGCTACTCAGTAAATGTAGAGTCATTTGCACTGAATTTGATTATGACTGGATCTCTGGGTCGCTGAGGTTAGAAAGTAAGAATACATTAAGGCTACGTTTCACTAATATGCACCTTCTAAAATTACCTTTGTCTCTTATATAAAGCAGAGCGTTTCCCAAGTCCACGAACCTTGCCTTCTACTATTCTTGGTTCCTGGATAAGAATGATGTCTTCTGCGTGTTTGGAAAGACGCAGAATAAGTGCGGCCAAGACCTTTTGGGAGTGATGAAGGTCAAACTCAAGTCTGCGCCACGGTGAAGGGATTCTATTGATTCTATTGATAACAATTAACACGCGTCTAAAAGGGCCCCGTAGTTCTTCCAGTTTCGCTTCTGAGTCAGAAAACTCGGGTTTCTGAGCCTGATGATCAGATACGGGCTCTAGGTCTGCTAAGTATATTCTCCTTAGCCACGACCTCGAGCTTTGCACCCGGCCAAATCTTCCCTAATCCAACTATGGCCTTGGTATAAAGATCGAGATATCTTTGATCGGCACAACCGATAAGTTTGACGTGGCCTTGGTACCAACCAGGGCCGTTTGTTATGGGAGGTGGTCCTCGGTTTTCCCGCACGATAGCCAAAAAGTTACCCAAAACCTTTAGCTTGACTAATTGCCACTCATCAGTGTCGTTTTTATCGGTCTTACATCCGTTAAGACCTAAGATATGTGATGTTGGTAGGCCCAGGAGGGTTTTGGTGTTTTTGGCTTTGACTCTTTTGATTTTTAGTGAAGTCCTTTAGCGTTTTGTGAGCAATGGGTAATCCATCTTTAAAGATGATTTTATCCCACTCTACCTTGCTCCTTATGTCCGCACTTTTTCCAAGTTCCAAAATGGATCCGAAGGTTTTGATGATTCGTAAAGTATTTCGTCTTGTATGGCGAAGACATTGTTGCCCGTTCTCAGCGAACTGTTGATGAAGTAATTTCAGCAGTAGAGAAAAAACCAAGAATATTGGAACTGACCTATTGTTCAATACATATATATGTTCTAAAACACATAGAAAAAGCAGTTTTAATCTACTAAGGCTTGCTTTGCTCGTTTTCTTCAGCTATTAAACATCTCTCGTATTTATGATTAGATAGTAACAAAAAGAATATGATATCGTGTAAAGAAACGTTTACCTTAGCATAAATCCGTCAGAAGCTATTCTGATTGAAAAATATGTTAGACTAAAGAAAAAAAAATACAAATTTTGGCTATATATTTTATTTAAATTATTTTTAATATTTTCTATATTATCTATTCGCATTATTTATTTCCAAATTATGGTATCACATCAATATTCTGTGATAATGAATACCCGAATTAGAAATGACAATTCAACTTTTTTTAGGTTTTGACAATTTATTTTTCAAAATAATCTGCTTTCAACTCGATACACTTGTCTCAGCGGTGCTGTAATTTTTAACCCTTAACATTTGTTGGCCTGCAAAATACTCTTCCGTGGCAGCGATAACTTCCCTGTTCGATCCGTACTTCTTTGATAAGAACAATGAATAAAAAGAAGCCGCAGGAAGCCAAATCCAGAGAATACGGAGCAATTCGTAGTGCAATTCGACCAATTTGCGAATAGCGACTGCGGAGGTGAGAGCCGGTGCGTTATCGTGGTGGAAGATCACCACCCAATGTGGTCGTTTTTTCTTCAAATTGATAGGCTCCTGTAATTATTTTTCCCTTCCCAAAGTAGTCAACGTGGATAACACCTCGTGTGTCCCAAAAAACGGTTGCGATTACCTTTCCGGCCGAAGGTGGTCTTTGCCTTTTTTGGAGCACGTTCACAGTGTAAAACCCTTTGTTTCGATTATTCATTGATCTCTGCTGTGTATCAATGAATTCATGTCTCATCTACGGTCACAAAACGATGCAGAAACTCCTCCGGATTTCAATTAAACAGGGGCAAGCACGTCTTTGAGGTGGTCTCACGATTGCGCTTGTTCATCGCGCGGACTGCTTTCACATGCTCAAAATTTCATGCAGGATATTGCTTACTCATCCAGGTGAGATGCCTGCTACCTCAGCCAACTCGCAAACTTTCAGTCAATGGTCGGCCAATATGAGATTATGGATTTTGTCCACGTTTTCCTCTGTGGTAACCGTTTTTTGGCCACCTATGCGCGGTTCATCAAAAACTGACGTGCGGCCACAGCGAAACTCTGAGAATCAATGGTCAATGGTTGTATAGAAAAGTGAATGGGTCCCATATACACTGTCGAGTATGGGCTTGATTTCCTCACAGGTCTTGCCGTTCAAAAAAAAAAACAAAAAATCGGATCACGGAGCGATACTGCTATTTTTCCATGGTCGCAAAAAACAGCAACACGATGTTTTGAAATGAGTGCCAAAACAAAACTAAGCATCGGATTGTCACCAAAGACCAGCGGGCTAAAAGAGGTCATACTAAATGATAGTGCACTCATTTTGACTCAGTAGAGCCACTTATCTTTCAATCCAGGTACTCATAAAACAGACCTCGTATGTATTTGTAAAATGAGCACTCAATAATGAAATAGTAAAAAACGGTGTGAAAAATGATGAAATGTTTTTAAACCAGACTAAATATGCACATATGTTTGTATTTATTTATTTAAAAAATATAGGGCTTTCCAATAGGGACTTGACAACTTTGAATTTAATTTGTGGACGCACTCCTTCACTAATCATCAAACTGTCACTGTCAATTTATTCAATAAGCTCAACATTTTCATCATGGTAAAGTACACTAACGAGCAACGTCTGTAAATTATAGGTCGGTGACTGCAAGTTTACTAGCGTTAGCTCCAATTTTCGCCCTAGTAGACTGGCAATAACAAGTCGCAAAATCATCTTCAGTAAGCTCAAGTCAATTGGCCGCCCCGTTCGTGCGATTTAACGCCGCTTGACTATTTTTTGTGGGGCTTATTATTGGCTTATGCCAACACGCCGACGACGTTGGAAGAGCTTAAAGCCAACATTGAACGCGAAATAGCGGGCGTTTCGGCCGAAATGTGTGGCCGAGTTGTTGAAAATTGGGCCCAACGAATCAACCGCTGAAAACGTACCCGCAGTGGTCATATGAACGAAGTCGAGTTCCATTCACAAATGTTTTGATTGTACTTCAAGCCAATAATGAAGTTTTTGAAATATCTCAAATGGTTTGCCTTTTATTTAAAAAAAAGTTGTCAAGTCGTTATTAGAAAGCCCTATATTTCGTAATTATGTTCTTTAGCCTTAAAACAACAACTGGGTCTAAAGCGGAACTACTAGCAGATGCCTTTATGGAAAATCATTCTGCTTTTCAAAACAGCCCTGTTACTGCTTTTAAATTAATGTTTATAAACGAGATATCTTCGTTCAACGATATTGAGTTCAAAATACCATCAAATATATTCATTACCAACGAAGATATTCAGTTTATAATTTCAAATTTCCGAAATTATAAAGCCCTTGGTCTAGATAATATTAATAATTTAATCCTAAAAAACCTACCAATAAATGCTATTAGTCTATTAACTTTTATAGTTGTATTAAAAAACAATATTTTCCCAAAAAAATGGAAAATAACAAAAATTATTCCCCTTTTGAAGCCAGGTTAACCAGCTAATACTCCTTCCAGCTACCAGTCTATAAGTCTATTAAGTGGATGTAGTATGATCATTGAAAAAGTAATCAAATTGATGCTTCAGGTCTTTCTAGAGGAAGAAATATATTACCACATTATCAATTTGGATTTCTTAATTATCACAGCACAACGCATCAAATTTTGAGAATTTCAAAACATGTGAAATCTAATTTTCTTCAAAATAAATCAACAGGTTTAATTCTGCTAGATAAAGAAAATGCTTTCGTCACGGTCTGATACGCAGGGTTAATTTACAAAATTTTGAGGTTTAACTGTTTTCCGAATTTAATTAAAATAATATTAGATGGTAGAGGGATTTTAGTGTCACTGAATAACACCTGTTCTTCTAAAAAATCTATTCAAGTTGGAGTTCATCAGGGTTCAGTTTTAAAAATGCTATGAAGCAATGAATATCTATCTATCTATCTATCTGAACTTGTTTATTATTTTAAGTATATATTATTAATATATCATACATAGTAGCTTATTTCTTCTCTTTTGTAAAGTAGAAAGTATAACATGGTCTAAATATAGGCTGCGATTTCTAAAACCAAGCTATCTCAAAGTATCTGATGATAGTATTAAATATTGCGTGTTTAAACCTAGCACATGCTTTTACACTTGTATGATTTAAGGTCAATATAGAAAATTTGCAACCGAAAATACTTTTTTTAACAAGTTTTGTTAACTCTTACGTCAAATGTCTTTGCTAAAACTTCAATTCATTACATAAAAAATAAAAAATAAACTGCGTACTTCTACAAACCTACATACAAATGTTACATACTCATATATACCGATAAGTATGTATTTTGGGTTTCAATGGATTCTAAAAACCTATTTGATTTTCATGTAAAAATATTTAAAAAAAGTTGCCAAATTTTTTGTTTTTATTTGTTTCAGTTAGTTGCTGCCACCAACTTTAGTTACTTAACTTAATTCTTTTTTAAGCAACATTGAAAAAGAAACAATAAACGAGTATGTTAATTCCAACTTAATTATAATATACTGATTTTGACGAAAACTCATATTAGCTTTCCTTTTACTTCAAGTCTGTTATCTGTTAACTTTCAAACTCATTCTATTTTACTTTTAACAACGACATACAAAAAAACCTTACTGAAAGCCCCAAGAGCACTCATAACATACTCGTACATACTCGTACAATTTATTTAAGGTGGAAAAGTATCTCCTCACTATTATTAACTTAGCTGGTAAATAACCATTAAGATCTTTCTGATTTCCAAAAAGGTTAAGGACAACATTAAGTGCTAGGTTCCATCGATTGCAATCAAGCTGTTTAGCCCGTTTATTATAACCTGCGCTTTAAATGCGTAGGTAAGACCAAACATAATCTTAAAAATAAAACACAAAGAATAAACCTAAGGCAGTTTAAAAGTTTTTGCTATCTTTTTTTTTTTTTTTTTTTTTTTTGTTTTAGGTTGCTACTAGCAAGGAAACCATTTACTTCGCTATAAAGACTTGCCACAAATTTCTTTTGGACCGAGTGCCAATAATACAAAAGACTTGGGGACGATACGCCGTACATAAAAGATTTTTCAGTGATAATGCAAGTGAGTTGTTCTCTATTAATCTAACATCAGCAGTAGTTATTCGGTGTATCAGATATTGTTCATAAGGATTTTATCCCAACGCCTATAGTAAAATATATATAAAATGAGCCCGTTCATATACATTCATTCATATATATTTATTGGTGTTAATAGTGTAGTTTGTGCACGTACATACTCATCCATATGCTTATTTATATATTTTTCACATATACATACATATACATATACATATGATAAAAACCTTACACAGGTAAGATATATCCATAGTGATAGATAAATTCACATCTTAACGTGTCATGCATTTAACTTCCGGTAGCCGATAACATCTATATTTATACTTCCAAGAAAATTTAGTGGGTTGTACATTATATTACCAACTATTTGTACCTAAGATTATTTTGTACGAACAAATGTATGTACATATATTTGATTGCAGGTATAGCTGTATAAATTTATTGTGTCTTACTTAGGTAAAGATGTCCCAACTTTTGAAACTGGTGTTCCTAACACGGAGACAGGCCATTGTTTAAAAACCCTGTCGATTTTAAAGTTGGCACTGAGTGATGTACAACAGCATAACCAAATTTCAAATAGGCCAATACATTGGATATTTCTATCTGACGACGATACACTTTTGAGGTTCGTATACGTATAGAAATTAATTTAATCTGATGAATTTTTTAATTTGCAGTTGAATGCAATAAAGCACGAGATTGCCATTTATTTGTCGAACATAATCTTATATCCCTTTTTTTAACTTGAGTTTTATTTTATTTTTAATTTTGCAGTGTATCGGGAGTTTGTGAAATATTGGGGTGTTTTCATCCAACTGCAGATGTATATTTGGGGGAACGTTATGGATTTAGATTGCACTCTGAGGATGGCTTCAATTATATAACTGGTGGGGGTGGCATTGCTTTTAGTTTGTCTACCGTAAGGAAAATTGTGCAGTCATGCACCTGTCCGACGATATCTTCTCCAGATGATATGATTTTGGGATCGTGTTTGCATGGATTGAATGTTAATGCCATTCACTCTCCAAGATTTCATCAGGTATGATTGTATGAACGTTGTTTGCGTTAATGATACACATTTTCAAAATTCTTCGAATGCTTTTATATTTTCCTTAATTTTTACACCTAAATAAAATTCGTTTAAATATTTTATTGCACTGCGGTTTGTTGTTGTTTGTTACTTGCATCAATTTTTTTTTTATTAAGGGTTATCAATATTTTCATTTTATAAAAAGAAAACGGATTTATAGCTATGTAGGTGTGTGAATTATTGATGAGTCAGTTATGCCGTTTAGTAGTGTCCTCTTCAAGCCACTAAACCACTCTCTCTGGACGAGGATTAGAAGAAATTTCGATTTTCTTTTACTGACGTGTAAATGTCAAGAAGAGGTTTAAATTAAATAAACGAATTCACTAATCGGGACTGTGATTTGAATAATAACATCCAAATAACCATCCGAAAAACTTTAAGGTTCATAGTGTTGCACAAATAATACGATGATAATAATGGCCCGAACACAATAGTGCGTATTTCCAGTTGTTATTATTGATTTAAAATGGGATCTGAGGTACCGAAACACGTAAAGAGCTGTAGTGAATCCTAATCCTATAAATAAATCTCAATCCAGCCAGAATAGTGAAAACCAGAGATCAGCTGTTGCAGCTGACTTGCTTGGACCATTATCTATAACCAGATGTCTCAGTGGTTCCCAGAAAGAAGACGCGTTGGAAAATTGTGCTTTTACATTTTTAAATAAAGAATTTGTCCAATTTGCTGTTTCAAAGTACTTCCATTATACAAGTCTTCCACTTCCATGTGATTAGCGGTGATTAGAAAACAGGGATATAAGCAATTTTGTACTTGGATCTTAAGTTTGACTTGAGACGCTGCGGTCGAAGATAAGAATCGAAAGTATACAATCTAAATAAAACTCGGAGTTTTTTGTGAGTAAGGTTCTCAAGCCTCCCAGTTCGCGTCTTTTTTGTATATTCCCGCATGGAAATACTTTAACTTTTTAAGTGAACATAGTTGAATAATCTTCGTATGTTCTTACAACATTAAAGGGACAACTGCAAATGTATAGTGGAAAATATTTGAAGCTATCGTAAATATATATATTATGAGTATTAAATTTTACTTAATTGTCCCAATACATTAACTTAACCAATTTTGGGTATAAATGTACGGACGAAACACAATATTTTTGCAGTTAAAACCGAACTAAGCAGAGGATTTGAACAAGGAATTGGCCGCTCGGCTCCGTTTAAATTAATTTTTACACTATTTTAATTTGATAAAATGATATTTTGAATGAAGAATTTAAGGCTTTAATTTTAAGGCGTAACTAGAATCTCTACGCACAAAAACCTATCATCAAAAACCCCACTCAGAAAGCAATTGAAATTATTTTTGATTCGAGTAAACAAGAAGAGGCTAAAATAGAAATAATGGGCTCACTTTAATGCACAAGTACAAGTAAATGATATTCCCCCTTACCGAGTTGATGGCTATTATTAAAGTTAAAAATTTCGACGGTTAGGACAAAACATAAAGAAAAACGGTCATTCATGAGGTACGTCGACAATTTTTTTACAACCCCTATGAATAAGAACCTATGCCGTGAGCCTAATGCGCTCCTCATCTCCTCATAGATGGGGGGTGGGGATGGAAATGCATACCCACTCAAGTACAGAGATTTTAATCAAAGTGTAACGCTGCCCTGTTTTGAATCTTATTGGAAATAGATTCTTTCAATTTTATGAGTATATAGTAACAAATGGGGTACCGTTGAATTCATAATTATTAGTACTTTAATTGATTCAAATTTAATGATTTCCTGAAATTAAAGTGTCAAAAGTTATTGAAGATTAAAAGTATTTTATTAAAAAAAAAATTGAAATTTGTCATCTTTTTTCGAAAAAATTTCTTATTTCTTATTTATTGTAACTAGAATTTACAAACAAAACAGAAGTCAGGTCATTTTATCTTAAGTCATCAGTTTTCAATATACGATCCAACTTATTGAGACAGGTAAGGTTAAATTAAAACTTGTTTAAAACTTTAGAAAAAAACTACAGATATTGATTGCATATTTTTATTTTTATTGTTTTTCAATAAACCTTGTATCATATCAGCAGTTCAAAGTGCAAACCATTGCTTTGTATGTACGCCAGAGCTCGCCTTTTAAAGGATCTAACAATGTCCATTCTTTAAAATTTTTCTTTGACTTTCGCAGTTTCCTAGTTCATTCTATGGCTCAAATCATTCAATTTTATTTTTTCTGATGCATAAGAAATGTCTTTCTCCATCCTCATAATTAAAAGTCCATTGATGTCAAGTCCGGAGACCTAGGAGGTCACGAAATGAATTCATCCCGCCCTATGAATGTTCATACACGTGATATAACCACTCTCTAACTGCATGACCGTAATGTGCGGGGGAGCACAATGCCTATTCTTTGTTGCAGTGGTATGTCACCTAATAGTTTTGGTAATTTGTATCGCAAAAATTCCAGGAAGTTGACCATTGTCGACTGTTGCAGAAACCACAGACATAAATTAATTCTCGTATTTTTGTGTTTAAAAGTCCATTATAGAGGATATTATAAATTAAACGTCACTATCTAGGTTAAAAACTACAAACTAGTTACACAAAAAATATTGCATATTGCATTGTTTCTTACGGAATCTCCTTTTTTTTCAAGAAAAAGGATCTATAATTTTTGTTTGCTAGGGAAAATAGTACGTTATCTACCCGTGGTGGTGTCTTTCTCTCCTTTTAGAAGCCATAAAATGAACTTTGAAAATCAACATTTTATATGGATGGGGATTAATGAACTACTTTTCCAAAAAATATATGACAATGTTAAAATTGTAAGTTTCTAAAAAAAGTCACTTTTAAAGATCAAAGTTGCTTTTAAGGCATTAACTTTAGGGCAACATTTAATTAAAAACAATTAAGTTATTCATAATTACGAGTTCAATTATACCCCGTATGTTGCCATACGTATTTGAAAGATGTTGTTTTCAATAAGAGTCAAAACACGGCAGAGAAAGGCTTTCTTTAAAAACCTCTTTATCTTGGATGTTTCGAAGAGAACACTCATCTATGTAAATGAAGTGATTATTCTCTCCTATTTGTAGTAACCTGATCGTGCTGCAAAAAGCTATCTGTTTTATTAAGAAATGGAGTGGCGTTAAACCAATGAAGGCTTCTGAAACTGCATAAAAAGGCATGTGTACAACTCTTTGTAGTCGCTGCAGCTTTTGTATGGCAGATCTCCCTTTTGTTTGGTTCCACCATACTACTGATTAATAGTTGATGATGTTTCGTATCTTCTTGGTATCATTTATATCCAATGGATGAACTTTGGGGTTAATCCCCAGCTCCAAACATGCATACGACGGAAACCCACGTGGCTTTAGTCGATTTGATAATTTTGTTATTAATATGTATGTGAATTCCAGTTTAGCTTTTTATCGAGAAACATTCGAAAATATTTGTTCGAGTATTTTCGTACCATTAAATGGGATCTGATCAAGACACAGATTTATTTTACGAGTGAAGGAAAGAAGTATAACTTTACTGGGGTTGTCAGCATATTATGGCAAACATCTTTAGAGTGTTTACTCTTTACTATTTGACTAAATCGTCAGTATATCCTATCGTTTCATAGTTTTACTAGTAGGTCAGAAAGAACACCTCCTTGTTTTAGAAATTCTAGTTTCATCGGAAGTAGTGGAGATTTTCCGGCTTACGAGCATCGCTCTAACCCAACGGTTATTAAAGTGATCAATACCTTTTTTGAACATGGCTTCCAAACTTTTTTTTTTAAAGAACTTAACACAGGGGGTATTACTACTCTTTAAATGTCGGAGCACTTTTAAAGTTTTTCGGAAAATTGTATAAAGACAGAGAAAAATATGTTTGGGCCCAGTGAATATTTCGCTCCATGGGTGGCATTTAACATTTAATGTGGAGACTAAATTATTAATGGAAGTTGACTTGTTGTTAATTTCTACTCAACTACTCATTTTACTTGCTTTTTCTTAAAAAGGGCGTAGCTGGGATTCGAACACCGAACCTACCTTTTGTCGGTAGGTGAATTTAATCTATGTTAACAAATTAAGTGGAATAGCTTTCGTGGATCTTTCTTCCATATATCCATGTTTGTGTGGGTGCAGAGGTGGATTTCTGTTGAGAATGGCTCCGATGTGTAAATCCATGATGTAAGACTTATTCGTCGTTAAGTTAAAGGTTGGGTACTAGGTTTATTTGATTTGGGGATAAAAACTACGTTTACCTCCTTCGAGGCTTGTGGAATATATCCCCAGTTGAAACTATACATAAATAAGGCGATTAAAGTAGGAAAAATCCGGACCAGATCTTTTTGAATTAGTGCTAGGAAGATTCCGCCTGATGCATGTACCTTATATGATTTGAATGACTTAATGGCCTAGATAGGATGTTAATTCTGCTGTTTTAGGATAAGCTTGTGCCTTCAGAATTGACATATTGTGTATTGTTTAAAGGGATCGAGTCTGTTAAATGATTCTTGAGAAGTATTTTTAGAGTTCAGCTCTAATAGAACAGTTGTCAAAAGACGTAGTCTTTTCTTCGTCTACCAGCTCAATCGAAATATTGATAATTTTTTCCTGTATTTAGGTCATTTGCTCAACATTAAGAGAATTGAGTTATTACTACATGGAACCTTGTCGATTATAGCATTTCCTGTTCAGACTCTTTTTGTTTCCGACGTCAGGGGAGTTGATCATCGTCAGATCGAGTTCATTTGCCCTCTGTGCCATTGTTTTCGGTTGTGGCAGTGGCAATCTCTAGATCACGTTCCCTTAAGTTGCCTTGTTTCAAGGCTCCTTTGAACCTTCTCTTCTGCGAAGGACTTAATTTAACGTAATGTTTCACTCTACAGCAAAATGTTCCAAATTCGTCGAATACAGCGATGGAATAATCCTAAATGGAAATATGGTAAGATTCATATGCGGTTAATGCATCCCTTATGGTACATTCAAAACAAGGGTTTGCTTGTAAAGAAAATACAAGAAAGCGTGTATAAAAACACACAAAGAAAAATTCAAAGAATCAATAAATAAAAACGAAAATAAAATAAAGAATTCACTTATTACTTATCGAAATAAGATATACCGTTTGTGTTAATTACGTTTTAATTAAGGATATTATGTTAAAACTTAAAACTATCAGCATAACGAAAAATCTTAAAAGCGAGTGCAACAAGTTATTTGCTGAAATAAAACAACTGGTGACGGAATTTAAATGTCATTTGCGGAAGTTTTCAAAAGAAAAATTTGGCAAGACAAAAAAAAAGTGCGATAAAAAGAACCTCGCATAATAAACCCAAATGAAAAACGTCAATATTATAAAACAATTTTAAAGAGAATCTGTATAAAAAAGTTGATCCACAAAATCTGCATTTTTATAATATTGAAAGTATTCGAAATGGAACAATTTTAATTGAAAGTGAAAATATTGAAGAGAGGGACAGAATGAAAAGTGTGGTTGAAAAACACCTGAGTAAAAAATATTTAATAAAGGCACCAGAAAAATTAGTTCAAGAATATTATTAACAAACAAACTAATTTTAAAATAACGAAAGTGAACTTATAGATTGACTTAAAAAACAAAACAATATGATCACGAATGGAAAATGGAATAAAAAATAATAATTCTATTTTGAAAATATATATCAACATACAAGGTCTTAATAAGAATTTCGAGGAACTAGAAATAATAAATGATTGTGGTTAATATTGTTTCATAATGCTTGCGGCAACAAACTTAACAACAAATACCGAGAGACAAGAAATACAAATCAATATTTATAAGGAGATAACCTATTTATCAAACTCAACAAGAACAGACAGTGCAACGTTATATATTTAATCGACTACACAGCATGAGGGATATCGTGTAAATATACAAAACACAATTACACCGTATTTGTTGCAGGGATTTACAGATCGAAAAGAGGATTTTGCAATTTTTTCAGGAATAATATAGAAATGCAGACAAACCAATATAATTTTACGAAGGGATTTCAATATTAATTAAATAACACATATTATTATATATAAATCAAAAGAATCAAAAAATGCAACAATACTCAAGAACTACAGCAAAATCTAATACAATAGTAGACTACACCATAATCAAAATTAATAATATAAATCTAAAACCAGATGAAACTTAAAAAAATCTGACCATGGGAGTATAACTAACTATTCGTATGCAAAATACACCAAATACGAAAAAAAATCGTGCATTTTTTTTTTTTTTTTTTTTTTTTTTTTTATATATATATATATAATACCGAGCGTGCACTAAGGGGATATGAATACCCTTTTACTGGCTTTTTCTTATATCAGAGTTGACGCCGACGGTATTTTCATATAACTAAATACAAGTTCTATGAAAAGACTTTTATACAGAATTGCCTCGCACGGGATTCGAACCCACTACCCTCTGTTTGAGGAGTCTATGCATATACCACAACCATGGCCACCCACTAAATTGTAAATGTTTTCAAGTATCTCAGCGATTTTTAAGATTAAAAGTTAAAAATGCAAGTTGGCAAAAGCAAATGTGGAAAGTTATTAAAAGTTTAGTGCGTAAATAAAAAACGTAGATTTTGAAAAAAAAAATGTACCGATGGGGAAGAAATAGCAAATATATTGAACATATAATTTATTGATATCAGAAACGAGATTAAAGATGTGGAATGTGTGAATAACATAACGCAATATGAATGCAAATTTCAGTTTCAAATTATTGTATGTAGAGAACTAAAAAATTTAAATGATTTTGGTTGAAGAAGTCCACGAATTATTCAATCCCCACAGGAAGGTAAATTTTCGAATTCACGAAAAGATTCGGTGGTGACTCCGATGGAAAAAATTGTCCAACACAAAAACATGTGAAGAGTTTAGGCCTCTAAATACATTAAGAACATTTTAGCAAATACTTGAAAGCGTACTTATATTAGTCCCGCAAGGATCTATATCAGGTGCGGATGACAGCTTATTTTTCTGAAGGAAAAGATGAAAGTGGGTACAAAAGAAAACTTTTAAATGATATGAAACAAAAAAGATATTGGTTAGTAATGAATACATTAGAACTAAATGAAAAAAAAAAATAAATAAAAGTAATGGAAATTAATTATTTTTCAACAATTATATATTCATGCGGTAATCAAGGTCAGGTGGAGAGACTCCAAAAACTACAGACTAAAGCTACGAGAAGCTTAAGTGCAGTAGATTTACATTGATAAAACCCATGCTAAATTCACTCATATGGATGAGTATACGTGAAAAGCTAAAACTCATACATATGAGTGAAACACATTACTGGCAGTTTTTAAAATGAAGCAAGGAACCGCGCAAAGTATCTTAACGAGTGAAATAACAACTGTGTTAGAAGCACAACCATATCGTCTACGTAATTGCAACGATTTCAGAACTAACCGGCAGATCTTAACGGTCGGACTATCTGTCAGAGCGTATAAAAACCGAAAACAATAATAAATTATTCAAAAGCAAATACATAGATGAAACTTAATATATAAATGTCTCTATATATTATTTTTTGTAAACATGAATGTTTAAAATTATTAATTTATTAAAGCATCATCCGAAGAAAAGACTGAAGTATAATAATAATAAATAATTGTAAAAACAACGTATGTATGAGGGTTGTTTGATGAGTACCCGGATTGAAAGATATGTGGCCCTGCTGAGTGAGTGCACCATCATTTAGTAAAACCTCTTTTAGCCCGCTTCTCAAAATTTAATGACAATCTGACGCTTAGTCTTGTTTTGACACCAATTTCAAAACATCGTGTTTTTGCGATTATGAAAAAATCTGCAAGGAAATCAAGCCCATTCTCGATGGTGCATAAAGGACCCGTTCACCATCCCGTACAACCGTTTACCATGAGATTTTTGATGAACCGCCGCCAAGGTGGTTCAAAAACTGTTACCACAGAGGAAACCGTGGACAAAATCCATGATCTCGTACTGGGGGACCTCCGAGTGAAAATTCGCGAGTTGGATGAGATAGCAGGACTATATCCTGCTCGAGATTTTAAGTATAAGAAAGCTGTCCGCACAGTGGTGTTCGCACCGAAGAACAAGCGCAACCGTGAAACCATGTGCTTGGCCCCGTTTAATCGAAATACAGAGAAGTTTTTGCTTCGTTAAGTGACCGTCGATGAGACATAGATTTATTGGAACTCACCAGAGATCAATGAACAATCAAAACAATGGGTTTTACCCATGCTCCAAAGAAAGCAAAGACCGTACCTTCGGCCGGAAAGGCGATTACCATCGTTTTTTGACGCGCGAGGTGTGATCCACGTTGACTATTTGGAGAAGGGAAAAACAATTACAAGGGCCGATTTAACGCCAGTTTGAAGAAAAAACGACCACATATGGTGATGAAAAAAGTGATCTTCCACAATTTGTCTTCCGCCCACACCTCTGCAGTCGCCACATTCAAATTGGTCGAATTACACTAAAAATTGCTCACCCATACTCCGTTTTCTCCGGATTTCGCTCCTTGCAACATGTTCCTTAACTTTTAAAAATCGCTCCCCGGAAAGACGTACTGGTCGAACGGGAAAGTTATCGCCGCCCTGAGGAGTATTTTGCAGGCCAAGAAAAGTAGTACTTAACGGAGGGGTTAAAAAAGTTGCAGCGCGGCTAGAAAAAGTGTATCGAGTTGAAAGGGGATTTTATTGAAAAATTTTTCAAAACCTAAAAAAGTTGCGTTGTCATTTCTAATCCGAATACTTATCAAACAGCCCTCGTAAATTGTTAATTAACAATATACTATTAAAGAAATAATACTACTAATACTACATAACTCAACCGATGCTACTTATATCTTTACACAAAGTGTCTGAGTCTGAGTCGCTCAGAAGGGACGAATTCCCTTCCCCGCTTTTCATTTTAGCACCAGAATTGGCAGCAGACCTCCGATCGACAGTTTTTCCTGCAGGGAGTGCAGCTGTGTCCCTAGTGCACATACTACATAGATAGCATTCAAAGCCGTGCGATCAGACTCAAAAGTTTTTCACCGCTCACCCTACTGCTCCAACGATATTGCTATTGCCCCTTCGAAACTTCAACTGTAACACCTGACTTGCTATGAATGCTCATTAATTTACTCTTATGCCGTTTTCGTTTGGGAAGTCAGAAGCCCTTTTTTGTGTACTCCGATCTAATTTTCAATTTAACAGAAAAAACTTCTTCAGAATTATTATCTTTTTTTAATTTTTCAAATATATTTGCATGCGAATTAATTTGAACACTAAAGGATAATAGATTGCTCAAAGACAGCCTATTGCACGAAAACAGAAATCTAGTTTAATACACAATACTATTTGACGTTTATACATTTTGACATAAAATCCAGGAGAGAAATTTTGAATCTCAAATGAAAACGAGAAGCAAAGTTTTGTTTCTGGGAAAATGAGTGGAAATGGTTTTACGTCACTTTTCTTCTCCGGAGCACGGAGAAAAGCCCAAACGAAAACGCCATTAAACTGACATACCTACTCTAAAATATCAGAATATTATTGAATGTCTTACCGAGCTCTTTTTTTCATAGTCATTATAACCTGCAAAATTCAAAAACAACGTTCGTCGGTATATATTTCACACTCCTCCCTAATATTTGTTCGCCAGTGATTTAGCAAATACTTTGTAACTTTTTAATCGCTAGAGCGATTTCACTCACACTAAAAATTAAGTAAATTAGGTAACGTGGAAAATATAAGTATTAGATTGAGCTTAAATTGAGCGCGTGCATGCTAATTTAGATAAGGTAATAAGGCCTTATTTTTGCATAGCAGATATCACATTTTTTCGCCTGGAACACGCTACAGTTCTAAGACTAAGACTATCAGTCTTAGATCAATCTGTATAGAAGTGGATTTACTTGTAATCCATGAAAGCATCTTCCTAACAGAAAGATCTAGAGGAAATGCTTACATTAAAGTCTTGATCAAACCAATGTTGGGGTATAGTGTAATCGATGTTCTTTGGTTTTTTTGAAATTATTTTATTGGCGTGGCTAAATAATTTATTTGTCCATTGTGAAGCCACTTTAAGGCGAATAACTGCGGTAGTAGCTACTTTCGTGCTGAAAATATCGAGGGGTGTCAAATGTAGTACGTAGGGCTCCGCTTATGCACAGACAAGGTGTTTTTTTTTTTTTTGGATTTTTGACTTTTGGCGCTGTATCGGTCTTATTAACGGGGTGCATAGCCAGCAAGGTTGAAGGCCCCATTTGTTCCCAATGGCTTTTTTGCAAGAGAATAAAGCTACTGTAGCTTACTTGAATACTAGGATTCCAGTTTAGTTTCCTGTGAAAAATGAAACTCTATCTTATCTCTTGTAATCAGACGGTGAATTTCAGTCACGGTTGCAGTTGTCCTGTTGTGGTTACTACCGGTTGCAAATAGGGAACTATCTGGAAAGTGGGTATTCAGGAGTAGGTTGAGTGATTCATTACTTAAGGTCGTCCAAGAGCCATCGGTTTTTTCAAACAGCTAGGCATCCTAAGATCTGTTGATAGCAGAGCATTAAATATTTGCATGTTATATTGACTAGAAAATAAAGAAAATAAGTTAGGCTTAAGAACAAATCACAATTTTTAAATGGCTGTTACGGTTGAAGGTTTGAAGGAGCAGAATGCTACTGGCAATTTAGATATTAGAAGGCGATAAAACAAAGTGAGACGGGATCCTCTCATCGATATTCGATGGTGTGAATTGAGTGACTAATATTAGTGTATCACCTATGAGTTTTATCGCACGATTTTGGATCCTATCTAGGAAGTGCGAAGAGGTATTAGGTGCACATGACTAGATGTGGGCGTTGTACTCCAAATCAGAAGGGATGAAATATTTCTTATATTTTGCAGCATTTTTGACGACATTGAATATGTAGTCATTCCAACGAAAGTTATCACTGACACACATACCGAGAATGAACGGTTTTTCGGTGTCGATGATTCAAGTGCCATTCATCGCTAACAGCTGAGTGTCTGAAATTCACCTTAACGACAGCGGACATCATTGTGTTTGAAAGCACTAAATTCCACTATTGGTATGCCCTGCCGAGCTTTCTATTCCCTATTCATTATAACTTGCAAACATTTAAGAACAATGTACATTTGTATTTCTCTTTTCTTCCTAATTAAGCGCCTATACGTTTTTTTATGGTTTGGGCCAGTGGATGTGAAATCTTCATAGATCTTAGGAGCCTGTACTGCTGGAATTTAAGTATCGCTGGTTATAATTCTTCTGGACTCCGTGCTTGCTTTCGAAACAAGTGGTGTCGTCTATCTACTTTCACCTATGAGTTCATATATTATTATTTCTAATATTTCGATTACCGTACCTAGAAGATGTTATTAGGCTGAGGTTAACTTTACTACACTATATTTATCATATTAGTTTGGCTAGTACCTTCGAGGTAATAATATTGAATAATGAAGTCAAAAGGACTTAAAAAAAATTAGACAAAAAAATAAAAAGCCTACATAACGAAATTTACTTAAAAAACTTAACAAAAAATACTGTCATGAATCTATATTTATATGAAACTGCTTTACTTAAAAGCTGCTCAGACAGTAAAGCTACAATTCACTTCTTTAAACAGTTCGAATCACAAATCTTAAAACGACTTCTTGCTTAAATCTTTGGTGAAGATCTACTTTATGCTCTTTTTAACTTTTCC
Source organism: Volucella inanis (assembly GCA_907269105.1). Taxonomy (NCBI): domain Eukaryota; kingdom Metazoa; phylum Arthropoda; class Insecta; order Diptera; family Syrphidae; genus Volucella; species Volucella inanis. The sequence continues at coordinate 41,145,551 of OU026155.1, read as the reverse complement.
TTTTTCAGCCCTTTCAACCATATTTATAGATGCCTGTTTGTCAAGAAACGAATCCGTTCATTCAGATACTACATCGATTTTTAATTGCTTCACTTCAACGGTGAATTCAACTAACTTAACGTATTCCCCTTACTAATGCTCCATATTCAGTTTCGGCTGACGATATAGAAATGACAGACTGGTTTTGTGTTTCAGACATACAACCGACATAATCTACCAGGATTTCTCTAGTGGAAACCATATCTGATTCTATGCTACCATAGTTTGCACCTTTGTTTGCTAACCAACAAAATATATTTCCTTGAGATATCTGAGAATACGCCCAATCAAGTTTCAATGACTTGTGCTAGGATCAGTTACTTGCCGACTTAAGTAATTTAAGGCAATATAGATGTCTGGTCTTCATATGGTAGAGAGATATAACAAACTTTCAACTACTCTACGAAACGGTTTTTTCCCAAGTCATCTTTTATTTAGTTGCTTTCGATCAACATACCTGGCTCAATACACACAACAATACTTGTTGTATTGTATCATGTTCTTCTCCTGACAAATAAAAATTGCCGTATTAACTAATTTACCAATTATTACTGCATGATGACAGCACGAATCATCACCAGTTTCCTTAAATTCTAGTTTTTTTGAAGTTAAAAAAACTACACACTTACATTTTTATATAAAATTTATTAAGTAAAATTTTTAAGAAAAATGCATTTTAAGTAATAAAATGGAACCGCAAATTTTCACAATTTTGAGTTTAACGAGCCATAACTTTTTTGTTGCTCCACAGATGTACCCAAAGCATTTTATACTTGTATGCACTACTATTTTAAATGTCTAAAACTATTTTTGAACCTGTACTAGTTTAGAAGTTATATCTCCAAATTAGAAGTCACCCATTTTGATGGGCTGTAACTTGAAATGGAGTGAGAATAGACCCCCTCCCCCTGCCATACAATTTTTTGTTAAACGGAACTTCAAGAATATGCCTTAAAAGAATTATACTGCTAAACCGGGACACCCTGTATAATCAATCGCCTAATGCAGCCTCACATTAGGTAGTACAAAGGCTTGATTCGATGATATAACAAAAAAATTAATAAATAAATTAAATAAATAAATAAATATAAATTGTGCAGAGCAGTGCAAAAAGCAAAAAGATAATATTACTCAGTGCGGATATCCCAACTCTGCCGCCCCGGTGATAGTACTGTTGCTTGCACTTGGTCACTACTATTGCTGTATTTATCGTACGGCACGGACAATAGCTGAGTGCATGTAACAACCGATGGATAGCTGGTTGCGAGTGTGAATTTTGTTGGTGTACTGTTTTATATTGTTGTAAGGGCATAACACCTACAACGATTTGATTCGGTAAGCCAACGTCAGAATTTTCACTTTGCGGCCTTGCTTAGCATAGTCGGTGTATGTGTTTTCTGTGTTTGCTTGTGATTATGACTAGGGAATTCAGGGTTGACGTAGCTTTAATGCTTCAAATTCTTCACAGGCGTATGAACAATTCTTAAAAATTCTACAATAGTTGGTCATATTGATATCTGTAGTTTTTCCATCAAGCACAGAAAATGGGAAACTAAACTTAAAAACTGGATAAACAAATCTCCTCTTTAAAAAAAAAAAATAAACTTAAGCACAATTTACGTAATAAATGTTGCAAACACCCTCATAACCTTGTTTTGAAAAAACGTTATAATCACATGTGCCAAAAAATTAATAACGAAATTAAAGTCTACCGTGATAGTTACTATCAAAGTAGAATCAGAAATTCACAAGGAAATCTTAAAAAAAAATGGGAGGTTATAAATAGCATTATTAATCACAAAGCTAAAATCCAATTGTTCTAAAAAATGAGAATGTTGAAATCACCGATCCCACAGCAGTTTCTAACGAATTTAATGACTACTTTAGTTTGACAAACATTTTTCCCATCAGACCTTCAAGCGTCTGCAGCTGCTGCTCTGCAACTGGTCTTGGGGACCACACACATTTAAAGAACAGCTTCTTCTTTGAACCCATTACAGGGTTTCAGCTGTTAAAAACTATAAACCGTCTCAAAAATTCAAATTCTTGTGGTAACGATGGTATTTCTAACATTGTAATGAAACAAATTGTCCTTAATTTCGTTGATATTTTGGCTCATATTTTTAATTTGAGTATCTTTTCTGGAAATTTTCAAGATTTGTTACAATGTGCCATTATAATTCCTATTTATAAAAAGGGCAACCGACAAGAGAAAAGCAACTACAGACCCATTTTCTTACTCCCAATTGAGAAAACCGTTAAAAGCAGTGTTCTGAAGTATTTTAATGATATAAAATTCTTCAGCGAAAGACAGTTTGGGTTTAGAGAAAGCCTCTCTACGAAAGTACAGTTGTTTACAAAGGACTTGATGTTAAAAAATGTTGCTGGGTTTCGCGGTTTTATATTAGATTGGTAAACATCTTATTTAAGAAGCAGAACGCAAAAGGTAAAAATCGGGAGTAATTTAAGTAATTCAAAAATAATCAATATAGGTGTACCCCAAGGATCCGTTCTTGGACCTATTTTGTTCCTAATATATGTCAACTCTATTTTTGCAATCCCATATATTGGTAATGTAAAGGCTTTTGCATTTGCATTTGGATTAACCAACCTTTTGAATCTAGTTGCTGACATAAACCACTACGTTCACTTGCTAAGGCTCTGGTTCACCAAACACAAGTTAGTAGTAAGCAATAAAATTAAATTGATATTTTTCAGTTTAAAAGTGAAAGATTCCCCAGACTTCGACATTGTATTTCATGCATCTACCTGTTGTAGACATAGCGTACTAAACTGTGTTTGTGATGTGCAAAATTCCAATGTTCTATATGACGAAAATATTAGCTGCAGCTCGAACTGCTTTAAAATAGAATTAGTTGAGTACTATAAATATCTAGGTGTTATTATTGATCGAAATTTGAGTTGGAGCGAACACATCTCAAGATTGAAAAAGTATCTGCAATCTTCTTTACGCATCTTTTACCATCTTAGGGATTACTGCTCTACACAGACCCTAAAAACAATTTACTTTGGGATTTTTTACTCCAGACTCCAGTATGGAATAAGCGCATGGGGAAGTACATACCTCAATAAACTACAGCAGCAAAAGAAAAGTACGCAAATAAGCTCGCGTAACCCACTCCATAGAATTACTTAGAAGAATGAATATCCTGCCTGTACGACATTTATATTTTTTTAAAGTCCTCAAAATATTCTTCATAAGAGGTGGTTATATGCAGAGCCCTAATCTGACACCCATAATCTACGAAGCAATACTGGTACCGTCTTACATGTTCCACCTTTTCACACATCAAGTTTTAGGAACTTTTTCTCAATTGTTTTCTGCAAGCTATTTAATAGTCTACCCGAGAATATACGAATTATTAGAACTGTGTCTGTATTTCTAAAAATAGTAAAATCGTGGCTTCTTGCGTTTAATCAGAATGAAATCGAAATCTTGTTACGCTTCATTATTTGAGTTCATTCTTAATTTTTAACTTTTAATTTTATGAATTTATGTTACCTTTTATTGATATACGGTATATATTTCTTTGTAAACAATTGAATTTAAAAAAAAAATAATTTAATGTATATATAGGGTTTTCCAATAGGGACTTGACAACTTTGAATTTAATTTGTGAACGCACTCTTTCACTAATCATTAAACTGTTACTGTCAGTTTATTCAGTAAGCTCAACATTTTCACTCTTTCACTAATCATCAAACTGTTACTGTCAGTTTATTCAGTAAGCTCAACATTTTCATTACGGTAAAGTACACAAACGAACAACGTCTGCAAATTATAAAATTTTTTTATAGATATTCGGAGTCGGTGACTGCAACTTTAAGAGCGTTAACTTCAATTTTCGGTTGTAATTTTCGCCCTAGTAGACAGGCAATAACAAGTTTAGTGCAAAAATTTGAGTCTACATATTCGTTGTGTGATGTTACCGTGTCAGTGAGACAACGGGTTGGTCGAAGTGTTGAAAATATCACTGCCGTTCAGACGTCCGTAGCAAACGATCCAAATCAGTCAATTCCACGGCGTTCTCAAGAATTGGGCATTGCTCAGACCACATTATAGCGTATTTTGCGTAAGGATCTTGGTTAACACCCATACAAGATCAAGCTGACTCAAGAATTGAAGCCGATGGACCATTTGAAGCGACGTACGTTCTCCGATTGGGTTCTGGAGAAGATGCGCCAAGATGATGAATTTCATCGCAAAATCATCTTCAGTGACGAAGCTCATTTTTGGCTTAATGGGTTCGTCAATAAGCAAAATATGCATTATTGGTCGGGTGAAAAATCACATGTGGTTCATGAATCACCACTTCATCCACAAAAAAAAACCTGTTTGGTGCGGTTTGCATGCCGGCGGCGTTATTGGGCCATGTTTTTTCGTCGACGACAACGATCGTCACGTTACCAATTCACCGATTATTTTTGGCCCGAATTGGAAGATATGGACTTGGACGACATGTGGTTTCAACAGGATGGTGCCACAAGCCACACAGCACACGCTACAATCAATTTATTGAAGAGTAAGTATGATGAGCGTGTTATCTCAAAACATGGGCCAGTCGATTGGCCGCCTCGTTCTTGCGATTTAACGCTGCTTGACTATTTTATGTGGGACTGCGTTAAGTCATTGATTTATACCAACACGCAGACGACGTTGGAAGAGCTCAGAGCCAACATTGAACGCGAAATAGCGGCCGTTTCGGCCCAAATGTGTGGCCGAGTCGTTGCAAATTGGGTCTGACGAATCGACCGCTGCAAACGTGCCCGCGGTGGCCATATCTCAAATGATTTGCCTTTTATTCAAAAAAAAAGGTTGTGAAGTCGTTATTAGAAAACCCTATATATACACAGAAATGTTTGTCCACCCCACAGTGTAAACTTTGAAGTGGCATTTCTCTCTATTTATTTTCACTAAATAAAAATGTCACTAACTATTCTCCAGGTCATGGAAACGCTGATAAACAGTCAGCTCATAAAATATCCATTTCCCATTCTCGTTATGTGTGTCAATGATAATTTACGTTGGAATGACCACATATTCGATGTCGCCGAAAATGCTGCGAATTATCTAGGTTTCCTCAAGCGATGTAAGAAATATTTTACCCATTTTGTACAATGCCCATACCCAGAGTCCACCAAAGTGCGAAACTCCAGATCGGAAGAAATGCTGTAATTTGTTGGTAAATTTTTTACATTATCGCTGTATAATGTACAGATGATTTCCTGCCTTGAATCCATTTGTTGTTAAATCTGAAATCAGCTCAAAGTATTGCTATGCAGAAAATTCTACCCCACAATGTGTAAATTGCCATGAAAACTCAACTCGTGCTTCCGGTAAGTGTTCCATAAGTTGAAGCGATTCTTTAGCTTTGAATCGAGAACACCTGACAAAGTGATCTATTATAGCCTTGAGGATGTTAGTTCCTCGGATGATCCAAAATTTATGGTTCAAAGTCAGTTTCATTCCATTATGAAGTGTATCAATGTGAGCTTTGTTTATGATTAACGACGCATTGGCGTCGATGAATGAATCTAGTGATGATATCGTGTGTTTGCTTTAAGCGTACCTCTTATATAGAGATACCTCTCTTCAAATTGGCTGTCTTAAAGCTGTTCCGTAATCGATGAACTTCTTCTTCGATTCTCGTTTGGTTGAAGTTGAAAGAAGTAGTACTTGTACTACGATTAAATACGATATTATTACTATTGGTCTCGTACCAATATTTCATACTCGAACTTGTATTCCGGCTAATCGGGGTCGAAGGGCACCCTATGATTTTTATATTATGTATAATCGCCTAATGCAGCCTCACGTTAGGTAGAACAACGTGAACGTGTGGCATTGCTTATGTCAAAGTTATGTATTTTCCGTCTTATATTTTCCTTATAACTCACTAGTGATATATTGCTGGGATATCTTGCGACCGACGCAAAAGTTTCGTTGTAATCCGCTCCTTGAATTTGATCAAAACCACGAGCAACAACACGATCTTTTAGACGACCATTTGCTTTCTTACGTAGAACCCATTTACAAGTTAGAGGCTTTTGACCTTTAGTTAAATCTACTAGCTTTTACATTTTCATTTGTTTCAGTGCATCTAACTCATTTTGTACAGTTTTTTTTTCGTCCAGCATCTTTCAACGCATCCATTACTGAAATATTCTTGGCGTCACCAATCATAGTAAAATTTACGAATTTCGGGTGTGGCTTAATGTATCGACGCTTCCTAAAATGGTTCTGATTGATCACTTTCACAGACATTGTTTTACTTCTGCTGATCCATTTCTTCGCTTTTTTGATCTTATTATTTAGTCTAGCTATTTATTCAACTCGGCATGTTCAGTGCCAATCTTTTTATCATAAATCGAAATCACTTGGAAAATAGATTCCATATCCATGTTCTTCCAAATCATATCCGACAAAAATTCCTTTCACTCTGCTTCTCCTATGTTTCTAGCTAGATGATCTAGTACCATCATGTAGCATTCACAACCAAAACTTTTCATAGATTTTGAATTCATACGGCGACAATAGTTCAGCAATATTTCTCTTTCCAGTTTGACTAAGTAGTTTCCAGACTAAGTTAAGAACTTCTGTCCAAAGAGATTGTCCAGGTTTTAAGCATAAATTTCAACTCTCGCTACTTCAACAATTATAAGTTAAATTCAGTCATTTTGTTGTGGTATATATGTATTTGACTTTCATTAAATATTTCAAGTAGTTCAAAGATTTCTTCACTTCTGTCTTTTTGACATTATCAGACATCAAAACGTTTATTCGTCTTCCAAATTAGTCTACGACTAAGTTTAAAAATACATTAAGCTTGTCCAATGATTAGATGAGATATTTGGTGTCGGTTCCCGTAAGTACACACTTTGCAGGCATTATCTTCCCAACCACCAAAATAATGAATATAGTTTCTTTTGAGAACATCGTTTACATGTAAGACGTTTTGATGGGCAAGTTTTGAACTAATTGCTGACAAGCAATGACAAGGTTATTGGTTTTTTGTTTAATATTGTTTTTCGTATAATAAGCGAGCGCTCAAGGGATGAGAGTACCCTTAATGTGTCTGTACAAAGGTCGGGCAAAGGAAATTTTGGGAGAAAGAAAAAAGAGATACCGATGTACAAGGTGTGTTCTAAAAGTAAAGTGACTTAATATTTTTTTTTTAAATATTTATTTATTCATTAATACTACTGTTGCTCCATTCAAAGTATTGGTTCTATAACTTAATTCGTGCTAGGAGATGGCGTTACTTGTATGATTCCATTGTTATTATTCCATTGGAACATGCGTTGGAAAGCTACTGTCATTGTACGTCATTTCAGTATATGTCATTCATTTGAAGCGTAAACAACAATAATTTTTTTTTTCACTCAAATATGTCGAACTTTGTAAATGAAAAAGTGTTTTTGCGGGGAGTTCTTCTTCATTACTTTAATATAAAGAAAACTGCTGCCGAAAGTCATCGTATTTTGGTGGAAGTTTATGGTGGGATCAGATGGGTGTGCTGTATTATGAGCTGCTAAAACCGGGTGAAACCATCAATGGACAATGCTACCGAACACAATTAATCCGTTTGAAGAGAGCAGTAGCCGAAAAACGTCCGGAATATGCGACCAGACAAGAGGCAATAATTTTCCATTATAACAACGCTTGGCCCCATGTTGCTATTCCGGTTAAGAACTATTTGAAAAACAGTGGATGGGAAGTCTTAATCCATCCGCCTTATAGCCCAGACCTTGCCCCTTCTGACTACCATTTGTTCCGGTCGATGAAGAACGCCCTCACTGAAATACGGTTCACATCACAGCAGAATATCAAAAATTGACTTGATTCATTCTTGGCTGCAGTTGTTTGGAGTGGGATCCATAAATTGCCAGAAAGATGGGAAAAAGTCATAGCTTCAGATGGGCAATACTTTGAATAATACTATTGTACATGTTTTTCTTAAATAAACGTTCAAATTTAAAAAAAAACCGCACGAATTAAAATATATACCCAATAGTTAACCTCAGATATAATACACTTGTGCCAGCGCTTTTCCCAATCCTGGAAGCACTTCTCAAAAGCCCTTTTTGGTATAGCAAAAAGCTCTTTTAGCGATTCCATTTTTATTTCCTCAATCGTTGCAAATATCTGTTTTTCCTTAGATCTCATCAGTTTTGGGAACAAGAAAAATTATTCGTCACTAATTAAGACCCTTTTGAGTGGATCATCATTGACGTCATTCAAGATCTCCTGAGCGATGCTCATGCGACGGTTCTTCTGATCAAAATTAAGAAGTTTCGAAAAAAGCTTTGCTGACACACGTCTCAGAAATTTTTTTTTATGGTAATTTGACGATTTTTCAAAACAATTTTCATCACAGCTTCGACGTTATCATCTTTTGTTGATGTGCTTGGGCGTCCAGAGTGAGGGTTGTCATTGGCATCTTCTTGGCCTTTTTGGAAGACCTTGTACCACTTGTAAAAATTTATTTTACTTAGAGCAGACTCATCGTATGTCAACTGTCAACATTGCAAGTTTTAGAGCACATGATTCTTATTTTTACACAAAATTTGATACAAATACTTTGCGTGTGTACCACCATAGCCAAAAAAAAATGGTAATCAAATGTACATTGCCAGTGAAATTTAACCGTACTTTTCGAACACACCTCTTACACTGGTCTTAAATTTTTGAAAGTTATAATGAACTCGGCAGGGCATTTCATAAGTGAGTTGTATGGCTTAGGAACGAATCACGATACTTTAAAGTACGTCCGAAAGTTGGCTTGAGGGTATACTGATGAGCATTCATAGCCAGACAGGTGTTACGGTTTAAGGCTTGAAATGCTACTAGCAATTTCAATGGAGCACTTGTGGAAATAGCGATAAAACAAAGTGAGATAAGAGACATTCGAGGGTGTCAATTTAGTGGTTGATATTAGTTGCGGTTTCTTTTACAATATTTAAGGTACTGAGTACAAGGTTTAAATGTCCAACTTCCACACATTCAAACCATTTTTTCTCAAACTGACATGGTTATGTTGACTAAACTCCGGATGATATGGCTTTATGCTTTCCCTGACTTCTTTTATGCCAATTCTTACTTACTGTTTTTAACTTTCCGATTAGTGAATTTCTGACGTTTTCTGACTCACGATCTTGAAGTTTTATTTCTTCTTCTTATTTTTAGGAGTTTTCTGAGCTTCTGCAATTGATTCCCAAGTAGGGTGGAAATGATCGATTTTCATTGGAAAGAAATTAAATTTCTTGACAATATCCAACTCACTATTTTACTTCAATTCCTGCGACAACCCATCAATTTGAAGACAATTTTCTGCAACTAACTTCATTTCGTCACTTGCAACTAAAAATGCTGATGATGCATTACTTAACCTTTGACTTTTTCGCCGGTAAAGATGTTTCAGTCGTTGATTTGCAACAACAACATAAAAAAAAATCTTTACTGCGATTTTCTCATCAACATTTAAACCGGTAATTGTTTGTGTCATCTTTGTGTAGCAAATTTAACATATTCTTTATTCGTAGTAATAAATTCAGCTCAAATGTTCAGTACACGTAGTTAGATTTTAAGTTTTCTTCTGCAGATTTGGCCAACTTTTCCAGACTTAATATTGTATCACCCAAGTTGCGGATCCTGACCCTCACTGACCCTCCGCTTTATTTCACTGTCATCACACTCGATTGCATCAGGTCGCATTTCCACCTTGACAATTTGCCTTGCTTTTTCGTTTCCATCTTCACTTTTGTAAATTATAATCAGGTGCTGTCGTCGTGCTTCATCACGATTTTTCCAAACCCTTTATACTAACTACAGACGCATTAAATTTCGCAATCGATGTAGTACTTTCCTAAGTTCAAAACGGATAAAAGCATCCAATTTTCTAAGCTAGTAGAAGTCTTAATGAACACGAACAAAATTATTTAACCATAGAAAAGGAATTATTAGCAATCATATGGACAACTAAATATTTTAGACCATACCTTTATGGTACAAAATTCAAAATCCATACGGATCACAAACCTCTAAAATGGCTTATGAATATTGAAGAACCCAACAGTAAATTAGTAAGATGGAAACTCTAAATGGAAAATATAATTATGAAATAGATAACAAACAAACAAGGTAAAAAGAATTCAAATGCTGATGCAATAAGCAGAATTCCAATAGAAATTCACTTTAATGAAATTGAAACTGCAGCTACTGTACATAGCGCAAAGGAAGACGACCAAGGATATATTTTTATATCGGAATCACCACTAAATCTATTTAAAATCAAATAATACTTTGCTCAAAGTGAAGCAAACCAAGTTAAAACTAAAAATTTTCAATAAAAAAAGAAAAATATTAAAATTCAAAAACTTCACTGAAAACGACATTATACAAATAATAAAGAATCATTTCAACCCAAATTCAACCAATGCAATATTTGTTCACAACCTCACCCTATTCCTCGCAATACAAGACGTTTATAGAAATCACTTTCACAGATCAAAGAAATTTAAAGTATTACGATGTACGAAACTATTACAAGATATCACAGACGAAAGAGAGCAAGACAGAATTCTGATAGATTACCATAAAGAGAATAATCACAATGAATCCTTCGAAAATATTAAACGTAAATTTTACTTCCCTAATAAAAATTAACCAAATACATAAACAAGTGAGAAATTATCAGACCGAAAAATATGAATCCTCCCAAACCCAAATTTGAATTTACACAAACTAATGAAAAAACCCTTAGAGATAATTCACGTAGATATCTTCTTCCCACAAAAAAGCATATCCATCCTCATAATCATAGATAAATACAGCCGTTATACAAAGCATACGAACTCCAATCAAAAAATACTATACATCTTAAGGAATTTTAAAACTTATTTACACATAGAACCCAAACTAATCGTAATAGACCAAGAAAGAGCAGCGACATCTATAAATTTTCAAGAATTTTTAAGAAACGAAAATATAAATCTCCAACGGTTATTAATTCAATTTCGAATTCTCCTGTACTCGTAGAACGTTTTCATTCTACTCTCTTAGAACATTTTACAATTTTAAAAAATCATAATACTATCACAATTCAATTTGTTCCGTAACTAAATCCACACCATTTGAATTATTCTTTAAGAGAATCCCAGAGAAATTACGAGAAGAAGCCCTCCTAAAAAAAATAACCCGAAATAAAAAATTATAGAAAAACGCAATAAAAACAGAAATAAACCCATAGAATTTAACCAAAATAACACATTTTATTACGAAGAACGAAACACTACTAAACTAAAACCTAGATTTAAGAAACTAAAAACATTAAGAAACCATAAAATAACAATTCTCGCTTCTAATAAGAAACAATACCATAAATTCAAAATTAAAAAAACCCGAAAATTTCAGATTCACAATCTAAAATTTTTATTATAACAGTACTAATACTGACGACCTTAGTGGCGACCTTACTGACTAGCAAGGGACAGAAATTAGACGTTACCAATCAAAGCGACGTTATGTTATGATTAGAGATATAGAACTTCAAGTTATATCAAATTATAAGAAAATATTACACAGTGTAGAAATAAATTTATGAGAGAGTAATTTAGACTTAATACGAAAAAATATAATAAAAGTAGGTTGTAGTAATCAATACACAGCAATGTTACATATGTAATTTTAAATCATTAGAAGAAGAAATACACAATTTAATACCACATAAAAGGTTTAAAAGCGGATTGATAAATGTATGGGGTAAAGGATTTAAAATTTTAGCAGGAGTAATGGACTCTGACGATGAAAATAAGAAAAAGATTGACAGTAAATCAAGAAAATAATAAAAACTTTATTAACAAATCAAATGAACAAATAGAAATTAAAGTAATTTTAACCATATAAATACCCAACAAAAGAAAATAAATACAAAACTCTATAATATGTATAAAGTCATAAATTCAAGTTAAAATGAAGTAGAATCCGTGAAACATATTTTCCAAATTCATTCATTGAACCTATCCTAAATAAATTAGAAATCGACAGTACCTATAGCATTGTAATCTTAAGTAAAAATAATAATCTAGAATCACCAATAATAGTAATTCATATGATTTAAGAATCCAAGGAAATAACTTTATTAATTTTTAAAATTGTAAATTTAGCAAAAACGGACTTGACTATGAAAATTTATTAAAAAGCGAAAATTTCGTTATCCCAAATTTCAACAACATTAAAGTTAAAAACATTTCTTTAAACATATCACTACCAGAAATTCACTTTTATAACATTTAAAACACAGAAATAATAAATAAAATCAAAGCGAGACATTTCGTGACTGAAGACATAACATTCAGCACAATAATCGTACTTATAATTAGAAATTTGATATTTATTTCAAAAAAACTGAAAGTAAGAAAAAGGGAGAACTCCTATAATATAAATGTTAACATTCAGTTCATTCATTCACGCCAAGCACACGCACACCCCCGCATAATATATTGAGTGTTGAATCATGCACACGTAAACCCACGCATAATGCATTATGTGGCTACAGTAAACGTAAGTCACAATATTAAGAGATAATGAGTCATCATCCCTTTGACGATCTAAGAAATAGATCCATCTCTTCAAGGCCATCGATATTGACTCGGCCTTTGTTCACACAAGTGTGCATTTTCAGATGATATCATCTTTTTTGTGCACTAAATTCATTCTATCATTTCGATGCGCATATGGTATACTTTTATGTTAATCACAAAATATCCAAATAGATAATATTCCAGAAGTGCATCCATGCACAAACAAATAAATAATTAGATCATATTGCTAAAATATTGCAACAGGAATTTCACCACGATCTTGGTATAAATACCGGTACTCAAGATCGATTTAACCTAGATCAAACGTAGTTCAATGTGTTAACATTCAAGTTCTGTTGAATCTTTCATCTAACTTCCCCCCACCAGTGGTAAGGGGTCAGCTACATACATAAAGTCGAATCCGTTTTCTATTGTAATCCCAAATTTGTAAATAAATTATAAAGTGAAATTATTAAACAAAGTGTTAAAACAAAATTAAGTGTTTTCTTTTTGCCCAGTGGTTCAGGAAAAATCATATTTTTATTTATTACTCACCCTCGGCACGTAATTATATATAACTTTAATATAACAAGCTCATACCCAGAACTTTGTTCGCGATAGTATACTGAATAATTGATAAAAGGTCCCTGACGGTTGAATATTACATAGGCTTTTAATTAATATGACTTTTAATTGGTAGCCGTGGCGCAGTGGTAGTATATTGGTAGTGTATTGGGTTCTTAATTGGACGATCGAGCGCAGTGTTCAGTCCCGGCCCGTGTCCGAAAGGCAAACAATTCTGCAGACAGCTTAAATTATGTGAGGTATTTAGTTTTAGTTTAAAAAGTATATCCTCTTGAGTTAAGTTCTTAAAAACATAACGAAATAATTTCTTGTTTTACAGAGGTTAATCCAAATTAAGTGTTTAACTACTTTTTATTGAATTTATTTCGTTGGTTCCACGTTTTGTGTCACCTATAGCCATGTTACAGTGTTTAGTGAAATGAGACGTTGGGAGTGAAATATATGCGGTATAGGCGGTTGAATAAATGAAGTACATTTATTTACTTTACAACAAAGCGAAAATCATTAAATCCGATGATACACCAGTGAGTAATAAAAACAAAAACTTGTTTTGTTGTTGTTTTCTTTGTTTTTATGTACATACGAGTAAATATATCTATGTACATATATGATGTTTGTTGTTTACGTTTTCGCTAGCTCGGCGAGTGCATCTCCCTGGCTCTGAACTATGTGTGGAATACGTACATATACCTTATACATGTTCATACATACATAGATTAGATATGTACAGTAACATATCAGTAGTTAATTTTTTTTTACAATTATCTAGTTTTGAAAGTTTTTAAGTTGATAAATGGGTGATCTAACAGTGAAAATTCCGTTAGAATCGGTTCGGTAGTTTTTTTCTGATGCTCGGACAAACAGAAAAACAGACAAACGGATAACGCTTCTACAAAAGAAAAAAATGATTTGGGCACAGACAATTCCTTACAACATAACCCAAGTGTTTTTTTTTTTTTTTTTTTGAAAATATGTATCTTCACTGTACAGACCCGATTTCATTGTTGTCTTTCCATTCAGTGAGGTCATGGGAAGGTTAACGCTGACCCATATGTACCGGGGACAGATCGGTGCTAAACAGGAATTTTACACCTGGACCTACACTGCCAGCATAATGGCAATAATGTCTAGGTTTTAACGGAAAGGCGGCGTCTGCAGCATTAGCCTGAAAACTATTTCAACGGGATTTCACTTCTATTTACTCAGATAACAGAATACCCCATACGGCACGCTACATGTCAATACATCTGCTTCGTTGCTTCCGATATGCTATAATTGTTTTTTTACCCGACTCAGTGATAATGCCTTTAAATGCAATGATGTCAAAGAATTCCATTGCCCACCTTCCCTGTATAGATTTTTTATTTTTTATTTTATTTTTGTTATTGAATAAACATGGGTAAGCGTTTGCCCGAGAGAACAGAATGATAATGAATAAGGTTAAAAAGGACTGTCGGTCTCCACAATTGTCATGTCCATAAATGCTAAGATCTATTGTAGACCACCTATTCAGACAGAAACCATCGACTCTGTCCAATATAACCGGAGAATCCAGTACGGAAACAGTTCCAAGAATGACACCAGAGGAATTTCTCAATGCATGCACGAAGATAGGCATCAACAAACCGCCTGAACTTGATATGCAATCAACATCGATGAAATCCGCCGCGACTTGAAATGTTTACAAAAACAATGCAAAGATGTCTGATAAAAAACAGTGGAAGTTGCAACAGTTGGTACTCTAACCATAGGGAAACAAGCCACTTGGAGAACAAGCATTATATGACCCAATATGCCTACTGGACACACTGGTAAATATACTTGAACGAATCAATAGTTTGTATTCAAAAAATTGTAATCCACCGTCGCTTTAAAAGCAGTGGTAGACGTAGACATGCCTTGTGGATCTGTGACCCTCCTACACTTGAAACCAATTTTAACCTATGATAAAGCGTATGAGACTGTATATGTTATATTGTTTAGATCACTTAATTCATTGTTGAAGAATGCTCCTAAGTGAAGTTTGCTCCTTTAAGAGATAGCTGAGTATATACAAAGTAGATGAAGGATTGTCTCCTCCTCCTCGTCGTCCATGTAGACTCTACAGAAGTCATTTGTAAAAACGCCAAGCCTACCTCAATGCTTGCCTATAAGACAACGTTCAGTGATGGGGAAAACTGAGATGTTTCCTATTATGAAAGATGAAACTCTTAAAGCGGTTGAGATCAAGCTTTGGCCAGATTTGTTTGATCGCTAGGTATGTTAACGCAACAATTATGTCGGCGTCGCTGAGGTTAGGAAGTAAACATACATTAAGGCTAGATTTCACTAATATACAAGTTCTCAGCCTACCTTTGCCACTTGTATATAGCGGAGCATCTATAGATTTCCCAAGTCCACGAACCACGTCTTCTACGATTCATGGTTGCTGGATTTTGATGATGTCTTCTGCGTTTTTGGAAAGTTTTTGGATGCCGAGCTTTTTTGGATTGATGGAGATTAATCTGGAGAAACTGTAGCATCATTGCCAGAATCTGCCAGACAAGCCTCCACCACGGTGCTGTTTGAGTCTTCCGATTCTGAACATGTTCCCAAGAGCTCACCTCCATCTTCTGATCGTAAACAATCTCTTTTTAATTCATCGTCTGTTACCATTTCCGACAGGGTGTCACAGGAGGATGTCAACGGCCTAGTTGTCACCTCGGATTGATTGGAGTTGCCGCTATCCATTTCAAGAAAGGATAACGTCGCTGCAAGATCTGAGGCGAAATTTGATAGTTCTGTTAAAGGAGGAGAAAGTTGCTTATCAGCATCCAGCTTCATTCTTTTTATAAACCTTAAATGTATTAACTCGAAGCAGAGTCTATTCATGCCTTAAGTCTGCGCTAGAGGGTTAAAGGGTTCGTTATTGATCACACTAACACTCATCTGTAAGGACCCCTTAGTTTTGGCTTCAGTGGCTGAGTCGGAAGCGTCGTGTTGCTGAGCCTGTTAATCTTAAGAGCACTTTCTGGAAGAGGGGTCAGCTGGGACACAGGTGCGGGTTTTAGATATGCCAGGGAAATCCTTCTTAGCTTTGCAGCCAGTCCAACTTATCCTAAGCCACCTATGGTTTTTGTGTAGGGATCGAAAAATCTTTGATCGGCACAAGCGATAAGTTTGACGTTTGGATATCCTAATATCCAGCCGCAAAAATGTGGAATACGTGGACATAAAAGTAGGAACCCTTAGATCAAAAAAGTCCGCAATTTTTGCCACTGTCCCAGTCTCAGTAATTCTATTTATCTGTCTCTGAACTATCTCCTGCTTCAGTACACCTCTTTTCAGATTCGTTCCACGAGGTAATACCTGACGGCAGTCTCGCGGAGAGAGTGGTCGAAGTATATTGTGTGTGGCTTAGTACGTAAGCGTATTCTGGAATCAAGAAATCAGGCTAGAAAATCGTGCATTTTCGAAAATTCTGATTAAAGCTTTTGGTCTATGGCGTGTATTTTATAAGGAGTGTATTTGAGTCAAACATGTATTTTGATTCGCGTATCATTACTTGCGTACTTAGATGACGCTACAGTTCGGGGTAAACCTAGGATTCAAGAAACAAGTTAGCCCAGTATTTAGCTAACTGCCTCAAGATGCGCACTTCAAGTCAGTTGTGGTCGGCTTCTACTTTTATATGCCTACTAAAGTAAGGTCTTCCTCTGCTGTGTTGTATCTATAGGTTTGATTGATTGATTGGTGTCCATTGGCTCGATATGTGCAATCCATCTCAGACGATTGATGCGCAATTTTCTGACTAGGTCGATGATGCTGTACAATTCGTAGAGTTCGTCCCAAAATCCTCCCCTCCAATGCCCATCATCGCAAAGAGGATAATGAAAGATTTTTCTCTCGAAGATCCGCTTTCGATAGAGTATGCTTCAGTGCCATAAAGTGGGACTGGGGTTATGAAGGTTTCCTTAGCTTTTGGGGATAGCGCCTTACTATTCAATTGCCTTCTTAGCTCAAAGTAGCAGCAATGTGCAAAAACAATTATTTCAATAAGTGCACGCTTGTGAGTTCCGCACAATTCGTTGAAGTTGATTATGATGTTAAAGAAGTAACTTGACAGCGTGTCATCTTGTTTAAAAACTTTTATGACTTCAGAGGTCTCTGCTAAGGCGTTTCCGACTCTTATGGAGCAGTGAGCGTTATCCATAAGCTCTGCATAAACGGATAAGTTTGACAGGGTTACCAAAACCAGAAATGCCCCTCTATAGCTCGTCTCTGACAAACGATTCTGAGATTCCATTCATCAAGCATATACTCTTCTGAACAGATCTTAGAAATGAGTTGGTGTATGCTCTCCGCAAAGTCATTTCCAATAGCTATGATTAAAATTAATAATAAAATTTACAACTTACAAATACAATGCAAGTGAATTATCAAGGCTTGTGCAAGCCTGTTAACTGCTGAAATTTGGTAGAATGACAGTAATTTATACGTGAAATTCACCATGCATGTGTAATATGGATGACGTTTTTGCGTAAAATGTGAAGGGAATTGACATGGTTGACCATTCACAAACAGGGAACAACCAGTGGAATTCGGGAACTGGCAAAATCTGGAAAGTTGTCCATCGAATACAATATGTTAGTTCATCTATGTCGCCAACTGGCTTATTTACAAGAGCAACGAATGCCAACTTAAGAATCTCAGGAATTTGTTTCATTAAGTTATATCCAAACACCATTTAAGGATTTTCAAAAAATCTATTTCTTTTTATTGCTTGCAATGGTCCCTTAGGACCTCAAAAATGATACCCCAAAAGATTATGGTCCGAAAATATCTCGAAGTACTTTTTTTCCAAAGTATAATACAGGACCGCCAGGTATTTATTTCTACAACTTAAAGTTTTAAACGTATTTATCTCAAAAGTACATTTTTCAAGTTGGCTGCACCCATAACTTGAACAATTCTCAACCAATTGACTTAACTAAATCTTTAAAAATATATTGTAGTTCTTCTGATATTAACAATTTTCTTTCGATTTTTCTGTGAATTTTGAAGGTTTGACTTTGAAAGTGCGCCATTCGGCAAAAAATCAATATATCAAAAAAAAAAAAAAAAATCCTACGTACTTCTCTATCTGCTGTTGTGTACAATATCATAGTTCACAATTTAAAGGAGCTGTTGGTACTTCCGTAGACCCCACAAAAAAGAGAGGTCATCTGAGAAACGCTGCACAGTCGCCATTTATAAATAAATTACTCTTTAAAAATTATGTTTTGCAGTCAATCATATGCACAACTCGATTTATTTTATATTAAAAATAAAAAAAAATCACAAAAAGCATATTTTTACGGCCTCTAGAGTGCCCTAACCCCTTAATGGCCAACAGAATTTTGGGAAATATTTTCTTACATGTAATTATGTTTACATACATACATGCATATTTGCATAAGGATTTATTTATAACATGCATACGAATTTATTTTTTTTTTAACTTTAATATTGATATAAATAGTATATTTAACAATAGCTACGTCACGGTTTAATTACGATTAAGCGTTCGTTGTTTAAGAAGCGGAAATAGGAAGTTCCGATGTGAAAAAAAAAGAGAAACAGGTCAAAATAGCTGCGGATAGTTACATACAGCTAGACAGCAATCTGGTCGCACGAATAAGAGGTAATAATCTCTCACTCGTGTTATGAATGTAAACGATGACACAACTAAATTGACTCAAGTGTATTGCCCTAGAAATCAGATGTTTCGTTTCAAACCCAACAGTGCCCAAAATAAATTCTTGTATTCAGGCAAATAAAATGGTTTGAGATGCGCGCATGCCTAGGAATAAAACAAAGAGTCCAATTACAATAATAATTCCTATTCAATACTGGATTCCATATATGGAGCTGGGACCCAAAATTCTTTTTCCAAAAAAACTTAATACTCTGGAATTTTAAGAGTCGTCATACCCTCTGATATTTAAATTCTCCTAAAAAAAAGAAACAAGTGACGACATCATAAATGCGGTATCATGAGAACGGAAATGCGTGTATACTGAAAAAAAATTCATAAATAATGAATCAGTCATAGGCTTTTACCTCGATCGTTTCATTTTATCGCTCCCCGATCTCTTCCTCATTAACTAACGCAGTCCATGAAAAGAACTGGGTATATGGTAGAAAAAGTAAAAAAATTGCATTGTGATATCCCTTTGAAAGTGAACAGCGTCATCTACATTTCAATAGCAAAAGATTTCCATATTTAAATAACAGAAGACACAAACATTGGTGAATGAAGAATGGAATCGAATTTTCTAGCAAAATTTAAATTTATATGAAACGTTGGATGGTACAGAATATTCTGGAAAGAGGTCAAGGTAGTACAAATATTTGTGGCGGATATATCATCATTATCATTATATACAGCCACCAACTTCCACAAGCACAAACAGCGGTAATAATTTACTTGCTTATCATCGCAGACAGCCACCCCTTTCAGAACGCCTGCGCACTGCGGACTTAATACATACATATGGCACTTCTGCAATTTTTATCTGTCACTTCTTTATCTCATTTTATCTGGCACAGACCATCGACCAGCTCCAGCCAATTTTTCGTTTTTTTTTTTTTTTTTGTAAAGTAGTGCTATTTTTATCAATAAATATTAGCGTAAATATATTTGTTAAACCTTCTTTTATTGTGGACAACACTAACTTTTTCCACAAATGGTGACCCCGACGTGATTGCAACATTTTTTTTTTTTCGTTTGCGTCACAACTGCGCACATTCATGTCTCTTCAACGCTCATGTCTCAACAAACCGGAAAAATTAATCCATCCTCCCCAGAGCAATATCCAACTGCTGCTGTTGCCCAACCTGGACGTTCATGCTTTCCAAACCACGACGTTGAAGCCATCCACAACTGCAAAATGCCACCTTTCAGGAAAACCAATCCTGAACTGTGGTTCTTCCAAGTGGAGTCAATCTTTCAGGCAAACAACATCCACTCCGATGCTAACAAATACCACCTAGTATTTAGTGCTCTCGGATCTGATGCACTCCAGGAAGTGTCAGATGTCCTGAGAACACCACCAAACCAAGATAAGTATACGCATTTGAAGACTCATCTTTTAAATCGTCTCTCTGACTCCGCAGATCGTCTACTTCATAAAGTCCTTGCTGAACTTGAGCTCGGTGATAAGAAACCGTCTTAACTTCTCAGACAGATGAGGAGCCTTGCCGGCGAAGCTCTATTTCTGAGGATGTGCTACGTCTCAGATGGCTCGCCCTATTACCACAGAATGTGCAAACTACCCTCAAGGTTTTTCGAGCCATAACACTCGATGACCTTGCCAGCGGTTCAGATACATTGATGGAAAACGGACACTGCCCAGCTATCATGGCCACATCAACTTTCTCTAGGCGAACTCCACCACCAATTCAACACGTTTCTGCTTCTTCAACGAATATAATGAGCCAAGAACTCATAGAGATCAGACGCTCGCTGTCTCAGATGATTACACTCAACATGGAAATAATCAATAAGGTGTCCAGGCTCTCTAGCAACAATAGATCACACTCATCCTCTCGACGTCCTATACGATCTGTTTCACCGGCAACACCTGGTTTTTGCTTCTATCACAGCACATGGGGGGTTAACGCTCGCAACTGCAAGCCTCCATGTGGTTTTAATCAGTCATCGTCATCGGAAAACTAGATTTGCTGTCGCCAATACAGACGGTAGGCGACTGCGACAGCAACAAATTCGTCACTACCGAACACCGCCTATTTATCTTTGATCGTCATACTAACATGAAGTTTCTGGTCGACTCAGGCTCCGTAATCTCCATTATTCCACGATCCTACACTAATCGCAATGCTAAGCCAACAGATTTTAAGCTTTATGCTTACTTGCTACAAACTGAAGGCAGCCAAGGAAGATGTCGAGCTGCTTCTACAGCATGGTGTAATACGACCTTCCAGCAGTCAGTGGGCCAGCCCTCTGCATAGTTCCCAAGAAACTAGGAGGCTGGCGCTCAACAGGCAATTACAGGCACCTTAACAAACAAACAGTTCCGGACCGCTATCCGATACCACAGCACTGTCATGGGAGTAGCATCTTTTCAACCATTGACCTAACTCGGGCCTACCATCAAGTTCCAATAGCCGATGAAGATAAATAGAAAACGGCCAACACGACTCCTTTCGGCCTTTTCGAGTTTCTGGGAATGCCACCTGGCCTACGAAACGCCACTGAAGCATTTCAGAGGCATATGGATAATCTCCTAAGAGATGTAGCAAGCACATTGATGACATAATCGTTTTCTCCCAAGACGGGGATCAGCACAAGCATCACTTGAGCAGCTAGAAGATGATTTCTGGAATCCACTTGGTTTTTTCCACGGAAGCTCAGCCCAGCAGAGACTCGTTACAGTACCTACAACAGAGAGCTCGCAAGCATCAAATTTTTCAAGCACATCCTCGACGGGCGATCAATTATCATCAAAACTGATCATCGGCCTTTCATCTACGCCTTCTCTCAACGACCAGACAAAGCTTCGCCCAGACAACTCCGCCAACTGTTTCATCTCACAATTTACTACCGAGATAGTTCACATGAATGGCGAAGACAACGTCGTCGCTGACGCTCTATCTCCCATCAACACCATCTCTTTGCCCAAAACCCTGGATTCAGAAACAATCCATGCAGCTCAACAGAACGACTAGAAGCTTGAAAAACTAAGAAGTCGCTCCTCTCTTAAACTCCAGCAACTCATCATCGAAGAACATCCGCTCTACTGCAATATCTCCACCGGCCGAATTCGCCCATACATTCGGCAATCTCTCCGCAAGCGTGCCTTCGATGTTGTGCATGGTCTCGCCTACATCAGCGGCCGTGCTACAGCTCGCCAACTGAAGCAAAAGTTCATCTGGCCTGGAACTCGATGCGACTCCCTGCGGTGGACACGCGAATGCCTCCCGTGTCAGAAGTCTAAGGTACAAAAGCACATTCGCAACAAACCTATGCATAGTTATTCCAGAAAATCGCTTCGAACATGTGCATCTTTATCTCATCGAACTTCCACCAGTAAAAGGACTGCCTTACTGTCTCACGATGATCGACCGGTTCTCACGCTGGCCTGTGGGAACGCCACTTGCTATCATCGAAGCGGACACGGTCGCTACGGCTTTTTACTCGAATTGGATTGCCCAATTCGTCACACCTTTAACCATCACAACGGACCAAGAGAAGAAATTCGAGTCCAAACTCTTCACGGCGCTGGCAAACATGGTCGGAGCTACCAAAATCCACACAACACCATATCGACCTCAATCCAATGGCATCATAGAGAGATGGCATCGCACTGTCAAGGCCGCACTCATGTGCCATGCTCCAACACCCTGGCCTAATTTACTTCCAACAGTTCTCCTCGGTCTTCGAACTGCTCTTTGGTGCTGATCTAAGAATACCAGGAGAATTCTTTCTCACAGCAGACCTGCCAGCCAATCCTAACACATTCCTGGAGAAGCTTTGGGAGCACATCAGAAAGTTACGACCCACACCAACGGCTCATCACAACAAATCACGTTGTTTCATTTTGAAGGACTTATTCACATGCTCGCACGTTTTCCTTAGAGTGGACGCTGTCAGACCTCCACTAGATCCACCATACTCTGGCCCACACGAAGTCATCAAACATGTTGACGACCGAGTTTTCATCATTCGCATCAACGGCACTGAAAAAGCTATCTCACAGAACGACTAAAGCCAGCATTCATCGCCAAGACGGACCCAGCAGCACAAGATCACCAATCAACTCAAAAGCATTGTCTTCACCCCAGAATAACTCATCATCAACAATGGATAGGCCGCTTAAAACATACACCAATAAGTCAATTTCTTTTCCATACCAGGTCACTGAAGGGGGAGTGAATGTGGCGGATATATCATCATTATCATCATATACAGCCACCAACTACCACAAGCACAAAGCGCGGTAATAAGTTCATTGCTTATCATCGCAGACAGCAACCCCTTTCACGACGCCTGCGCACTGCGGACTTAATACATACATATGGTACCTCTGTAATTTTTATCTGTCACTTCTTTATCTCATTTTCTCTGGCACAAACCATCGACCACGAGCTCCAGCTAATATATCATTTTTTTTTTATCAATAAATATTATTTCATCAACGGCCTCGCCACACTGAAAGAATCGGTTCCCACTAGATCACCGAAATCAAGCAGTGTTGGGCGCAGTAAGTACGTAGGTGGGTGACCACATGGGAACTTCAATACACTCCGCGTGCTGTTGACAAAACGCGCCACATGGGCATAGTACTCCGGCGTTAAATCCCGGACCCTACAAATTAATTTGTATCGTTCTCTTGATAATAATAATAATAATAATTAGCGTAAATATATTTGTTAAACCTTCTTTTATTGTGGACAACACTAACTTTTTCCACATATTATTGTAGTATCCCCCAAAATATGGAAGTCAAAAAACAAAACAAAAAACAGTTGAATTTGAGGTGTGAATTACGAGCGTGACTAAATGGTTTAAGAAAAAGATAAATATGAGCTAAAGTGGTTGAGAAAAACGATTAGACTGTGAATTGTAACTGTATTAAATAAAGTGATTGCATAAAAAGAAATGTTTTATCATTCGTACCCACTCAAACATTTAACAACACATTAGCATCAGAAGTGGGATAGGACTTATTGTCAAAAAAAAAGTTTTTTGTGATTATTTGAAAAGTCTATATAGTGGGCCAAAAACTATTGCAGTTGACTCTAGTCCAATTCAAATCCTGGTAAAAAAGAGAAACTTCAGCGCCAGTGAAAGAAAAAGCAACAAACAAATCCACCTTTGCACTCATGTAGTAGCAAGAGTTCTAAAGGATCTTAACATTCACAAATCCGCTGGTTCGTAGTATATCTCCCCTTCTTCTGAAGAGGCGTTCTTCTTCACTGGCGGGAGTACTGCGTAAAATTTTCCATCAATCTTACCTCTTGGGACTCTTTCCTAGTAGATGGTATACAGTCCCTAAAAATGCGAATCATCTTTTCTCTCTTCGTAAATAACCGTCAGCTCATGAAACATCTCGAAACACGAAAGCTTCTCAATGACCGGAAGCACGGTTTTCGTAGCAACATGTCCATTGGTGATCTGACGGCATGTCTTACCGAAAAGTAGACCCAAAGCGGACATCAATCTGGCGAAAGCAAGATAGTTGCACTTGATATTTCTAAGGCACTTGACAGAGTTTGGCATCACGCCCTTTTGTCGAAAATGCGTGTTTTTGAAATTGATGACTCTCTTCTTCAATGGGCTAGATATTAGCAACTTGTCTTTCAAGTCTGATATTCACAAAATAAATGCTGGTGTGCTCCGGTGATCCGTTCTGTCTCCGACAGTCTTTTTAATTTTCATCAACGATCTCTTGTCTGCTATTTCTAATCCAATATATTCCTTTGCTGACGAGAGTACTCTCTTGTTCCCTGACTCACCTAGTCAGTAAGCTCTCTTCGGAATAACTACATATTCGGTGTAGTCAAAAACGCTGCGAAATGTCTAGGATTCCTCAAGCAGCCATTTCAAACTGTTTCTTATATGTAGGCCATCAATTCTGACCATCAAATGACGGAGGCTTCAGCCCTTTTCTCCTTGGCCCGCTTAAAGAACATTATCGGAGTTTCTGTTTTCGCACTGTATCGAACTCTTTTGCCAGTTGCTCAATTTTACTATCCATCTACTTTAATTTTTCTTTGATTTCTTCGAACTTTCGCTGTAGAATGTTGTTTTGTTCTTTTGTTCATTTAGATTTTTTATTTATTTTTTTTTTTTTTTTTTGTTCTTTCAACTTGGGTTCGAGACTATTGTTTTGTTCGTCGAATTTTTGTTTTATGCTGTTTTTCTGTTCGTCCAGTTTTTTTCGAAACTGTCAACGGAATATATATCATGCCCCTCGTTGTTCATAGCGTCCTGAAGTCGGAGTACCAAGTCAATTTTTCCTCGTTAAGTTTCTCTTGTTCAACTAAAATTTGAATTGGACAAGGGTCAAATGCAATAGTTTTCGACCCATTATAGTTTTTTAAACAATCACAAAAGCAAATTAAAATTTTTTTTTTTTTTCTGCACACAATAAGTTCTATCCCACTTTTGACAGCAATGTAAAAGGTTTTTGTGGGTACAAATGATAGAACTTATTCTTTTTAATACAATCACTTTATTTAACGTACCTAGTTACAATTCACAATCCAATCGTTTTACTCAGCCATTTTTACTTTTCTTTATCTTTTACTTAAACCACTTAATCAACCTTTTGTCATTCTCCGGGTAGCTTCTTCATCGGTGTAGAACTTCTGTAGTTTATCAGCGAAAAACTTGTCCAAGTGATTTTCAGTGGCTCTTCGGTCGGCCAAGTTTTTACCATCAAGAGAGTTTTGCAAAAACTAAAACAAATAGTAATCAGAGGGTAGATGTATAAAAACTTCCCAACCAAGCTTCGTCAATTTGTTCCGGGTCATCAAAGGTGTGTGTGGCCTAGCATTGTCATGAAAGAAGACAGCTCCCTTTCTGTTGGCCAATTCTGGTCGCTCTTTCTTGATAGCTTCCGTCAAACGGTCAGGTTGTGCACAGTAGAGGATCTGTTGACCGTTTCGCAAGTACTAGCAGCTCATAATAGACCAAACACTAAACATAACTTGGTTTCCGGTCAATCCAGACTTTGAAGTCGTTTGTGATCGGTCACCGGGCTTCGACCATGATCACATGCATTGGATATTCTCGTATTTAATTCATTTTTCATCGCCCGTAATGAATCGCTTCGGTTCCATTTCTTTACATTTCAGCAGCGTTTCACTGATGGTTATTCGGTCAATTAAATTTCTTTGCGTCAATTCATGTGGCACTCAAACATCGATCTTCTTTGAGTAGCCTGCTTGTTTTAGATGATTCCAAACTCTCTTACGGTTGATGTTTAGTACCTCCGCTATCTCCAGACAGATTCCGTGCCGGTCTTGCTCCATCATTTGCAAAATTTCATCGACTTTTTTAGTGACAGGCCGACCAGCGCGAGGTGCATCTTTTACATCGAAATTTCCGTAACAGAATCGAACGAATCACTCCTGGGTCCGGCGTTCCCTCACAGAATTCTTACCGTAAACTGCACAAATTTTTCGGCATGTTTTTGCAGCGTTTTCCCTTTTTTATAGTAAAAACGCATCACATAGCGTATTTCTTCAAATATTTCACTGAAATTCAAATCAGTATAACTTTTTACTCGAGCAACGAATCACATAGCTGACATAATCAGATTAGTGTTTCTAGATAAATGGACATTAACACCATCTTATGACCCTAACATATATCATCGTACTCACCGAATGGTTTTTCTCTCAAGATTCGCCGCTCTTGATCCAATTTACAGAGGCTAAGGATTTTGTTTCTGATTTTCATAACGGGGTTGCACGACTTGCTTCCGTTGTGGTCGATAAAGCCTCAATAGGTACACATTTTCTGACTATATATCCCTTTTTCACCTTATGCGAAATGTCTTTAAATTTAGAATCAGGAACCATGTTGTTCTTTGGTTCCACTAGGGTCTTTCCCACCAAGAAGTCTTTTCTATTCCTGACTCCATCAAAGTATTGGCGTTTCCGTATACCACTGGTATCTTCATGTTTCCCTATTTCAGGATTTGTGCTCCAAAGTTTACTACTAGTCCATGTTCTCTCGTGAAGTCTGTTCCATTTATGCACTCGTCCATTACATTGGACATACCATTGACATGTATCAGCCACCAGAAACAAGTGCGAGAATGTTATTCCGGCCAGTTAGATTTTTAGTCGCACTTCACCATATACCTTAGCCGATTCTCTTGTAGATGTTCTCAAGCCGTACCTTCTGGTGTTATGCAACCAGGGTTTCTGCACCAGTTCCGTCCCGATGATTTAGGCCGTAGCACCGGTGTCTATTGTTGCCATCCATGTTTCATTTCCACTGACTACTTCTACTAGAAGGTTTTCATTGCATCGTTTTGCTAGCGAATCTTGAATGATGGTTCTGGGACCGTCGATTCCTGCTCCCAACCTCTGCCCCGCGAAATTGATGCTTACGCAATTCCGGGCTGATGGCTTCGCAAAAGTTGATCGGCTTATTTATAGCCGGTGTCTTCCTCTATTGCTTGTTACCACAGTGAGAGCAGGCTTTTCGTCGCACCAGTTCTTTGCACTGCCTTTGAAGATGCCCCATTTTATCGCAATTCCAGCAGCGCATTCTGATATCATCTATCTCTTGGAGTATTTCGTTCCTCGGCACTAAGCTTGAGCAGGAGCGTTTAACAGACGCTACTTCCCTAATGAAAGGGGATCCTTTGGAAGAATGATTGGCTGCTTCCACCGCCAGCGAAAGCAAGTGTTTCAGAAAAAGTTATTTTCCCGTATATCCTTACTGCTGGCTGTAGCTTCAAATCTACAATGATGAATGCGTCCTTTGCCATTTCATCGATAACTTCTTGGCCTGGGGTGGGGTATGACAAATGTGCCAGTCTACTCACGTCTGCTTAGACATGCTGCAGTGTTTCTCCTCGTTGCTGCATTTGATTCTGCAATCGGACCTAATATACCTCCTGCATGTGTCTTTCCCCAAACTTTTTCTCGATAGCCTGTACCAAAGCCACATAATTGTTATGCTTTTCAATGTCTATTGTTTGCAGTAATTCCGCTACAGGATCGATTAAAGCCATTTCAAACTGCTTCTTATAAGTAGAGAGCTTCAACTCTTTTCTCCTAGACCGCTCGCAGTTTCTGTTTTCGCACTGTGTCGAGCTCTTTTGCCAGTTTTGCTGTTTTTCTATTTTTCCATTTTCAACTAATTTGATATTCCTCGTCAACGTCAAATAAGGAAATCTTCTGCTATGGATATAAATGATAGATGACATTAAAATGATATAACAATATTGTGATGTGTGCTATGGAAATATAGATGCCACTGCTCACGTTCAAATGGATATTACCATACTGTAAAATCTGTGTAGCGATCAGTGTACGCAGTATCAGCCACAGATGACTTTAAGAGGTGTAACGTTCAATGTACACATCTCAAGTGTAGATCACTTCAAATTGGTTTTTTCATGGAGACACACACCTTTTTGGCCTACGTGATAAAAACTCCTTTGTATTTTTTTAATTAAACCTTTTCACCAAATTTTTAATTAAAATAAAAAAACCATATAAAAAGTTTTATTTTTGTTACATTTGTATCTTGTGGATAAAACGGTTGCAATACATTTTAATAAAATTTCATCTCAAACTGGTGACCCCGACGTGATCGGGTTGAATTCTAAATGCCACTACCTCACACACCTCGGACACAGAAGAAGAAGCCAGTGAACGCACGCCCAAAAACATCTACCATAGAAGTGAAAACTAAACCTGCCCGCATAGTTACGGCATCCAGCACAACAGATACAGCTGTACTGGAGTTGATAAGATGAACTCACGACAAGAGACGATTCAACAACTCAGAACCGAGGTAGGTCAACTTACCTCAGCATCAGCGCCAACAGCATCTGGACCTTTTCAGGAACATCTTCACCGTCAAGTAGCCGATGACCATGGCCCAACAACATCGAGAGCAGCCTTGCACAAGTAGCACAAGTAGAAATTGCCTTTCAACTTGGCGGCATCACTAACGACGTAGAACAATACTCAGGTTTGCTGCTCAGCCTTGAATGTGAGGCATTACCGACAGTCGGAGACCTGGTGACTAGCCCATCTACCGCCAACAAATGTGGAGCGCTTAAGGAGCAATTGGTTCAAACATTTGCGCCAACCCCTGAGTCACAACTAAGGGGCATGCTCAGAGGAGATTACACCGAAGGAAAAAAACCCACAGCCATCCTCGCACACATGAAGCATCTTGCTTCTCCCAGAACAGGAAGATATCGACAAACTGGCGGAAATAGGAGACAAAATCTTCGAACTGTCCAACGCAAACATGTGTCCAATCTCGTCTTCACTTTCGGCACCTAAGGTCAACGCTGTGTCTCAACGTGAACAATCTACACTGGAAAAGATTTGGAAAGCCATTGAAATGCTTTAAGAAGACGTAGGTGCACTTAAGCACTGCGGTCAATGCACACAGCAATCGCAGACGCGCTTCAGATCATTAAGTGATAAAATATCTGCACGTTCCAACGGAAACAACATCACGCTCTGTTTTAATCACGCCAAATTGGGTGACGAAGCGCAAAAATGTCGCTTAGGGTGTGCCAAATGGAAATCGGAAAGCTAAAGTTGCCGTTGCGCAAAATGACGGTCGCACACGGCAACAACGAACGATACCGCCTACAAGTTTCCTACATCAAAACATCCATCTGATCGACACCGGAGCAAAGCATTCAGAAGTCAACTTATGTGCTGCCAACGGTGTCGCCACATCGACCTACGGTACGAAAACCATTGTAATCGATCTGGCCCTTTACTGTCGCCGACGTCATGCAAGCAATCATTGGTGCAGATTTCATTCATCATTTCGATCTCATTTCTATCAACATTCGCTGCTCTTGATCCAATTTACAGAGGCTGAAGATTGTGTTTTTGATTTTCATACCGGGGTTGCACGACTTGTGTTATGTTTCCGTAACAGAAGATTTCGATAGTAGAAGCATCAACTATTGGTGAGTGGAGAGTAGAATCGAGATTTCTACCAAAATGGAAAATGTATGGAATGCTGGATGGCGCAGATTGTTCTCGAAATATGTCATTTGAGTATAAATATCAGCATCCCCAAGGTATGCAAGTCAGTTCATCAGTTGATTTTAAAATGTGAATTAAGGCAATGAATAAGAGGTTTAAGTAAAAGTGGATGAGATAATTGATTGGATTGCGAATTGTTATTGTATGAAATAAAGAGATTGTGTGGGTACAATTGATAGAACTTATCACCTTTAATACAAACATTTTACAATATTGTAAAATAAATATTAAAAAAAAGTATTCAAAAAGGTCAAACCGGTGTTAATTCTCAAGTATCAGATTCAGGCCAGTACAAAGTACAGTTAATTTTAATATCAATGTTTCACTCAAACACAAGAATAAAATTTGTGTGATGTTCTAAGACGGCAAAAGGAATCGAAAGAGAAGAATAACTGCATAGACAGATATCAATATAATAAGGAATCTATGCATAGTGGTATAAATAAGTGCTATGATAGCCTTAAAGATAAAATATT
The DNA here is from genome assembly GCA_907269105.1 of Volucella inanis. Classification (NCBI taxonomy): domain Eukaryota; kingdom Metazoa; phylum Arthropoda; class Insecta; order Diptera; family Syrphidae; genus Volucella; species Volucella inanis. The sequence continues at coordinate 41,115,096 of OU026155.1, read as the reverse complement.
TTTTTTCGAAATTACAAGAACAAATTCGTCTTATGATAAATAATTTTAATAAGTGTAGAGTGAAGTATCTCTACTGGAGACATACCAGCCTTCCTGGTTTCAGTTATCTAGACGAGGCGCCTTGGCATCCGCGTTCGCTTGATCCTTAAAACAGAGATTCGGTCTTCCATGTTGACTCCAACCTGAGGGCCGTGATTCGAATGCTCTCTGTGCTGGAGAATTATTGCTTATTTGCTCAATGTCACCGAGCCACCAGTCGACTGGCTTTTTAGACTGCATCCACATTTTGATACATCTAATAGACTGCGCGGTAGTGTCTTCCATGTTAGATAGATAGATAGATGTCGCAACACACGTTCCACAGATTACTGACATTTGTGGTTGCTGCATGCACATCGAAGTGTTAATCGTTCAAACCCCTTCTGTAGAGTCTACTCCAGTCATTCTTGTTTTTTCTATGCTGTTACCAGCTTCTTCTCGTTAGATAATCGAGGTGTGAATTTGGATTTTTTTTTATAATTCCGCGCGCGCACCAAGGCGATAGTAGTTTTGAAACTCAGGTGTTAAGTTTCGATATTTTTTAAAAGGTGGTTGTCAACCTGGAGTGCATCCTCAATCAGTGGGGTCTTAGTACGTGCTAGTTGTTAGTTCGTTACATTTAGCCCAGCCAGCAACTACTCCAACATCAGTGTTATGCCTTCACGTCAGAGTTGATGCCGACGGGATTTACATATAACCACATATAAATTCCATGAAAAGACTTTCAGAGAATTGCCTCGCACGGAATTCGAACCCGCGACCCTCTGCTTGAGGAGTCTATGCATATACCACTACACCACGGCCACCCCCTATCCAAAAGAAAGTGATCAGAGTCGACGTTTGCCCCTTTCAGAATGTTTGATGCGTGCCTCGCACATGCTCGATTTGGTTGGCGGAGTGCGCCAGTTTACTTTGTGTGTTCGGAATATTTAAAATCCAGTGCTACTTATCATCATATTACGAGCCGCCGCAAAATCGCAAAACGGGAAATTACGCTACCAGGAAAAGCTTCCTCCGCAATATCCATTATGGCTCGTGCTGTGTGTGCGGTTGCACCTGTTGTTAAAACCACATGTTCACTACACCCCGCTCATCCAATTTCGACAATAAGAAGTCGTTTGCCATGGCCCTGTAGCGTTTGCTAGTAACAGTGACCGTATCACTCCTCCCGCGTGAACGCCGCACCACACACTGTCTTTGCTCTTCATGTAATCGACGTCGCGATTCACGCTGCACTAATTATTCCACGCTCTTGCGAAGTGTAGCGCTTCATTGCTTGTCTGTTTGTTTACTGCAGCTGTCTAGCTCACAGATGTCAAATATGTCAAATGTCAAAAATTATACCAACTTCCGTGGGGTGATTAATTTTGCGCCACCTTGTATTTGTAGTAGAATTTTTGTTTTAGCCTCGATTCTGGCCAGGAGTTATTTTGAGATAAAAGTTGATAGGCCTATCGGAAGCTCCTCAAGTATTTTTTGAAATTATACCAATAGGAGATGGGTAGGCAGAGTCAGACCAAGGAATATCACATTGGTCGTTTTCATTTTCTCTATGATCTTTCTCATTAGGTCCAGCCAGCGCGTATTTAGTTAGTGGGATTATATTAGCTTCTGTATAGATAAAGTGGTTTGAATACCTTTTGTTGGAATCTTGAAAGTTTTTGTTTATGCATGTTCGGTATTGTTGGAGAGATCGTAAACCAAACTGGAAATGCATAAGTGAGAATGTGTCTAGTTAGAGTTTTGTTATAGAGCAATTTTATCTTTTCAATTAACGATGTGTTTTTCAAGAAGGGCATTAAAATTTTTAACGACATTGTCTAGGGTCAGGTGAAGATTTCTGCTCTCCGCAACAACTCCCGCTAGCCCTTTCTAATTTGGATTCCTGAAGCAGACTGCTTCTAATATTGCTCTGTTTATTTTAATTTGCTAATTTTTGTAATAGTCGTTAATGAATTCTAAATAAGATTTAAGCTATCGGATCGCTGATGTGGGAAAAGCATTATATACGTAGACCACGATATCATCTGCAAAGAGAATAGCCATAAACTTAATTCCGTTGTTATTACAATATGAATGTGGGAAGCCATAGAGGAAGCCAAACCCTATCGAAGGCCTTTTCGATGTCAAATGAGCAGAATGTTGTGCATTTTTCCCGTCTTCTGTTATAGTATTATAAATCACTTTTCTACAGAATTGACCTTTTTTGTTACTGACAATTTATTAAATTCTTTGAACGCGACGTTTACGGTCCATGTTTTATCTTGGCGAGTTTTTGATTCAGTTCGGCTTTTAACCATAGCCTAATTTTGTCTTGTAAAATCTTTTTTAATAGGGTATTTTTTCGAAAGGGATCTATATGCGGCATTAATTTTATTGTAAGATCGGTGGAAATTATTTTTTAACTGTTTTTGCCATTGGTATTTGATATTAAAGAGAGATAGAGATTTAATTTCCAATAGGAGGTGTCAATAGTATTGTTGATGGCCACTACAATATGTTTAATATAATTGTCTATTTCAGTGTCATTAAGGTTAAGAATAGTTGGAGGGAAGATTTGCGAGAGAGCCATGTCAATATAAATCTAAAGTTATTCCAGTTTGTGTATTTAAAGGATTTTGAGTAACTATTTTCTAGCATAAGGATAGTTGCATCCATCATATCTAACAGAGGTTTTAAAGTGTTAATGTTATTAAGATGGGGTGTTGAGCTGAGCAATTTTAAAAGGGTTTTGCCGTTTTGGTTTACTGGCGAGTCGGAGTTCTCGTCCTAGGATGGTTCCATCATATGTTGAGGCGAGTCGATCTATAGTTCTTCTTTTATCAATTGGTTGGGATATATAAAGAGCCTAGGCTTTTATATTTAGTTGTTTGGTTCCGTATTAGTTTGATACTAATAAACTTATTTGGAAATTTCGGATTTGTTAAATCGACCTTGTTAAAGTGGACATTGTTTTTAAACACAATTGCTTTGTTGCTGTGTTTGTTGTTTAAGTGTGTTTTCTGTAGGAATGCTGCTGTGCAGTCATTCGTATGGAGGATTTTCGATAATTCAATCCTTCTACTATGATCCTTTAAAGATTGGGTATTAAAAGTAATAAGATTAAATTTCATTAAAGTTTGAGGTAAGATTAAATTTAAATTTTTAAATACTCCAGTCTTTTTTGTTGTAGGATAGCTTAACCATAAATATTTTTAACGATGTATGTTTTAACGATCAGCTCCGATGCCAAAGAGCTCGTTTACCATGTCTAAGAACTGCACCACGCAATTCTATCTAGGGACCTGATTAAAACTGTAGGTTGCCGTTATAACGGCTGGTTTACTTCCGCTAGATGATTGGAAATGGCTAAAGTAGGATATGTTGGGGCTGATCCTTAGGCTATTGCCAAAATTACATACTATGGGGCAGGCTGGACCAGGTCTTAATACTTTTAGCATCGATTAGATTTTTTTTATTCCGGGGTTCGGTATACTTTTGGAAAGCTGTTGTTCGATTTTTGCACGAGTTAATGTATTATTATCCAAAATTTTACCACAATTAATGATGTTGAACGAAACATTTTTTTGATTTTTTGTGTGCCCTTTGATGTGGGGTTCTTGATATGGGTTCTGACGTATTTTCTGATTCGAGTAGGGACAATTCCCCAAGAATTGCGAAATTATTAACTGATGTACCTGATGTAGGTTCAACGGTATGAGGTGATTTAACGGATTCAATTCCGTTACCTTTTACCGTTTGTCAGTCAGGCGATTCATTGGAGAATTCCATAGCGTCATCCGCCATCTCTTTTCCGATGACGTCCTTTTTTAAAGTTGGCGCCATTTTCAGATTTGCGTGGCTACTATTCTTAATGTTCAACAAATGTTTCGCTGCCTTTAATGCTCTTGCGTGAGATGTTGAATGCGGACGGCGAAGCCTTCGATAACTTAGGAGCATTATCTGAGTTTCAAGGGAGACCCCTTATTTAGTGTGGGGTAATCCCCTTCTTTTTTTTAATACACATATATGTAACATATGGGCTTAAAAGTCAGTGCCGTTTTATAGTAAAACACAAAATTTTTGCAAAATTCAACTTTATTTATCAATATAGTTGCCTTCGAGAGCGATACACTGACTGAAACGATTTTTAAATCTTTCGATACCAGTTTTGTAGTACGATTTCGATTTAGCCTCAAAATAGGCCTCTGTTTCGGCGATTACTTCTTCATCGCTCTTAAATCTCTTCCGGCGAGCATTCTTTTGAGGTCTGCGAACAGGAAATAGTCGGGGCCAAATCTGGTGAATACGGTGGGTGAGGAAGCAATTTGTAGCCGAATTCATTCAATTTTGCCATCGTTTTCATCGACTTGTGACACTTTGCATTGTCTTGATGAAACAGCACTTTCTTTTTCTTCAAATGCGGCCGCTTTTCTGCGATTTCGTCCTTCAAAAGCTCCAACAATGTAATAGTCGCTGTTGATAGTCTACCCCCTTTAGAGGTAGTCGATGAAAATTATTCCATGTGTATCCCAAAATACGGATGCCATAACCTTGCCAGCCGACTGTTGAGTTTTTGGTCGTTTTGGACGAGGTTCGTCGCCTGCTCGCTGACTCAGCTGACTGCCGACTTGACTCTTGTGTGAAGTGATGGAGCCAAGTTTCATCCATTGTCACATACCGACGCAAAAACGGCTTTATTGCCGTTGAACAGCTTTAAACACTCCTCTGAATCATCAACACATTGTTGTTTTTGGTCGACTGTGAGCAAACGCGGCACCCACTTTGAACAGAGCTTTCGCATGTCCAAATATTCGTGTATGATATACCCAACACGCTCTTTTGATATCTTCAGAGTCTCAACTATCTCGATTAACTTCACTTTACGGTCATTCGTAATCATTTTGTGGACTTTTTTGATGCTTTCATCTGAAACAGCCTTGTATGACCACTTTTACATTTTTCAATCCACTTGCGAATGGTTCGTTTGGCTGGTGCAGAGTCCGGGTAACACTTATCAAGCCATTTCTTTGCATCGGCTGCATTTTTTCCCATCAAAAAGCAATGATAAATCAACACACGAAATTGCTTTGAATCCATTTTTTTCACAATAACAAAAGTTGCTTAGCGCTATATCTCGAAAACTAATCGTCCGACAGCTCAAATTTATACACGTATCTTTTGAAGGTTGGTACTAACTGAAAATGGTATGGATTTAATTCAATTCTTTTAGAAACGGCACTTAATGTAATATGGAATATTAATATATGTAACATTACGCATGTAATGTTATATGCGTTTACTGATTTATTATGCGAACAATTGATTATTTGATTATTTACAACCACTTACAATTTTGCAGTTAAATAAAAATTAAAAAGAAATAATAATGACATAAGTATTTTTGAAAAAAAATAGAGATAATGTCATTTCAAGGCTATGTAGATATCGCCAATTTTCACTTTTTGTTTTCTATTTTTCAAGTAAGATCTGAACCAATAACATACAAAGCCCCGAAAACCGGCATTTTCAACCTTACCTAGCAGTATATCATGGTTCAGCATATCAAAGGCTTTTGATATTTCAACAAATATCGTATATACTCAGCAAATATTTGAGAAAAGAAGTATAAAAGGCATCTTCTGTAGATTTGTTTTTCTGAAAACCAAATTGAACATCATTGAAAATGCTCGTTTTATTTAAAAAAACTCACTATTCTATTTTCCATAACTTTTTCGAAAATTTTGCTGACTGAGGGTAGGAGTGAGAACGGCCTATAATTTACACATTTCAATAGTCCTCATTAATCCTTCAATCTTTCTCATTAATATTTAGTTATTTCTATACCACAAATACTTAAACCCCTTCTGTCTTTCGCCATCATAAACAACGCTCGTGTATACTTGGTGAGCGCATCATTAATGTAGACATTAGTTTTCTTAATTTTGACGCTGCCGCTGTTACCATCACTGCTACTACCACTACCACCCGACCGCTGCTGCCCCCGCCAAGTACACTTGAATTAAGCATACTCTTCTTATTTGACTTCTTCCTCATAATGCGTTGCTTAAGAGAGGAATCAGAGAAGCTTAAACAAATGACCGATATGCATTCGTTAGAAAAGCTTCGACCATAACCGACATTTAAATTCTTTTTCTGCACTTTTTTCAAGTAACATTTGTCTATTGCTTTATCTGGAACCTCAATAGACAAAACATTACTAAAAATTTGCTGTGCTACAGTTTTCACATTTTTATCATTGACGTCGGGCACTTCAGTTATTTCAATGCAATTATTTAGTTGATGTTGCTATTCTTGAGTGAATGAACTCTAGATTTTAGCTCATCGTTTTCTCGATGCAGTTGAGTCATAGAAAGCAGAAACTGATTGCTTTATTTTTCCAAGCTATTGAGTTTGAATTCGTAGCGTGAGCTCCTCGGCTTCTTTTCGACTTGCTGCTAACTCTTCCGCTGTTGGCTGCATAATGTTGCTTTCGGTTAAGAATGCATTGCTTGGAGCTGATATATTATGTAGTTCAGTTGTTTGCATGTTGTTGTTGTTGCGATCCTTTGGTGGGTCAGGCATTCGAAGAGATTTGTAAAACTTGTAACAGTAAAACTTCCTTTCAATATGAAGCTCTTTTTTCTCCTTTTTGTCCATGTCCAAGTCATCTTGACTTAATTTGGATAAAACTGTCGCAATTTACATAAATTTAAACTTTTGCGTATTTGACAATCCTTTTCACATTTAATTGATTTGATATTTTTTACAATTCCTGCCAAAGAAAAATCTCGTGTAGAAATTTGTAAGAATTGGCGGGGTGCGGAAATGAGTTACTCCCCCAAATTTGCAGTCCTGGACGAAACCTATTAATGGCCTTAAATATTTCACAATAGATTATTAAAACTGCATCCTCGTACATATGTAAATTAATAAATCAATTTTTTTTCGCTTTACTTCCAGGCAAGACCAATGGATTATCCAGGAGATCTTCTAATTGCACAAAAGCCCATTTCATTTCATAAGTTTTGGCAGCTTGATCCCCTCTCCGTTTATGAGAAATGGTTTGCTGCAGATGACTTAAAACTATACACACATAAAGTTGAGTACAATATGGAATTTTTCAACGGATCATCAAATAAAAATAATAATCTGCACAATATGAAACGCAATAATGAGTTTAAAAGTGGTCACAGAGAGCTATAAAAAAAGTTGTAAAATTTTCGTGTATATAAATATATTCAATTGCTTAAGGTGATACACAACATGGTTATTTATGATTATTGTATTGTAAATAAAAAAAATGTTTAATCTATATTTGGCTTTAATTTAAGAAGTTTTTTAATGGGATGTGTTGGTCTAACCATAGAATGTAAGCGTACTTCATCTACTTGTTTTTGTAGTTGCTCTTGAACAAACATTAGATCTTTTGTTCTTTGATAAATGTTAGCTTTTGATTGAATTCCATGATTCCACCTGCAATAAAATCCTCTCCATAATTTTATGCACCGCATACTTGCAATTGGCTTTAGAACGTTATGCGCATTGTTAGATTTAAAAAAAGGATTTCTATACTGCTCTCGCGATGAATTTATATAAGACCACAACGAGCATGTTTTATTTTTCAAATCTAAAAATATATATATATATATATATATAAATAACTAAAGCAGAAAGAAAAAACAGTTATATACCTTCTTTAAGCCTTTCAGCTTCTGTATTAAAAAAAAAAGTGCCAAAACGACAAGAAAACAAATGATCAAGAATTGTGAGCAAAAAATGTTCGTTGAATTCCATGACATTTGGAAATTGTTGCATAACCTGCCACACACAATCAATAAACTGTATAAACACTGGCGATCTTTCTGTATCAGAGTGTTTAATATCGCCATGACCAAGTCTTTGCTGAAACTTGTGGCCAAAGCTTAACCATTCCTTTTCAATTAAAACCTCAAATCCCTCTAAGGTGCGATAATATGGATCTAATAGAAGCATAGATAACGCAGTCAGTTGGGATGTTCGATCCCATCCATCAGAGCAGTGAATCATAACAGACTTTTGTAGAATATCAATTTTTTCTACTATTCTAACTGCACCTGCTAGTATATACATTATATGCTTGAGCCAGAATGTATTATCAACGGAAGAAAGCCATTTTTGATCTTCGATGAATGGAAAGCAAACTTCTTTTAGCTTTTTAAGACTCTCCCGCATAACATGTATATTATGAATGTCAAGGAAATAAAATTCAATGTTTTTATAGATTTCATCAGACTCATAGCCACCACCTTTGGCCTTGTTGGCGATGGCATTAGCTCCTGGTCTTGCATCCATAATAACCAATTTGTCCGAATTTGGGTTTGATTCGGCAATATAACTTAAATATGCTTCGTCCTCGGCTGAACGTTTTCCACTAACACCAACCATTGGTTGAGAACAACGCGTTATTGAAGCGTTTGTATTAGGGTGAATCCATGAAAGAATTGGAACACGGCATTTTGATCTAAAACATGCCACCTGAAAAGTAAAAAAAAAGTTAAATAAATGTTAAAACTATTATAAATATTATTATATATTTTCACAAACGACTAATAATGGCATTCAAACTACTTATTTATATTTGGTGAAAGATTTTCATTCATTGTATTAGGACTTCGTACCCAAATCATATAAAAGCTCCCAATAACTTTAGAACTATTTGCCAGCCATAATGTTTTATAAAAATCTAGATAACCATAATGCAGAAATTCGTAATTCTTTACAAATTAATTAATTAATTAAAATTCAATAAGTCGTATTACCAACAAAGGTTTTGACTTTAGTGCCTACCACCGTCGTAAACGACAGCTGCTCACAGCTGATCTTTAACGGAATAGCGTCGAAAATCTACTAGCGACTACTTTTAAAATACTACTCTTAAATAGTCTGCACAACTGATTCCATGAGTCGAGAAAGATCGTGTTACAGCGGCAGTCTCAATTGGGACGTATCCTACGACGGAGTGACAGTTCACCGTTTTTGTAAAAAGGGCTTAATGTAAAGAATCAGGTCGCTGCTCCACTTATTTGCATTTTGTTTTACTTTGCGCCGGCGCATAAAGCAAAAACTACCAAATATGTCTTCAAAACAAAGTACCAGACTGCATAGGGATTGAATACTGGATGTGTGCAAGTCCCGATTTAAATCCACTAGACTACAAGCAGTGGACAGTGTGGAGGACAGAGTGTGCCGTAAAAGATACTTTAGATACATTAGAGACCGCGTTGGTCTTAGCTGTAACCAATTTTCCAGTAGATGAGGTGTGTGCAGCCATTGATGTATAGCCCAAGCGACTTAAGGTCCGTATTAAATCAAAAGGCTGCCATTTTTTTAGTTAATATTTACTAACATTTTAAAGAAAAAAAATCTAGAAAAATATTCGGTCGTTTTAAAGTTATGAAGGAAAATGTGTGTAACAGTATTTTCGTCCACCTTGGATACTTAAACTCTTTACACTTTATATATTGAGGTTATTAACGCTTAAAGCTAAGACTCTACACAAAGTCTTGCGGCAGATGTATGTCTAAGGTGCAGGATCAATTTGCTTGTGTTTATTTATAATTTTACTTATGTCGACAAAAGCGATGATGCAAGGCATCACCTATAGTGGGGAGCCTTGAGGAATACCATTAAATAGTGGATGGGCAGAAGAAAACCAATTGTTTGCTCTTACACAAATTTTGCTATTCGTAAGAAAAAATTTGACTAGAGGAAAATTTTCGGACCAATGCCCCATGTTATGAGTTTATTCAACACCAAATGTATGCCTATTTTATCGAAAGCCTTTTCGAAGTCAAGAGAGAGGATTGTGGCATGATTACGAGCTGATAGGGCATTAGAGATGAAAAAGTCTAGATGCAGTAGTGCATCAGAGCAACCTTTATTAGGTTTTAACTTGGTTTGAATATATAGTTTTTTTTTTATTAATATACCAAAGCAATCTCTTAGCAATAATTTTCTTGAGAACCTTCGACGTGCAGGGAATAAGTGATATCAGACGAAAGTCATTAATATTATCTATGCCTTTATTAGGCTTAGGAAGAGGAAGAATTGTCGCGAGCTTCCAGTTTTGTGCGATTACATAGCTGTATGAGCCTTAGTTTAGTTGATGGTGGTATGTTTTTTAACATAGAATTTGATAATCTGTCCCTGCTAGGAGTTTAATCTTTGAGTCTACTTAAGCAAGTATCAAGCTATAGCAAGGTGATTTGACCTTCGATGAGTCCTGCTGATGTAGACATTAATCTAATATCTGGGGTAAGATTAAGCAACATTATCCTACTAAATTTGAAACTACTTGAAAAGTAGATAGATACATCCGACCAACTTTGAGCAAAAAAGTTGGTAATCTCGAATGGGGTGGCTATAGAGCCTTTAGGAATTTCAATCAACTTTATCGATTTCGAGGTGTAGGTACCAATCAGACGCCGAATGTTCGGCCAGATTGTTTTAAAAGGTGAGTTGGGGTTAAGCGTTGAGATGAAGTCGCTAAGGCACTTATCTTTACTAGTTTTTACTTTTCTGCGCAATCTGGCGTCGGATTTTTAAAAAAAGAATTAAGTTATTGTGAGTAAGGTATTTTCTAAAAATTTGCTAGGCTTTTATTTTTTCCTGTCTTAGAGCTCTCAACTCTGGATTCCACCAGGAAACAGTACGTTGATAAGTGTTAGGGATACTTTAAGGGATAGATTTATTGGCAGCGAGTCGAATTGCTTTTTGCATTACCGAAGTTTTTTTTTAACGTTCAAAGAGGGAGTTTTATGTAAAAGATAGTCTAAAATGTGCTTGTTAAAACAAGCTCAGTTAGCAGAATCAGTTTTAAATGTACGATTTATCATTGTCTTGGAAAAAGGTAGGCCAGTTACGATAGTGGAAATTAGAGGAAAACATCTTTCGATGGTTTATCAGACGGTTTTTTGCCATTGACCAATTGTAGATCATTGTCCCCAACCACGCATTGTGTGTGCACGCACACAGATTGTCCTGATAGTCATTTCAGCTGTGGGTGGAGCCAACTGATAATGTGGTTTTCGCCGCGTTAGCTCGTGCACATTTATCTTGTGTGTCGTTCAGTTGTGGGTAAATGTTCTGCTCCCAATTTTGCAGACTAGCTGTGCATGATGCATTTATGTCGCCGTAGGCTTTTGTGGTTGACATTGTTCTTTGCCGACGGCGAATGCATTGTAGGTATGACGTCGTCGGGTGGTTCATGTTGCGTTGCAACACCGACCAATTGCGGTGTTTCGCCAAAAGCGCACCGTGACCTCTTACACCGAATCTTGCTGTAAGCCACCTATTTTTTGTCTCCCAACCACTCTTTTCAGGAAAGCCTCACACGAGTTCCATTTCAAAAAAAGGCTCACAGACCATTATAGTATGTGATTCATATTATTTCTTTCACTGAACTCGTGAATAACACAAACATGCACCTATTTCGACATTCCACAATTTTTCAGCCTCTGCGAAACGGTTGTATCGGTTGTATGTAAAAGCGCTGAACGAACTCTCGTGTCGTGAAATGGCTGTCAACGGTAACTGCACAGAATTTCTTTCTAATTGCCATCTATTTATTGAATGTTTGAAAAAAATATTAACAAAGAAAGAAAAACCAACTAATTTTCTTATTTTATTTTAAATATTTTAATAAAGTCATTGGTTAACAAAATCAAACGATACATTTTTTATATATTGGGTATGTAATTTATTTATAATTTATATCAAAATTTGAAAGTTTATTTAAGAAAAACATGTACAATAGTATTATTCAAAGTATTGCCCATCTGAAGCTATGACTTTTTCCCATCTTTTTGGCAATTTGTGGATTTCATCCCAAAAGAACTGCGCCGGCTTGGCAGCCAATTTTTGATATTCTGCTCTGATGTGAACCGTATTTCAGTGAGGGGGTTCTGCATCGACCGGAACAAATGGTAGTCAGAAGGGGCATGGTCTGAGCTATAAGGCGGAAAGGGTAAGACTTCCCATTCACTGTTTTCTAAATACTTCTTAACCGGAATATCAACGTGGGGCCGAGCTTTGTCATGATGGAAAATTATTGCCTCGTGTCTGGTCGCATATTCCGGGCGTTTTTCGGCTACTGCTCTCTTCAAACGGATTAATTGTGTTCGGTAACGTTGTCCATCGATGATTTCACCCGGTTTTAGCAGCTCATAATATAGCACACCCATCTGATCCTACCAAATACATCCTACCAAATACAGAGCATTACCTTTGCGCCAGGGATATTCGGCTTTGCCTTTGATTTGGCTAGTTGGCCGGGTTTCACATATGATTTTTGCGCTTGGGGTTGTCGTAATGGATCCATTTAAAACCAGTAACAATCCGATGAAAAAATGACTTTCCTTGAGTTCATGTGGAACCCAATTTCCTTGCTTGTGAATATATCCAGCTGCTTTTAAATATTTTGAAATGGCTGCTTGAGTGACACCCAAAGATTTTGCGAGCTCTTTTTGTGTTTGGCAACAATCTTCATAGAGTAAAGCTTCCAGTTTTTCATCTTCAAACTTTTTTGGCTGCCCAGGACGTTCATCGTTTTCCAAGCCAAAATCACCACTTTTAAATCATGCAAACCACTTTTGGCACGTTCGCTCAGCTAGCGCACCAAAATACGGTTTTCGGCAGCAGTTTTCTTCATATTAAAGTAATGAAGAAGAACAAAGTTCGACATATTTCCAATTTGGCGCGGTGGCAAGGTGCAGAATCATCTTGAAAAATGCACTTGTCAGTATACGAATGATGCTGTTCGATTGCTGGTACCAAAAACTCCCTTACTACTTCTCCATACTTTTGAGCGTTCATAATTCCATTAACAAAGTGCAAAGGGCCCAGAACGTACAAAAAGTAACAGACATATACAAATTTAACAAACAGATCGATGGTCGTCAAAAATAAATAGACTTGATGCTCTTTATTTTTGACACATATTAAACGCCTAATTCTGAAGAAATCGGCTGGTACAATGTCAAGGTTAGCGAATATATAACCCAATGCGGTGCCAAAATTGTCAGCTTCTTGGTCACACCATACACACCGAACCATGTGTGCGAATTGTCTTGCCCTCAAATCACTCAACATCAAAAGTGTCCCAAATTTAATCAGATGAAAGAGATTTTAAAAATCAAAACTAGAAATAAGTGTAGCATTGGTGATGGTAAACGCATATACAAAGAACCTCTCCCCTCTCTTATCACTAATACCGACACATTTGCCCAAAAGCTAAAGCAGTCCAACAACACACACTTCTACACCACTTCTTAATAGTCCATCAAATCAAGAACGCATCACCGACAATATCACCAAATTTTCAATTCTTCAAACGCAACCTATACCCTCCAACATTAAACACACAAAATAAACAATCGCCTTCCTCTCCCCCTCATACCATCTATTGCTCTGTCACCTATACAGCTATCCACACCAGCCGTCGGGGCTGTGCTTAAGTTTAGACAATCAAAACCAACTACATCCAAACTGAACGAATCCATCACTAACACAGTTATTCCGCCACAAATACAATCTACACTACACACTACACTACAACCAAAAACAAAAATACCGATTTCACTATTTCCAATTCCAACTTGTTTACTACTACATACAACACATACAACTCAAATCTCTCACCGTTATCCAAAACCACTCAATCCCTCATCGACAACAAACAATACTACGTTCACACTTCATTATCATATGATGATGAAACAGAAAACAGACATTAATGCTCAAAAAAAAAAAAAAAAAAAAAAAAAAAAAAAATCCCTATCAATTCCTTGCTTTCGAAATTTACCTCACAATTAAATTAACTGTTCTCTCAATATACATACTACCTGATCAACCATTTTCGAAACTGGACTTAGAAAACATTCTTCACCAAATCCGAACGCCAATTCTTTTGGTAGGAGATGTTAACGCCTGGAGTGTACTATAGGGTCCTGACAGGACAAATGCAAGGGGATTAGATAATTTTCTTCTTGGAAAATTTTGGATAATCTCTGTAAAATTGGCGACAAATTTACCACGTACCATGGTGGTGTCCCCTTTTAGCTTCACTTCGGCAAAATAAACTCGTAGCGTATTTTAAAAAGCACCCCACTAGAATCAATTTTATTTTTAACAAAAAGGTCAACGCGAAATTTTGCAGAGAAATAAAATAAAGAAAAGCAATATACTTAAGCGATTTTACCTCAACCCTTAACACAAAATCGTCGCCCGCTAAAATCTGGCACACCATTCGTACTCTAACAAGCAACTCTTCCCCGCACATCATCAGTTTCCTTACAACACCTCAGAGGCCAATATCAGTTCAAGATATATGCAACTATTTCGCACATAGATGGTCAAATTTTTCTTAACGACGAATTTCTCCCCACAAATTTCAAGTCACAAAAAATTACTGCCTTAACCTCTTCTCGATCTAACCATAGCACTATCACAGGGCCAGCAAAACACATTGAAGCCCAAATTACCAAACTAGAACTTGAATGAAATTTAAGAAAACTAAAGGGGAAAACACCACAAGTAGACCAAGTAGACAGGTATAATTCCACAAAATTGGAAACAAGCATCAATTTGCCCTTCCTAAGACAAAGAAAAACTTGAATATCGTGGAAAGCTACCGCCCCAACTCGCTTATCCCCTGCACAGCAAAGGTTATCGAAAAAATATTTGCATGGCGCATATTGTGGTTTATCGAATCAAAAAATCTTTTTAGTGCAAACCAAATAGCATTCAGACCAAACAAAGGCTGTGCCGACGCTCTTGTACTTTTATATATCCAACGCTCTTTCCGACCGCAATCATGTAACTTTTTTTTTCTAGACTTCGAGAAGGCCTAGTGCCTAATAAATTAAAAGATTAGGGAGTTGGCACAAACATTTTCAATTATGTGAGATCCTTTTGGATCAACAGAAAAATTTGCGTAAAAGCTAACAATTGCTATACCGACACTTTTCCACTTTTGAATAGTATCCCTCAGGGAATCCCGCACTCAGTGGTATTATTTATCGCCTTTGACGATCTTTCAGCCAAGATTGTTAAACTTAAGCTATTAGATCACTGTCTTTATGCGGATGATACATTTGTCCTTTAAAGACACAATGACTTGAATAAGTCAAAAAGTTTGTTTTCAGACCTAGTTGACGATATTTTGTCAAACCAAAACATTGCCGAAAATTTTTTGTTGACATTGACATTGACATTTTTTGTCGATAAAAATCGTAAAATTAAGAATAGTGTCATAAAAAATGTTAATAGCTTAAGTTTTCTAGGAATAGTTTTAAATAGCAAATACAATTAGAAATCTCATTGTGTAGAACTTAAAAAGGTCCTAGTTGCTAGAGCAAATATTATCAACTATCTTGCGAGCAAAAAATGCAACACTCACATTAACACATGTAACATAACCGGATCACTAGTACTAACTAAGATTGACTACGGCTTATTCATCTACGGCAACTCACCGAAATCAACAATCAACTCAATCAAACCTACATACCATCAAGCGGCCTGCGGAAGTATCAACGCGTTCAGAACAACTCCTATGAAAAACGTACTGGTTGAAGCTGGGCTTACAACATTATAAAAGCGAATTAAAGCTTCTCTTGCCAAACTTTTTGTAAAGCTTGTACGCGAAAAACATTCGATAATAACCAAGGTCTTCGCTTCATCAAAGAACGAGAAAATACATAAACGCATTCCATCAGCCATAGCAAAAACTCTTCTTGTCGCCATACATCTGGGTCTGCCTCAGAAGATAACAAACAAAGATATCTCTATATCTCCAGCCTTGAGCATCAACCCTGAGTTATTTATCTTAGACCTGACACGGTATGACAAAACTAACACATCAAACGAAGTATTTCGAACGCCGTTTCTGCGCATTTCTACAATGCTCTAAGCTGATACCGTCTTTACAGACGGTTCCAAAACCACCGACTAACATCTTTCGCAGCCTGCAAGGAAAACGGCTCAATGGTTATCACAGGACTACTTTCATAACATGCATCTATCTTTACTACAGAGACCTTAGCCATCTACAAAGCTACAACGTTATGCCTAAAAGATCTTGGTAAGCATGTCATATGTTCGGATAGCTTCTCAGTGATTAATGCAATAAGGAACCCTAGTCAGGATACAGCGTTAATCTCTAACATAAGAAATTATGTAATTAGAGCAAAAAAAAAAATATCAAAGTCATGTGGATTCCGAGTCATGTTAGCATAAACAGCGATGAACTTGCTGACTTAGAAGCTAGTCTCTCTCACCGTGCCCCGGTATACCACTTTGACTGTTTTACTGAACGGTTAACAAAAAACTCACTCCAAGTTGAATTAGAAACTGATTAGCGTAATCACCACCATTATTACGTCTCTATAAGTCTCAGACGCTTCCATCCTCTCTACCCTAACACTACATCTAAGTTTTTAAACCCCACATTCACAAGGCTACGTTTGGTACATACAGGTTTTACGCACCAGTATTTATTGAAAGGACAGCCGCCTTCAACATGTATCTTTTGTCATTCACTCTACGATGTTGACCATGTACTAGGAACATTCGGCTGCGCAGCCAATAAAACGAACACTTCTCCACCATTTAACCACCTACTAAAAACTCCCAGTCATAGAAATATTTGCATTGTTTTCAATTTAGTTAAGAAACTTGATATAGAAATTTAGAATTATTTATATAAAACTCAGAGCCAAAAGCCTCTGCAGATAGCGCTCTCTCAATTTAATCTATGTAATTTTAATTATGTACTAATAAATAATAATGTACCTTACTTGAGCATCGAACTTGTCGAGTTGTAGGGGCTACTCTCTGTATTGTACTCAAAACGCCGAAATATATCACGCATTACTAAAACCTTCGGATCTATTCCGGAGGTTTAAAGAAGTGCGGAAATTAAGTGGGCCAACAAAATCCTTATTGACGGATTGTCTGCTCTCAAAACGCGCAAGAGGGCTGTTCTAAGCGCCAAAGATCGTTGGAGGAAACGGTGCCGGTTCCCAAATGGCCCGAAAACCGTAAACATCCCTGGGCCGTACAACACTACATCTCTAAGGTCCTTTAGCGAAGACCTAAAAGACGCTATGACGATCGCGGTAATCAATAGAAAAGACACCGACTAATCGATCACACCTGAGCGGTGGCAATTGATCAAGTTGAAGCTTTCGGGCAAATTCTTGGCCAATATGCGGGAAAACCTCGGACCACCTCCCATCACAAGCGACGCTGGCTGGCACCAAGGCCTTGTCAAGCTCATCGCATGTGCCGACCAGAGATCTTTTGATCTTTTCAAGAAAGCCATAGATGGCCAGGAACAAGGCTCGAAGTCGTGCCGAGGGAGTTTATCCCTAGCAGACCTAGAAACCGCACCTGAATTCCAGCCAAACCCTTCTCTCCAGAAAACATAATGGAGATCATCAGACTCAGTAACCATAATCTAAGGGGCACTTATAGATGCCCGTTAATTGTGATCAATAAGGCGTACCTTAACCCTCTAGCGCAGACTAAACGCATGATCCGATTCGAATTCGAGGCAATACACCTTAGGGTTTACAAAAAGGATGAGCTTGATGCTGATAAGCAGTCTCCCCCTCCTTTAAACGAAAATACAAATTCAGCCTTAGATCTGGCAGCGTCAATATCCTTTCCTGTAATGGAAAACAACGACTCCAACTCACCCGAGGCGACTATTAAGCCGTCGGTCTCCTCTTCTGACACTCTGTCGGAAATGGAAACCAATGATGAAATAAAAAGAGATCCTACACGATCAGTGGAAGATGAGCTCTTGAGGTCATTTTCAGAATCGGAGGACTCCAATAAAACCGTGGTAGAGGTCACTCTGGGAAATTGTAGCAATGATACGGTTTCTACAGATTAATGTCCACCACTCAAAAAAGGCTTTGGCCGAACTTATTTTGCGTCTCTCCAAAAACGCAGAAGATATCATCCTAATTTAGGAACCATGGATCGTGTAAGGCGTGATTCGTGGACTTGGGACACTTTTATACGCTCCACTCTATAATGTATATAGTGAAACGTACTCTAAATGCATTTTTACTTCCTAACCTCAGCGACTCCGATTACTGTTGCCAGACTGGAGACTACCGAAGCCTCCTACTGGCTGGCATCGGCGTATCTCGGCCACGGTAAGGTGGTTCCTCTCCCTGGTGATAACCTAGAAAGGGTGGTACTTTAAGCTGGAAGGTAAAAAACTGGCCTGATCATTGGATGCGACGCTAACGCTCATCACACTATTAGAGGTGAGTCACTTTTTGACTACAGTTTAAGTAGTAACCTCGTTGTTTGCAATATTGGCAATGAGCCCACTTTTATAACAAGAAACCGACAGGAAGTGCTCACTCTTTTCTCAAACAACATCACCCAAATGCTAACGAACTGAACATTCGTTTTCAGATCACAGTTATATCCAGTTCAACTTGGTTGATGCTCCCCCAGTCAAACAGCATTCGGAAACTATAGGAAAACTGATTGGCTAAAATACAGAGGAATACTGTCAAAAACACTATCCTCTAAACTCTCAAGTCCAGCGCGAAACACCAATGAGCTTGACATAAAAGTCAGGGAATTCACTCAACTTGCTACTGGATACCGATTTTCCAGGTAGATCCTCATTCGCGGCCAACAGTAACCAAAACAGGACTACTGCAACCGTGAACGACTACAAGAGACAAACTGCTTTGGGTGCTGCATAGCTTCAAACCATACAAGCCTGTGGGTCCGGACGTTATAATACCTGCCGAACTACAAAGGTCCTAAGATATTATCTTGCTCACGCTAGAGAATATCATGAGGAGCTGTGTAAAATTGATCCACATCAATGTTAATGTTAATGTGGTTTTCATTCCCAAGGCCGGGAAATGCTCTCATGAGGTCCCAAAGGACCTCAGACCTATAAGTCCATCATTTTTCCTTCTAAAAACTCTAGAACGACTGATTGATATCCATATTCGAGCTAAAATTGATCCAAAACTTTTGTCAACGGCTCAACATGCCTACTGTAAAGGAAAATCGGTGGATTCAGCATTCGCTGACTAGCCACATTGAACGATCCCTAAAAAACAGAGAGTACACAATGGTCGCTTTCCTAGATCTGGGTCTCATTTTTGATTGGAAACTAAACTGCAAGACTAACGTTTAAGAAAGAGTTAAGAAAGCTGCAGTAGATCTATTCTTTTGCAAGAAAGCCAGGAAACAATGGGCCTCCAACCTCGAATAACCCACTGGTTATACATCTCGGTCATAAGACCGATACTCACTTATGTTGTGGTCGTCTGGTGGACGGCCTAAGACATTGCAGTCAACTGCAAAAAACTAAGCCGAATCCAAAGAACAGCATGTCTATGCTGAAGTGGAACTCTATGCTTCAATCAGTCCGTGGTGCTAGACATTGTTTCACTTGACACCCATCGACATGTTCAGCAGGCAAGTAGCTACGACTGCAGCTATTCGTAATATTTGGAAAAGATATCCGCATCTTTTCGAATAGTCAGGCCGCTATCAAGTCCCTGGACTCGGTCTCACTAAATTCTAAAACCGCCATTGAATGGCGATTATCTCTTACGGAGATGGCAGAGCATTTTAACCTTGACCTTTGTTGGGTGCCGGGCCACAGGGACATTTCAGGGAATTGTAGGGCCTGCGAATTCGCCAAAATTGGAACCACTCTATCTATTCTACCGGAATAGGGTAATATAGGTATACCAATCGCTACGTGCAAGTTATTATTTAAGCTGGATGCTAATAAAAGAACAGACCTTAGATGGACCAGAATGTCAACATGTCTAGCGACTAAACAGATCTGGCCAAAGCTGGATATGAATCGCTTTAAGAATTTGATGCTTTTAACATAAATAGGAAATATCTCAGCGCCGTTACAGGTGTCATCACTAGAGACTGCCTTATATGCAAGCATGCAAGAAGGCTTGGCGCTTTTAGGAAGAGGAGACAATCCTCCACCTTCTCTGTACATGTCCAGCTCTCTCCCAGAGAAAAAAACTCCACCTAGGAGCCTTCTTCTACAACGACCTAAGCGATCTAAAAAAAATACAGACGTTAACAGTCTCCTGCGCTTCATACTAACTTAACCTACCGACTGCGCTACCTAAATGGCTTGATTTTATAATCAATCTCATTTTTTTGAAAATAAAAGACGAAGAGCTTTGGTCTTACTCTTCCGAGTGTATCTTTATTTCTGATTTTAGAAATACAAGAAAAAATATCAAAAGAGTGTTCCGTCGGCCGATCATCTGTCCAGTCAGCATTTCCTATTGACAACAAATGCTTACCTTCGCATTTCATGTTTTTATTTACAGTACTTTGCTTTGATTAGGTCAATGTTGCAATGCTCGATCATTGCACTTGAATTTTGCACATCGGAAATGCAAACGTTAGCATTTCCGATTGCTGGGGCAATGTTCGGTGCTGACGTATCTCTCGCGTGTAAAAAAAAACAAACAATAGTGCAGTAAAGTGAAAAAAATATATCACACAGTGCGGGTATCCCAACTCTCCCGCTCCTGGTCAAAGTACAGTTGTTACTGCCGTTACTATATTTATAATACGGTACGGGCAGTGACTGAGGGTATGTAAAACTGTTGATTAGCGTGTTGTGAATGTGAATTTTGTTGATGCACTGTTTCATATTGTTGTAAGGGCATAACACCTACAACAATTTGATTCAATAAACCAACGTCAGAATTTTTACTCCGCAGCCTTGCTTAGCATCGTTGGCGTTTCTGTTTTCTGTGTTTGTGGTTATGACTAGGGAATTCAGTGTGGACGTAGCTAAAACAGGCTTAAAAGTAATTACTTTTCTGTGTACAGTTTTGGCACCTAATGAAACGCAGGTAGATACCCGTCCACACCTCTAAGATCACTCTGATCTGAAGTTACCTGGCTACGACCTAGTGCCATTATTTTTTTCTCATCGCGGTCTCGCCATTTACTTGCGTAGTAATGTAGCTTCCCAAATTCCACCACAATGCAATCCCTGTTTCAATTTGGAAAAAAATTCCATCTCTCTAAGCAAATTACCCACTACTGCTTTATTTATAAAAGCCCCACACTTAACGAGTTTGATGTGCTGCCTGACTCCATTTAAAGAATTTTATGTCTGTATCCTCATACTAAAATCGTTATTTCGGACGATTTCAATATAAACAATTCTGGGTGGCTTCGGCATTCTGGACAGACAACGCACAAAGAACGGTGTTGAGATCTTTGCCGAGGACAAAAATTTGACCCAGATGGTAAATGAGCCCACGCGAATACCAGACGTTGACGGTCACACCACCAATACCCTAGACTTGTTTTTAACCTCTCACCCTGATAAGTGCACCGTTGATGCGCTCTCTCCTCTGGGCTCGTCGGATCATTGTGTCATATCAGCTAATTTCTCGTACACCCAACACACAATTAGAAAAAAGATTTCTAAAAGATTGATAGAACCGCATGGCAATAGGAGAGAACCAGTTGGAGTGGCCTTAACAGCTTATTTCGGAATTATTACTAGTTGTTTTGTTTCCTCGACAGTGACTTGAATGCCGCTGCTTATATGATCATAGATATGATTCTCTTTGAAATGAGATGCTTTATCCCTAATTGGATGAAGAGTTTTAAACCAAGAGAGAAATCGTGGTACGACTCGAGTTGTAAAGAACGCTGTCAGGGTTAGAGAAGTGTTTTTTCGGGCCTACAAGGAAAACCGAAAAAAGTTCAAGCGACCCAGAAATGACTGAAAAGTCCTTAACGGTCTAAACTTCCAATACGACCAAAAATTGAGGCAAAAAATTTCTAGTCGTTTACCAAAAACATTAGAAGTTCTGCCTCATCCTCCATCCCAACGCTTATTTACAAATACAGTATTTACAAAAACTTTCTATTATCGGTATGTGTGTCAGTGACAATTTACGTTTGAATGACCACATATTCAATGTCGTCAAAAATGCTGCGAAATGTTTAGGTTTCCTCAAGCGATGTAAAAAACATTTCACCCCCTCTGATCTGGTCTCAATATATAAGGCATTCATTCGCCCAAAATTGGAGTACAATGCCCACATTCGGTCAGATGCTCCTAAATCTTCTCTGCAACTGCTATATATGTTTCAAGACTGCGCGATAAATCCCATAGCTGATACTAATACCAGTTAGTCAATTGATACCTTTGAACACCGACGTAATATCTCTTGTCTCACTTTATTTTATCGGAATTTCCTCCACCAGTGCTCCATTGAATACGCTAGTACTATTCTGCCCCATCAACCGTAAATGCTATCTAGGCATAAAGCCTTCAATTTCAACGTATGTATCGAAGTATTGTGGTAACGCAGTAGTGTAAAGCTAAGATGAAGTTATTTAGTAAAGTACGGGCATTTCATTCATTTAATCTTTTAAAAAGTATTGTATTATATATTAAAATTGCAATCTTTTTAAGTACTCGGTAAATTCTTTTAGCTACATACATTAAAAATATAAAAACGAATACACATTTAGTAACTTAAGTCAGGATTTTGAAAAGGTCTTTGAAGAGGATAGACTTATCGTTGGTGTGTTAAAGTGGAATCATATAGCACTTTAATATTTAGAATCACTCATAATTAATTTCATGTGTGATGGTAAAGAGTCCCAACTGAACAACGATTTGCAAATGCATCCGTAGATACGTCTGGTTGCCTTCACAAATATCTCAAAATTAAGAAACCTATAAAAAAAACTTAAGTCTGAGTATCTCGCTCAGTGTAGTTATACGGATTATATATTTAAATAGTTTATTGAAGCAGGTACATTGGTCAATTTATTTGTTACGTCTTATTAAAAAAGAAAAGTACCTAGCACAATTACATCGCCAACATACTGATTAGACCATACATGTAGAACCAAATTCTCGAACATTCTATTAACTAATAAAACAAACAAAGAGACAAACGAACAAACAAGAAAATTGGTACTGCCTTATACTAAGTTAACTAGAATATTCATTAATTAATTCAGGAAGAAGATTCCTACATATTCGAAAAATATAATGGTGTATAAATTTACAAAGAACATTTTTTTTTTTTTATAACACTGGTTTATCGTTTTACTTTGTAATATTTATATTATTATATAAATTATATATATATATATATATATATATATAAGAACGTTTTAAAAACTTCCGTAATAATAACACCATAAAAAATACTACATATATATCTACTATACTTATACTACGCTCACCTTTTTGAGAAATTCATCCGATACACGTGATGGAACTCCCCAAATTGCGGGATAACTTTCGCATACACCATAATTAATGTTAACTTCTGATATTCTCCATAACTCATTTGGCACACCCAGACGACTATATTCAGCGGTAATATCATAAACTGACCAGCCATTAATAGCAAAATGTTCGCTATTATTAAAAGCGAAAAGTTTTCCACTGAACGCTAAGGGAAATGCGTAAGATTGAATTTTTTCGAAAACGGTTCTTCTAGAATGATTTTGCTGTTTATGTGCAAACCGGATGGTTCGTGCATCCTTGCAGGTTATCTCGATTCCGTAAGCATTTTCTCGTCTTGACGTAGATCCACCGATTTTTTCCACTTTATATATTGTGCCTAATGGAACGTCGATAACGATGGGTAGCTCAACATCTTTCCGACGAAGTGACCGAAAATGTAATCGGTAATTGGTTATTGTAAGCACTCCAAATAAGGGTCCATCATACGGGCTCATGTACGTAACATCATTTCTCTGGTCTATGTCTTGTTCACCAATAAGATACGAAAATGGGGTGTCTTTTTCCATCATCCGTATTGAAAAAAATAATTGGTATATTTATATATACATATATATTTTAACATATTTTTAAAATGAAAGTTATAAATACCTTCGTCCCAAGTTCTTGCTTCATGACTGCAGGAAGCAATTTTGTAGCAGAGTCTAATGAGCTCGCACTCGCATTCTTATATATAAATTTACTGCCGGTATTAATATTACCTTGACTTTCCATGTCTGTTAAAATTCTTCTACAGTAGAGTGTAGAAAAAAAAAAAATTAAGGATTGATAACTTTGAAAAACTAATAAAATTTGCAAGTAAAATTTAAAAACAAATCTCAATAATCTAGTCACTGTTTGACAGTTTTAATCAATTAAAGCAAACTGTCAAGAAGGCATGTTGGCGTAATCATGTATTAGAGAATAGGTCTGTTCGCTCGAAGTCCAAAACTACGAAAAACTACAAATATAGAATACAGTTCAAAATTCGTTAGCGTACTCTAAACTTTCATAGTTTTCGCAGTAAAGAGCGAAATGAGAAAGCAATTCCTTTCCTCTCTATTGAAGATTTTAGACCAAAATTAAATGTGTTCCGGCAAATTTCTTCTTTGTTGACTTCGAAATGGAACATTTTATTTTTCTTTGTTTTGTCAAATATAAGTGAGAATTGAATAGAAGATTAATTAATAATTAAAGCTTCAAATGGAAAAAATGGACATAATATATTGACAAACAGGCAAATTAAACGAAAAAAGCAAAAAAAAAAAACAACATTAATTAAAATTAATAACAAATTGCGATCATTTCTTCTTCACTCTGTAATTTCAAAAGAGTCATTACGTAAGAGTCATGATAAAGCTGACAAAGTGAAAAAAATGTTTCCTTTTGAAATAAAACAACCTAGATCACAGTTTCAAATACAGAACAAAAAAAAAAAAAAACATTTTGACGGAAAATTGTTGCTTAAACTTGAGGAGTTGAGTTGCGTTCTCTCTTAAAACTCAAAATCTAGCTCTGACGCTTTTATGTAAAATGTGTGTAAAACATCAAAAGCATGGTTATTATTATTATTATTATTATTATTATTATTATTATTATTATTATTATTATTATTACTATTATTACTATTATTATTACTATTATTATTATTATTATTATTATTATTATTTATATTATTATTATTATTATTATTATTATTATTATAT
>OU026155.1:40879064-41089528 GCA_907269105.1 Volucella inanis | reverse complement strand
AAAATCGTTTTAAAAAATAAGAAAATATTTTTGAAAATAATCAATTTTGGTACGGACGATAACTATTAATGAGTAGAAGAACATCTATAAATTGCAAAGCAATCGGTTGAATAGTTTTTTCTTTAGGACCATTACATTTTTAGAAAATGATGTTTCGAGAAAAATGCGTTTAAAGTTTCAAGAGCAGAATTTTCGTAGAAGATTTTTACTTACACTATTGCTATGCCTGGACCATACAATAACACTTCGGTGGCTTCATACGCATCATTTTTTGCCAGTTTTTGTGACCTGACGCAAGCTCCGTACGCAGGTATAAAAGACCGGTGAAAACAATAGAAATGTAGCAGCTGCAGACCTGGCAGGAATTTCGGTCTGAATTGTTCACAGCATATTTTCGTTGGGCTTTACTATCGAAATATGAAAGAAATCGATTTTTCGAAGTGGTCACATGAGAATACCTCCTTAAACAGCTTTTTCTGGTGCACATCTCAAAGGAACTTTAAATCTTTCAGAATGAATTATTCCATTTGTTCTCATAATTTGTTGATCATAATTGTTCTGCAAAAATTGAGTGTAGTGATTGTAAATTTTATAACAGAACAAGATGTGGATTATATAAAATTAGGTGGCTATCTATTTCGTTGCAATAAGTGTGGAGTGTTAAGACGCCGATCTCTCCATTTGCCTGCAGCGATAGTATACATGCAAGAAAACAACACTGTACAGGCACCAAATACAGCTAAAATTGCATAAAATCAAACAAAAAAAGCAACAACCATCAGTCAACGGACACCTCCTCATCTTCGTCTACTCACATCGGCGACATCGAATGTGAATATACTCTTTAGATGATCTATCTGAAGCTAAAAAGTTTGGAGAAAACTAAACAGTTCCCGCAACAACTTAATGAACTACGATCACAGAATGAACAACTTAAATCAAAAGTTAATAGTCTGGAGAGCAAACTTAATTGGCAACAACAGCAGCATCTTGAAAATTTCATTGATATTGTTTGAGTTCCAAATGTCAATGATTTGGAATTATAACCGCAAAGAGGGCAAACAAAAAAATTTTCAACACGCTAGTGTCTGGAGTCGATAGTATAGATGACAGCGGCAGTGGCAGCTTAAGTAACAGTAGCCGTAGCAGCAGCAGCTGCCACAAAAACTGTATTTATTTGAATGATTCTCTTACTAAGTACACCCAGGCGCTTTTTCTAAAAGCAAAAGAAAGAATAAAATAAAAACACGTTCAAATTCTTGTGAATAAGGTTGAAGGTGGAAAAGTTACTTCAATTAGATCCTTTAATGATCTTGATATTAATTAAATTTAAAAATCCAAATGAACGATATGGATGATCTAATTGAAAACTTTTCTGTCCTTGAACTAAATTTGGTTCCTATTACAATAACAAACTTTTTATAGTACATCAGAATGTCAGAAATTTGAGAGAAATCTTTCCGTCTCTTATCACACACCTTGATTCGATCGCGTTCATTCCAGATATAGTTTTTGTGTCTAAAATATGGATTAACAATTTTGAAAAATTGTAATTTTTAATTGTAGTTTCAGGCTTTAATTTTTTTGCTTATACAAATGAAAATTACGCTGTTGGTGGTGTTGGGTGTATTTTAAAGGAAAGTTACCAGATTAAAGAAGTTTTGTGTGTCGATTTTGTAAGTGCGGATGTTTCAAAAGTTTACATTGTAGTCAATATTGAATATAGACGGCATATGTTTATGTTAATGTTTCGATATTTATAAATGAATTTTTTGATCTTTCATACAAAGTATAAGCAAAATTTTTAATTGTTGTAGGAGACTTTAATATAGGGTTTTCCAATAGGGACTTGACAACTTTAAATTTAATTTGTGAACGCACCCTTTCACTAATCATAAAACTGTCACTGTCAATTTATTCAGTAAACTCAACATTTTCATCATGGTAAGGTACACTAACGAGCTTCGTTCTCCGATTAGGTTCTGGAGAAGATGCGCCAAGATGATGAATTTCATCGCAAAATCAACTTCAGTGACGAAGCTCATTTTTGGCTCAATGGGTTCGTCAATAAGCAAAATATGCGTTATTGGTCGGGTGAAAACCCACATGTGCTTCATGAATCACCACTTCATCCACAAAAAATAATTGTTTGGTGCGGTTTGCATGCCGGCCATATGTCATATGGCATATTGGGACATATTTTTTCGTCGACGATAACGATCGTCACGCTACTGTGAATTGTCAGCGTTATCGCACCATGATCACCGGTTATTTTTGGCCCGAGTCGTTGAAAATTGGGTCCAACGAATCAACCGCTGCAAACGTGCCCGCGGTGGCCATATGAACGAAGTCGAGTTCCATTCATAAATGTTTTGATTGTACTTCAAGCCAATAAAGTTTTTGAAATATCTCAAATGGTTTGCCTTTTATTTAAAAAAAAAGTTGTCAAGTCGTTATTAGAAAACCCTATATAGCCACCCCACCTTAAACTTTAATTTAAATTCAATAACTTGAAGTATTATATTTTATTACTTTTTTTTACATATGTATCTTAAACTTAAAATATTTTGTTTGTGAATTTGATTTAAATTATACTTTTTAACATAATACTATGTGAAAAATGAATAATAATAAAAAAAAAAAAAAAACATAGACCAATCTGCTCTATCAATTTGATATTTTCGTGTGGTTTTAACGTGATTATGTGACCTATCAAGGGCTATTGTTGTTAAAATTGGGTAGTGGTCATGTCCATGAAGTCTTAGGATATAATTAGGCGGATACAAAGGTCAAGTCTACATGGGTGAAGGTCTTATGAGTTGAAAAATGGGTTTACCGACCGTCGTTCAAGAATACCAAGCTTGAGATGTTAAGGAATTGTTCTATCTATATTTTGCCGCTAGAATTGCTGGAGGAGCCCCATTGCAGGCTCCAAGAGTTGAAGTTAAATGTCAAAAGAATCGGAGTTCGAAGGTTTCCGACAACATCATCGAGATCTTTGTTGGTGAATTTTAGTTCTTGTAAGCTGTACAACGAAGTGATTGTAAGTTTTGTTTTTAGCTCTATTTCGAAGACTATCGCTGATGATAGGGGATCGATTTGTAAACCAAAAGGCCGGTGCCTTGTTTAGATGTCGTGTTCAAGCTTTGATTGTGGTAATAACGGGAATACCATCTTGACCAAAAAGCTATTCAGAAAATTACAAATACAGGTTTATTCATCTAAATCTATATTGTCCCTTTTAAAGTATTCCCCATTGACTTCAAAACACTTATGCCAGCGCTTTATCCAATCTTCGATACATTTTTTATATTCGGTTTTCGGTATGTCCATCAGTGCTTCCTACGATTTTTCCATTACTTCCTCTCGGCTGTTGAAACGCGTTTCCCGTAGTGGTTTATTTAACTCGATTAAACTGAAAGAAGTCACAGGGAGCCAAATCAGATAAATTCGGTGACTGTTGGATGGTATTGGTTGCATTTTCCGTCAAAAAATTACGAATAATGATGGCACTGTGCAACGGTGCGTTATCATGGTGCAAAATCCACGAGTTTTCTGCCCACAATTCTGGTCTCTTTCGGTGAATTTCTACACGCAAACGTCTCATAATGCCCAAATAATACTCTTTGTTTACTGTGTAGCCTTCTGGCAAAAATTTTTGATGCACTACACCGTTGAAATCCATGAAAACCGTGAGCATTGCCTTTTTTTTTCGGCTCATTTGATGAATGCCATTCACGTACCTGATGTCTGAATTGCGTGTCGTACTCATAAACTCACGTCTCATCTCCAGTAATGATCATTTTGATGAATGTGGGATCGACGTCAACACGTTCTCACTCTTGCATTAACCAAAATGTCCATAGGCAGTGTTCAAGTCCTCCGCTATCTCTCTGATGGTTAATTTGCGGTTGTTGACCAAGATTTCTTTTACTTCATCAATGTTTTCTTCGGTTTTGGTGTCGATGTTTTGCCACTGCGTTCGTCATCTTCGATTGACTCACGATAACTTTTGAACCGCTCATGCCACTGGTAAAAGACCGTTTTCTTAAGAGAATCGTTGCAGAAAGACTTTTCCAACATTTCCAAAGTTCGCGCATAATTAAATCCATTTTTTACACGAAATTTAATACAATTTCGTTGTTGCAAATTTAAATCCATTTCCAAAATTGTAAAAAATCGCCAACGCACACATAGATAGATGAACTCTTGGCTACGTAACTTTTGCAAATGTCAAGCTATGACACTAAGATTTAGAGGAATGTCAAGAACAGATGTACCAACAACAACAATATGTAGCTAGAGTTTGTATTTTATGTGCGTTTATTGTAAAGAAATGATAGAGGGCTTCAAGTCGCTTAAGAGCAATTGGAGCTCATGATAATTATTAGAGCAACCATTAAAGTACCATTGAAGAACCTTTAATACTGGTTTAATTAAGACAGAAGATTTTTGTACAATATAGTCTGAATTATATTGTAAAAAATCCAGTTTAAGTTTGGGGGGTAAGTACTCTGACTCCACAATCCATATGTTGAACCATCCAAGTCCCTAATGGAGCTCGGGTTATTCAATTTCTGAACTTCAGAGTCAAGATTATGAGTAAAAGTACTGTTTTTAAATGTTTTCATCATCGTGTTCGGATGGGTTTATAAAATATTGGTTTTTTTTTATGAGTTTTTGGGTTACAGCAGATATGGGTGAATTGAAGAGTGTTGCTGTGGAATAAGTGTTTGTGGGTGGGGGAGTAGTTTGGTTTGTGTGTGTTTCTAATTAGATGGGGTATGTCATCTTTAGTGGTATCCATAAAAGAACTGTTGTCGGGTTTAAGTGTTTTTGTAGTTGAATTTAGGGTTGAGTTTGAAGTTGGTTGTGGTGTGTTTGTGGATGTTAATTGAATTTAAAGGTTTATCGGCACTCTTGGGGGAAATCAACCCAAAGCTTGGGTACTTTGATGTTATTTTTGATGAGAGGGGTGGGTAATCGTCGAGAGTTGATAGATTCCTTTTGTTCCTTTTTGGACGAGGCTCGGAAATTAACACTTCACCTAAGTCAGCAAAACGATTCCCGGGCATGGTATGGCCAAGGGGCCATGTTGCTTATGCGGAGCACCAGTACGCTGTCACTGAGAATACACCACTTGCGTATATGTTAGGTTTAGTTCGGGGAACAAATGAAAACAAGAGGATGACTCACAATGAGAGAGTACACGGCTTAAAGAAACCACGATCTGAACGGGTTGAGAGATATTCGATTGTAGATTGGCTATTATTATTACTTTATTGATGTAATGCTTGTAATGAGTTTCATTGTATTAGGCGAAGAATTCACTTTAATTTGAAGGAATTTTATCTCCTCTTTTTCCACGTCCAAATCTTGAGTTCGTGTTCTCAATTCCCACAAACTTAAACTTTTACAGGTTTGACAGTTCTTTTAAAATTTAATTGATATGACGTTTTTTTTTTACAATTTCTAGCCAAAGTAACATCTCATGTGCAAAATTGTAAACTGTGTGGGGAAACGAGTTACACTTTCAAAAACATTTTCTTTTACAATAGGTCTGTTCCCGCGAGAATTTGTAACAATTTCGAATAGTGAAGATTTTGCTTAATTGTGAGGATGGCGTTTTGTTTCGGCTTTTCTCCGTTAAACCACTCCCGCTCGTTTTTCAAAAACAATATTTTGCTTCTCGTTTTTATTTGAGAATCAAAACTTCTCTCTCGAACTTTATGTCAAAATGTTTAAACGTCATATAATATTGTGTCAGACTAGATTTCTGTTTCCAGCAATCGACTGTATTTTTGGACAATTTATTATCCTTAAGTGTTCAAATTAATTCGCAACCAAATATATTTGAAAAATAAAAGAAGATGAAAGCGCAATTAATATATATTTTACTATCCTCATCGAATTAAATAATAAAAGTTATAATTTCGAAGAAGTTTTTGTGTTGCTTTGTTACTTACTGTACGAAAATGCCATAAAATTGTCAAAAGAGGGGAAATGAATTTCTCTCTCAATTTGCTCTCTTCTGCGAAAAATTACGAAATATATGGAATGCGAACGGATTTTGTACTGTTTTTCATAGATTTTTGTAGTTTTTGCGAACAGACCTATTAGTACTCGAATAAATTTTGGACTGTTTTTCGTAGATTTTTGCTGTTTTTCGAAGTTTTAGACAATACGCGAACAGATCTATTATGAATCATCGAACAGATTTTGCACAGCTTTCGTAGATTTTCGTAGTTTTCGACAGTACGTGAACAGTACTATTGTGTAATTTTTTTAATAAACAGCTGGTGTTTACTACAATAGATCTGATATTCGAGCTTGATGGTTCTGGCCTTCCTACGTATTACTTTAATTTTACATTTTGCGTTTACTGTGTATTCAAAATTAATGATAATATGTACGCTCGCACATTTAATAGACTTAGATTTCGGGGTGTGAAACCTTTCTTCATTCAACAAATCTTTCACAAAGAAGCTCTTAACATAATACATTGTAAAACAGTTCTGATACCATATCATGAATTAGTATCTAAGTCTCTGGTTAGGCTATATTCAAGTGACGGAGATCTTATCGTTGAACCAGAACCACTCGAGGAAATCCTTTACGATGAATCTTTGCCTGATTTTACATTCACAAAAATCCTTTATACTGAAGATAATCCTAAAATCAAAGTTTTGAATCAATGTAAGTCTCCAGATGAGGTACGTTTTTTGAATAATTTGTATTAAATTGCTCTAACTCTCGTTTTTTGCATTTTACTTAGCTTTTAGATGTGTTTGATAGAGAAGGTTCACATTTTCAAACGAATCAATTGGTTCAAACCGTAGTATTACTGTGGAATTTTTGCAGAAAAAAGGAGTTGCACAGTCCGCATTTAAGAGAATATATCAAAACACATATTTCATTTGAATCACTCCTATTGCGGTTATTGGAATCCGCTCAGTTTCTTAATTGCAATGAGAATACATGCTGTTATCTTTACTTAAAGCGGATCGGTATAAATTCTAGTCACAAATTAATGCAACAACTGCTATTGGATAATTTGTATACAATTAATAAAGGTAATATATGTTAATCATGAGATAAATGTATAAAAATTTAGTAGTCATTTAAGGCTTCAGTGAAATTTATACAAAAAAAAAAAGAACATATTTAGATTTTTCGCTTTGTTTGCGGTATTAATTAATTTTTCTTGAATTTGTTTTTGTTTAATTACTTAAAAGAAAAAAGAAAGGTTATACATAGAATGTTACTAGAAAAATCAAAAAACTTTGAATAACTAGGAAAACGAAATTAAAAGTTGTCAGAAGTTTTTGGCACTTCGACTAATTTGGGTTATAAAATTTATTATTTTGTTTAGTCTTACGAGTTAAAGTTCGTGTTAAAAATTGTCCTGTTACAAAGAGTAAATAAGATTTTCCTATCTGAAATTTAGTTTTAGCCGTTAGTAATGGACACCACATCCAACTTCCTCCAAAATCCAAATATGGCAGTCAAATATCAGCCTAAGATAAATGTATTTTTAATCTTTGGTTTCAAACGATATTTCTTTTTCTTCATAAAAAACCTGTGATAACTATTCATCCTAAAACATTTTCTATATGGTTCGAGTCCGGTTAAAGTGGCAGCTATTGCAAAAGTTCTAAATTTCGACTTAAAAGTTATACATTTGCCTTAAAAATAAATCTTAATCTGCTTCATCCATCTTAAACTAATTACATAAATATATTGTTGTACTTCTATATTTTCGAATAAGCATAGGCTATGTAACGACTCTGTAGCATATTCTCTTACCCTCGGACCGAGATGACTTCTATAAAACAGTTTCTTAATAAGAGCTCCTTCGGATCTGGCCCTACAAGTAGATGTTTGTTAAAATAAAGATATTGATCTAGTTAGATTCCAAGGTATACGTTTTAGACAATTATTTCCAATATACGTAGGTAAAATCGTCTTAAAAGGAAAGATTTCGGACTTTTAAAAGCTTGTCTTTCATTGCCAATTCTCACTTATATTTTTGAACCTAATTTGTACGTAATCAAACCGTTTACGTACACTATATACAGAGTGAAGTTATTCCTTTATATCGATTGTTTATACATTAAATAGGATGGGCAAATTACCCACAAGTTCTTACTAACCATTATTAGTTTGAACGCAACTCTGCAATTTCGTTAGGAGTAGACTGTCGCTTTCAGACCGAGTAGGTACATACCACTGTGCTGACCTCAAAAATTGATAAGTAGATTTCCTCTGGTGTTTGATGTATTATTTGTCTAATGTGTTAGGTGTTTGGCGTTAAAATTTCTGCCTAGAGTGAAATAATGCTTCCTAATAGAGATCGCAACAACACTTTGTTGGGAGTTGTGTCGGATTCTTGTCATTATTCTTTTATAATATGTACCTAATCTTGTGTTTATTATTTTTATTATTAAAGCTTTATTAAAGTGTTAATAAATTACAAATATATCAATTATTTAAACTAGTGTTAGCTGTCAGTGCTTTCAACTAACACATGGGCTGAAAAGTCAGTGCCGTTTTATAGTAAAACACAACATTTTTGCAAAATTCAACTTTATTTATCAATATAGTTGCCTTCGAGGGCGATACACTGACTGAAACGATTTTTCAATCTTTCGATACCAGTTTTGTAGTACGATTTCGGTTTAGCCTCAAAATAGGCCTCTGTTTCGGCGATTACTTCTTCATCGGTCTTAAATCTCTTTCCGGCGATCATTCTTTTGAGGTCTGCGAACAGGAAATAGTCGCTGGGTTCCAAATCTGGAGAATACGGTGTGTGGGGAAGCAATTCCCCACTTCTGGTGTGAAGTGATGGAGCCAAGTTTCATCCATTGTCACATACCGACACAAAAATTCGGCTTTATTGCGGTTGAACAGCTTTAAACACTCCTCTGAATCATCAACACGTTGTTGTTTTTGGTCGACTGTGAGCAAACGCGGCACCCACTTTGAACAGAGCTTTTGCATATTCAAATATTTGTGTATAATATATCCAACACGCTCTTTTGATATCTTCAGAGCCTCAGCTATCTCGATCAACTTTACGGTCATTCGTAATCATTTTGTGGACTTTTTTGATGTTTTCATCTGAAACAACCTCTTTTGGACGTCCACTGCGTGCATCATCTTAGGTGCTTGTATGACCACTTTTAAATTTTTCATTCCACTTGCGAATGGTTCGTTCGGCTGGTGCAGAGTCCGGGTAACACTTATTAAGCCATTTCTTTGCATCGGCTGCATTTTTTCCCATTAGAAAGCAATGATAAATCAACACACGAAATTGCTTTGAATCCATTTTTTCACAATAACAAAAGTTGCTTCACTCACAACTCTATATCTCGAGAACTAATCGTCCGATAGCTGTCAAATTTATACATGTATCTTTTGAAGGTTGGTACTAACTGAAAATAGTATGGATTTAGTTCAAGTGGTGTCCTCTCTTAGAAACGGCACTGACTTTTCAGCCCATGTATTAGTTAGTTCAAATAGTAAGTAAGGAAAACGTAAGGAGGATACCTAGTAAGATGTGTTAGATTAAATCTATGTTTCAAGATTAAAAGCGACCATAATGTGAAAAACTCGTATAACATGATCAATATTAACGTTGGAAATAAAAACGTTGAGGCTATGGTCTGTTATACTGTTATACTCGTTGAAAGAACTTTGCAGACAAGCAGGTGAGGCATGTTGAGAAAAGCTTTTTATTCGAAAAGATGATGCATGTGATTACTTGTTGAATAAATGTTTGTGCGTGATGTAGGAGTTGCAAAGTCTAAGTCTGATGTATATCTTTAGTAATTCGTCCAAGAGTTTTTTCTTTTAAATTTCCATTTACCGAGGAGGAGATTTTTAAAGTCCTTTTTATTGTATTGGTATAACATTATTAAAGGTTATTTTATCCCTGCCTTGGCTTTCGTATCAGCTGCCTCATTGCCTCTGATTCCGGTGTGGTCAGGTATCCAGACAATTTTTAATGTTTCCCTGTTAAATATGAGGAGGTCACGAATTGTTTCGACAATCCCAGTGTGCTTCGATATATTTTCCAGAGCAAATTTTTTTTTTTTTAATAAACTGTCAGAGAATATAAGTCTTTCTTTGTTAGAATATTTTGTTGATTTAAATATACCAAATGCTTCTGCGGTGAAAATAGATGAGAAATTCGGTAAAAGACCTTTGAAGAGAACCAGCCCATTTCCGTCGACAACTGCAAATGATGTGTTTCAATTTGTCTTCGACGCGTCAATAATTAGAAGGTTTCAATCAAGGGTTTTGTAATGGTCTGCGATGCTAAGAAATAAAACTTTGTAGATGTTATCATTGGTTGTAGATTTGGATTATTTACAAAGCTTAGTATTTATCACGTAGTTTTTAAGGTTCCGAAGGGATGGGGGGGGGGGGGGGGTTGACTGCGATTTTGAGTAGAGACGGTAATATCGTAGTCTCTGTGTTCTCTTCCGGTACAGGATTTTCTTCACATCAATGTGAATTAATATTTTTGGATGAAGTTAGAAGTAAGATACCAAATTCTATCCCCTAAGTTGCGAAGTCTTGTTTCGGTAATTATGTTCTTGGTAGGAATTGAGCGGAGATCTCTTAAACATGTTCCGGTGGCAGCGTGGTATGGTGTTGTGATTAGTTATAATGAGAACTTTGAGCATTTTCCGTAGATTGGCGGACCTAAGTCAATATTTTATAGAATAATTTAGATTTAGTTATATTTATAAGAGTATTGACATTCGAACCACTGTTTTTTTAAGGGTAATTATTTACTACGGCTGTTTAATGAGTACCCGGATTGGAAGATAGGTGGCGCTACTGAGCCGAAATGAGTGTACTATCATTTAGTATAACCTCTTTTAGTCCGCCTGTCAAAATTTGCTGACAATCCGACGCTTAGTTTTGTTTTGGCACTTATTTCAAAACATCGTATTAGTGTTATTTGCGACTACGGAAAAAGAGCAGTATCGCTACGTGATTCAATTTTTGTTGTTGAGTTAAAACGTGCGAGGAAATCAAGCCCGTCCCTTGGTTCACAGTCTGTCGATTTTTGATAGATCGCGCCCAGGTGGCCCAAAAACGGTTAACACAGAGGAAACCGTGAATAAAATCCATGATCCCGTATTATCGGACCCCAGGGTGACAAAATTTGGTGAAAAACCGACGCTTAGTTTTATTTTGGCACTTATTTCAAAACATCGTATTAGTGTTATTTGCGACTACGGAAAAAGAGCAGTATCGCTCCTTGATTCAAGTTTTGTTTTTGAGTTAAAACGTGCGAGGAAATCAAGCCCGTACCCTTGGTTCACAGTCTGTCGGTTTTTGATAGATCGCGCCCAGGTGGCCCAAAAACGGTTAACACAGAGGAAACCGTGAATAAAATCCATGATCCCGTATTATCTGACCCCAGGGTGAAAATTCGCTAATTGGCTAAGATAGGAGGCATCTCAACTAAACGTGTAAGCCATATCGTGCATGAAATTTTGGGCATGAGAAAGTTGTCTACACGATGGGTGCCGCATTTAATGATTCATTGGTACACACCACGGACCAAAAAACAATCGAAACAATGGGTTTTACCCGGTGAACAGGCTCCAAAGAAAGTGAAGACCGTGCTTTCGGCCTGAAAGATGATGGCCACCGTTTTTTGGAACACGCGAGATGTGATCCACGTTGACTATTTGGGTAAGGGGACAACAATTAATAGACCGATTCAACGCGGATTTGAAGAAAAAACAAACACATTTGGCGAAGAAAAAACTGCTCTTCCATCACGATAACGAACCGGCTCACACCTCCGCAGTCGCCACAGCCAAATTGGTCAAATTGTACTACGAATTACTCCCCCATCTTCCGTAATCTCTGGATTTGGCTCCCTGCGTATTTTTTTTATTCCCAAACCTTAAAAGATCGGTCGCCGGAAAGAAGTACGGATTGAACAAGGAAGTTATCGCCACCGCGGAGTAGTGTTTTGCAGGCACCACTGGGAAAATGTATCGAGTTGAAAGGGGATTATATTGAAAAATAAATTGTCAAAACCTTAAAAAAGTTCCAATCCGGGTATTCAACAAACAGCCCTCGTAGTTAAGTTAACACTGGCAGTGAGGCTGAGTATGTGCTCCAACTTAGCAGAGCTTTGATTATACGGGAAAAAGTATCCCTCAATACATATAGCTCTTTGCATTTTGAGAAAACCTACCTCTTTTTAGGTAATTGGATGGTGTTTACAACTTTTCTGGCATGTGGTTGGTTTAGTTTCTCTAACTCAAATTACTTTAGCGGCTTGGTCTCTGAGCAACCTAAACTGTATGGCTCTTATTTCGATCTAAACCAATTTATTAACATACAACGCAAGAACCTTGGGTGGTTCCACTTTGATGGAACCAGTTGAAGGTGCGTCAGGCTCGTCAAGTGCTTTGAGCTGAGAAGCAACCTTCGCTGCTTATACCGTTTATCGCCACTTCACCTGTTTTTAGAATTGGGCGCTAATTTTTTAAATCAATTGTCACGGTACTATTTGATGCCATTTGATTTTCGAAATTTATGCATTTGAGATACATTTGAGATCTGACTAGGTCACTGTCTATATTTTGATCTGGCCGGAGGTACTTTTACATTTACGAAAAAACTTTTTTATAACAGCCGTCTTAACTAGAGAGTGCTACATTGGTCTTATCCGGCCCATGCTTGTATTCACATGCCCGTGTTGCTCAACATGTTAGCATGTTTATTGAAGAAGATTCGGGTGTTTGAGAAAATTTGCGTTAGGACTAGTTTTCTTTTGAACAGAGCCTCGGAGTCTTAGTAAGTAGAATTCTATCCCTATGAAGTCCTGTACAACAGGACGTACCTGAAAAGATTTGATAATTTCGTTATGAAGTTGACCAGACGCGTTTCGTCTACTACTACTTCATATGTTCGAGCCTTTTTTTAACCACGTTCGTAATGTAACTCAAAAAGCTTTTTATTGGTTTCGCTATATCCGCTTGATTCCTTTTCTTGGTGTGTGGCATTTTGGAGCCAAATTTAGCGCCCAGTACTGACATCTTTCCCTAATTAAATTATGACAGTTTATTTTCTTGTTTCAAGAAATATTCTATTAGCAAAAGTAATTTTAGAACGTTTTGATAGCCGTTTCGCTTTATCCCAACATAGGTGGTTATCTTTGTTGGCCCACTGCTGTAGTACATAATTAATTGTACTTCTTGTTTAATATGAACATCATACAAAGTATAGTTTTAATTTATATAGTATAGTGCATCTTCCCCGGTGAGTTTCTTGTTATGAAAATTATGCTCCTGTTTATAAGGAACGTAGATGCTCTCAATTCTACCAGAATCAATTATCCTCTTACATTCAACCATTTCTAAAGACTTGAAATTCGTTGTCTCAAAATCAAACAAGCAGGTATTTACATAATTAAAAGCTTCCTTCAGGAACAAACAAATATGATTTATACAAATCATCAGTTAACACAGAAAAGTACATACATGAATTATTATTTCAGACGATTACACTTTCCAAGTAGTATAATTCATTTCTTTCGAATAATTTAATTTCGAAAAATTAATTAATATTCTTTTGAAGCTTTTTAAATGTATAGCGTTACTAACTGAATTAATTTCCAACGACGCACAGTGTATAATTAATTCAATTTCCGGGCAGGTCTACATCCAATGCAATTTTTTTTTTTAATTTACTGGATTAATAAATGTTTGGAACTCTGGTAATCGAAAAAAATATTTTAGATCAACAGTTTGCTTGTAGAGCCAGTCAAAGTTGAATAATTTTATTTATTTATTTCTGGCGCACGTTTAGACTTTAGGTTGAATTTAAAAAAAGGTCCGGAGGGGTCCGACCTAAACTCAACAAAATATTAATTTATATATATTGTATATAGTTAAAAACCCAGGTGCTCAACTAATTTCTCAACTTGCATTCCCTTGTGTTAGAGAGGTTTGATTTTAAGAGGTCAGCCAAATAATGAATAATAAATATTTATTGTTGGTTATGTTCCAAAATATTAAGGGATTACGTTTACGATTGTTTTTATACGTTGTAAAAAAAAAAATTACACATTAAAGGAATTCCACCATTTTGAAAAAAAAAAAAACAATAATAAATCTCTATTTCTCACTACAAGAAAAATTGAAATTTGGGTTTGAGTTTATAATTTTTCTCAGAGCTATATAAAAATGATCAGTTAAGGTGAATCAATCGAGCAAATAGTTGTATTAAAAAATATTAGCTAAAAAGTAAAAATGGATAATTTTTATAACTATGATATTTTATAATTATAACAATTTGTTTAAAATTTTTGTCAACGTCTCGAATAAGAACTAGTTCATGTGTGCCGTAAAAAATGATTACAAACTGGGTGAAGATTTGACAGCAGAAAGGGTCCGAAATTGGAAAAAATTATCATCAATGAGTCGCAATTTATAAATACTAAGAAATGCTACCGAAAACATAACCACAAATACATTTATCTATTAAATTCACATTAGTCTGAGTTTATACTAGGTGGGGTGAAAAATAACCCTGTTGGGAATGAAAAAAAATTGTTTTTTTTTATTTTTAATTTTTTTTTTTATTTTATTCAATATAGTCTTCTTTTAGTTTGATACACTTATTCCAGCGATTTTTCAACTTCTTGTTGGTTTTCCGGAAGGTCTGCAAAATACTCCTCCGTGGCGTCGATGATTTCCTCGCGTGAGCTGATTTTTTTATTGATGAGCCATCTTTTGAGGTTTGAGAAGAGATAATAGTCCGAGGGAGCCTAATCGGGCGAATACAGTGGATGCGACAGCAATTGGAGCTGTAAGTCATTGATTTTAGCCGTGGTTGTCTTGCAAAAACAAAATTTTTTTTGCTTAATGTGAGGCCGTTTTGCAGCGAATTTTGGTCTTCAATCGCTCCAATAATTCACAGTAATACTCGCTGTTATTTATTCTTTTTCGAGGTAGTCCACGACGAGTATGCCATGACAATTCCAGAAAACTGACGCCTTTCCGACCCATCGAGCACCCCTCTGCCGCTTCGGAGCACTCGTGCCGGCTTCAGTCCATTGCCGGGCACTCATTCTGTTCTCTGGTATTCAACAGTTACCAATCGATGGCAAAAGTCCGCCCGATTCCGTATTAGCAATTTCAAACACTTTCGAAGTGCTCTCGCGTTCGTGTTTTTGGTCAGGAGTGAGTATGCGCGGCACCTAGCGGCAATAAGTTTAAAACTGATTTTGCTGACCGGGTTTGTTTTCACAAACACATATCAGAATACTAGTCATTTAATAAGGCTTCAGCCAATATTAATAAAGAGGCTGCTTAAAGCAATACGAATTGCCGCGAAATAAGTCGATTGCTCAAAGCACAACAAAAGCTTTTAAACGTACTGTTGTTTTGTGGAACCCGGAGCTTAATGGCCTACGTAATGAAAAAGTCAGAGCATGGAGAGTTTTCAAAAATTACCCTAATCAGGTAAACTTAATTTGTTATAAAAAAAGAAATGCTCAATTCCGCAGAAAACCTAAAACTACAAAAGCAAATATCCTTATACATTTCACCTCGTCTTTTAATCCAAACTCGTCTCCAAGCAAGATCTGGCATAATATCCGGTGTTTGACTGGTGAACATGCACAACAAACAATAAAAGTCATTGAAACTTCCACAGGTCCTCTTTCAGATCCAACTAATTAGTAACGATTTTGCACTCACTTGGTCCAACTTCTCGAAAGACGAAAATTTTAACTCATACTACGTCTCACAAAAACAACTCCCTCTTCTTTCTACTATAGATGAAAATTTTATTTCGGCTCCCGTAAAATTAATAGAGGTAAAAATTTCATCTTTGGAGCTTGAAAGCAAACTTAAAGGTAATATCATACCCTATGTTAAAAAACCTTCCCCCCTGCGCAACCTTAAGGCTTATGCAACTTTACTATAATATTTTTGACACCACAAAATTCCACAAAATTGGAAGCAAGCAACATTATTCCCATTACCCATACCAAAGAAAAACATATAACATATAAAACATGGCCTTATACTATGCATGGCCAAAACTCTTGAAAAAATCGTAGCCAAAAGAATACTTTGGTTTATGCAATCTAGGAAGCTGCTAAAACCCAACCAAGTGGCTTTCCAATTAAATAAAGGCTGCGCCGATGCCCTACTCCATCTAGATTTTCAGATATCAAATGCCATATCTGCACGCAACCATGTTACAATTACTCCTTAGATTTCGTAAAAGCTTTCGACAAAATATGAATTCATATAACACTCAATAAACTGAATGCGTGGGGCATAGGTCCAAAAATATACAACAATGTTAAAGCTTTCCTTACCAACAGGAAAATCGGAGTCAAAATAAACAATTGTTTCTCTCCTTTTTATGCATTTTTACATTTAATATAAACACAATGACACGTCAAACATAAATTTATTACTTACAAACATCCTTAATGATATACTTGCTTGGTCTTTTTAGTCTGGAGCTAAGTTATCTTTAGATAAATGTAAGACTCTTCATATTTACCGTAAGAAATTCTGTACTACAATTCCTCTTTCTTTGAACAATGTTAATATTAATAATGTTGATAGTTTAAGTATATTAAATTTAATAGTTAACAATAAATATAACTGGAAAATTCGTTGTTGGGAGTTAAAACAAAACTTAGCTAAAAGAACAAATATTATTAACTATTTGGCAATTAAAAAATGTAATGTTCATGTAAATACACTATGTAATAAAACGAAATCACTAATTTTAAGTAAGATTGACTACGGCCTAATTATCTATGGAAATTTACCAAAATCAACATTAAAAATCATCAAACCATCCTACCACCAATGTGCTCAAAGAAGCTTGAATGCGTTTCTAACAAGTTGCGTCAACAAAAGCCAAACTCTTTATCAAACTAGCTTTTTCAAATGGTTCTATACTGGTAAATGACGTTTTTCGTACAATGAAGAATATAACTATAAAATGTATGCCATCTGCTATATCCACTTCAATAACTTCGGCTAAAGAATCGGGCATTCGCACTAAGATAATCGCCACGTACGATCCACGCTATCCTCCATGGTACATACATTCTAAATCATTTATCATGAATCTGGCAAACTTTAACAAAATCGGCACAACCAGCCAAATCTTTTGTCAAGTTTTCCTAAGCATTTCTACGGAACTAAAAAAAGAATGGTGGAAATTCTTATTTTCAGATGGTTCTTAAGCTACACAAAACACATCTTTTGCATCTGTTACTGAAAACGGCTCACTGATATGTGTAGAACCGCTAGATAGCAAATTTATATTCACTGCTGAGGCTTTTGCTAATCTGAAGACCATTACCACATCCGCTACGCATGCAGACAAATTTTTTATAGCTACAGCAGTTGATAAAAGCAACTTTCAGTGATAAAAGCAGTAAGAACCCCTGGTCACAATACTTAAATTATATGTAAGATCCGTGATTTTCTTATCAACAAGCCCAATTAATTGAAGCTGATGTGGGTACCAAGCCACATGGGTATAAAGTCATCTTATTTTGGTGGAAGTTTATGGTGAACATGCGCTAGCTGAGCGAACGTGTCAAAAATGGTTAGCACGATTTAAAAGTGGTGATTTTGGCTTAGAAAACGATGAACGTCCTGGGCAGCCAAAAAAGTTTGAAGATGAAGAACTGGAAGCATTACTCTATGAAGATTGTTGCCAAACACAAGAAGAGCTCGCAGAATCTTTGGGTGTCACTCAAGCAGCTATTTCAAAACCCCAAGCGCATAAAATCATATGTGAAACTCGGCCAACCAGCC
The DNA here is from genome assembly GCA_907269105.1 of Volucella inanis. Taxonomy (NCBI): domain Eukaryota; kingdom Metazoa; phylum Arthropoda; class Insecta; order Diptera; family Syrphidae; genus Volucella; species Volucella inanis. The sequence continues at coordinate 41,071,688 of OU026155.1, read as the reverse complement.
AAATCAACGGCAAAGCCGAATATCCATGGTGCGAAGGTAATGCTCTGTATTTGGTAAGATCAGATGGGTGTGCTGTATTATGAGCTGCTAAAACCGGGTGAAACCATCAATGGACAATGCTACCGAACACAATTAATCCGTTTGAAGAGAGCAGTAGCCGAACAACGCCCGGAATATGCGACCAGACACGAGGCAATAATTTTCCATCATGACAACGCTCGGCCCCACGTTGTTATTCCGATTAAAAACTATTTGGAAAACAGTGGATGGGAAGTCTTACCCCACCCGCATTATAGCCCAGACCTTGCCCCTTCTGACTACCATTTGTTCCGGTCGATGCAGAACGCCCTTACTGAAATACGGTTCACATCAGAGCAGAATATCAAAAATTGGCTTGAATCATTCTTGGCTGCCAAACCGGCGCATTTCTTTTGGGATGGGATCCACAAATTGCCAGAAAGATGGAAAAAAGTCATAGCTTCAGATGGGCAATACTTTGAATAATACTATTGTACATGTTTTTCTTAAATAAACGTTCAAATTTTGAAAAAAAAAAACGCACGCATTAATATATATACCCAATATAATTTTGAAGTTGACACCAAACTTGATCTGCTGCACGATATCAATCAAAAAATCAAATCGAAGCTTCTGTCGGACTGGAACGATTATCGTCATCACTACTCAACAATCAAGCCCAAGAGAGTGCAACCAATTTTCCCTATCACCACAACAAAATCTATGAATACCACCTTCATTGCGGCTTGGTCATACAACCACAACTTACCAACACCTGCTCCGAAAGGAAAGTCCACCCACATGTCCAATTTGCAGAGTTTGCGTCGACATTTATCACGTATTAAACTTACATAATTGTCCAGCCAGAACTGCTCATCAATTAAACTCAACACCCAACTTGTCCATTTACGAAACCTTAAAAAAACACTAGTCATGATAATATACTTAAAATTCATTCTTTTGTTAAAAAGAGTAACATAAGTATTTAACCTTAATTAAGTTATTTTAATTTTTTGCATTAAGCTACCTCAGAGCCGACAATCAAAGTAGCTTGTGCTCGTTTTCCTGTTAACATTGTAATTTAAATTACATGATAATAAATTATAATAATAAAAATAAACATTGTTATTACAGATTGTTGACTCTGCGAACTCAAACTTTTAACTATTCTCTGAAAATATAATTTTTTTGTTTTCTGATTTTATCCTAACATTCTTATTATCATGAAATTCTGCTAATCACGAAAAACTCGAATTAATAAAAAAAAAAATTAATTTCGACCACGTGTAAACTACAATATATATTCATAATTTTCTCGTTCAGATTATAATCTTTGTAAAAATATTTTTCTTTAAGTTGTTGGGTAATATAATCGTGCATAGTTTTGTTGTGCTTTTTACTACAAAACTAAGCTTTTTGATACAAAATAATAATAACAATATATTCGAGGTTAATACTTTTTTATAAATTTCATTTTAGATGAAGATATACCACTTTCTGTGCTCTCACGATTTTCTGTAGCAGTTAGTTTTGATAGTGATTTAAATACCATCTTAGTATGTCATAATATGATGCCACATCTTTTAAAATCACTGGAAAAATGCAACAGTGCCGAAGAATTACGCTTAATTACGCTATGTTTATATAACATTAAGCAAATGGTTTCTAGTGAAACTTTGGAGATATACAAAACAAAAGTAAGTGAACTAATGCGAACGGCTAAATTGTGCACTGAAAGCACAAAGTGTGTCCTGAAAGTACTTAATTTTCTTAACCATCCTGTTTGGTCGCATCGTAATTGTTCGCTGTCGAGACGGTTGATGTTATTACTCTCTTCAGTTGTCGAAAATTTATCTGAAAATGAAGTAACAACTTTACTAAAGATATTTCAAAGCCAACTTGAACCAGCTGGTATTGTACCGAATTTACTTAGAGTCAGTGAAAAACTATTGGAAAAATATCCAACACAAGAAATGTTAGCGTCTGTAGCTCAATTTGTGGAACCAAAGAAACGAGAACATTTTATAAATTTATTTCAAAAGCTGTTGAAGGACCAATCAATGTGGGAACAGTCAAATGCTGCTTTGTATTTCTTTACAGTGTTAAGAGCTTTAAAAATATCTGATAGTGAATTATGCGATGACTACTGGACAAGGGTATTAAACAAATTAGATAGTAAAGCAGAAGAAAGAGAATACTCTGCCTTTTCTAAGCATTGCCGGCGATATATGTATTTCAACAATAATTTAGGTGGGACTTATCGGCATATTAAGTTTGAAAAACGTCTAACACAGCTTTGTATGGATGAGATTAATTCTGGAATATCAGGAGTTATTCCTTCAAATTTTGCAAATCTTGCGTCATTTATAATTGGATATGGACATACATATCAGGGAAATTCGAAGTTACCAGTTGTGATTTTAAGCAAAATTAAATCAATGGAAAACCAATTTAGTGTATCCGATTGTCTACAACTGTCCAGAGGTATTCAAATTGCTTTGGAAATGAGGTAAATAAACCCAAATTGTTATTAAAACAGATTTCATATATAATTTTTAGATTTCGTCACTTTATTCCGAAAACCATGGTAACTCAACTTAATGCTGTAGAAAACGAGCTAAACAAGTGCACCCAACGACACCTTAAAAATTTAAAGATTGTCGATGCTAATGACATTAACGCTATTGTAAGGGCACTAATAAACCGAAAAGGTAAGTATTTGTACAAACTTAGAAATATAATTAGTAAAAGGAGCCCAACTTTAGTTAAAGTTTAAAACAAAATATGAATTATTTTTTTCACCTTATCATTTTATACACATTTTAGGGGTGGTTATCCATGGTTTTTTTAAGTGCCGAAAGTGAAAAATATTCTGCCGCACTCTGGCTTTTAAAAGTTCAAATTGTACTTGAATGATTAGAAAATGCATTTATTCTGCTTATTAAGTCCTTTGTGTCATTAATCGTTATTTTACGAAGGGATATAAGGTAGTGTCACTCAGATTTGATATTTGACACTCGCCCAATCAATATATACAGCCTTTTGGGAAATACGTAATTTCATAATTTGACTGATCTGAAAATGCGTTTGGTAGCAAAAGAATATTCTGTGTGATAAGTCAGTCAGTTAAGACAAACAAAATGATTGATCACTTGGTGTAAAAATAAAAATTCAATAATATATACGTTTGTTCCAGTACTCAAAATTTGTACAAAAACCGCGAAAAAAAATTTGTAATGAGAACTCATTTGAAAAAGTAATTCATAAAAAACCTCAAATCAATTAAATTTTAGAAAAACTGTCAAATTCGTAAAAGTTTGAATTTGTGTGAATTGCGGCAATTTTATGCAAGTTAACTCCAAAGATGACTTGGACATGGACAAAGAGGAGAAAAAAGGCTTGACATTGAAGTGAATTCCAATCTAAAGAAAAAATTCAACCCTACTCCTCAAATTTAAGCAAAAAATTCACTTTTATAAATTGTAAATTATTTCTCGCGGAAACAGACCTGTTGTAAAAAAAGACTTTTTTGAGAGAGTAATTCGTTTCCCCACCCAGTCAATTGCTACAATTTTCACATGAGAAAATTGTTATTAATTTGCTAGAAATTGTAAAAAAAAAACGTCTAATCAATTAAATTTAAAAATAACTGTCAGTTTAAATTTGTGGGAATTGAGAAAATGAACTCAAAAGAAGATTTGGACATGGACAAAGAAGAGATAAAAATGCTTCAGAATAAAGTGAATTCTTCGCTTAATACAATAGAATTCATTAACCGCATTACATAAATAAAGTAATAATAATAACCAATCGGCCTCCAGCTTTGCGATTTCTCTGATGTTTGACACACATTTTACATAAAAGCGTCAGAGCTAGATTTTGCGATTAATGGCGTTAAATAAATTTGATAATAAATTGCAAAAATACAGCGTAGAAGAAAATTTTGTTTCTAAAAAAACGAGTTGAAATGGCATTACGTCACTTTTCATCTCCGGAGCACGGAGAAAATCCCAAAAGACATAAAAAAAGACATCTTCCTCCTGTTTTAATTTTTTTGTTGTTTTGTTTTTACTTGTTACTTTTGACTTTTCAAACACATTTTACAAAAACGTGTTCCCACTAGATTTTGGGTTTAAGAGAAAATTTATTCCTACTCCTTAAACATAAGGGGTTGGGCCATTTTAGAGTCCGAAAAAATAAGCTTTTTAGGATTTTTTTTTCAGAAATACAAAATTAATCGAGATTATAAAAAAAAAAAATTCTATTATATATATGATTCATCGTGTGGTTTGATTTATAATGTAAAATAAAACACATAAATTTGAAAGTGAACTTAAAAATTTTAATATCAGTTAAAAGAACAATTCATGGCAATTATTTTTGAAAATGATATCATGTAAATGTTGGCCACGACTATGTCTGAGATGGTCAATTTGGAAAGTCCAATTTTGGGCGACTGTTAGCTTTCAAAGCGTCAATCGTAGCTGGCTTATTCCTGAAGACCTGAGACTTTACATATCCCCAGAGAAAATAGTCCAAAGGTGTGATATCGCACGATCTAGGCGGTCAATTTACCGTAGCAAAACGTGAAATTAAGTGCTCACCAAAATGATTTCTCAACAAGTCCATTGTTTCACGCGCTGTATGGCTCGTAGTGCCGTCTTGTTGAAACCAGAGCTCACCGAGACTATGTGCTTGAATTTCAGAAAGCACATAGTCCGTTAACATGGCGCTATAACGGTTTTTTCATGATAACTTGCCAAACGATACTGAACAAATATGACAAAACAGTTTAATAGGAGTCACGCGTGATCTGTCAAAAAAGCCTATTGAAAATCAAACCTAACGATGAATAATCCTATACATTATACAATATTTTTTTCTAAAGTGATTAATTTCAAAGGAGCGGTTTTTCAGTGTTTTTGCGATGCCGTCTCTGTTTTTTAGGGGCCACAGACACGGACAAACAGCTCCTGCAATTTTTTGAATTACAATAATATAATGAATTTTTTTTCGATATATTAATTTTTGGCCAAATGGCGCACTTCCAAAGCGGAAAGTGAAAAATTTGCCTAAAAAATCATCAGAAGATTGTTATTAATAAATGAACTATGCAATATAAAAAAAATCCTACGTATTTTTATAGACAATGTATTTTTCAAGATATATTCAATATTTCAAGTGAATTGGTCGAAAATTGGTTGAGTTACGTTTCCGGCAAACTTAAAAATGCAGTTTTGAGATACACGTGTTTGAAGTTTTGCAATACCTTTAAACTGCGATGCCTGCACCATACAATTGGCCTTCCAAATTATCGTCCATATCTTGCTTTTCTTTTCTGCTTGATCTTGAAGCAATCCTTGCCTATTTTACCCGTTCAAACAGTGATCTCTTCGCATGCTTTATGCGCAGTTCGCGATCTCTGAGTACATTTCGTAGCTGTTCGGGCAGATTTCCAAGTCCATTGCCTCCATTATCCATTGTACACACGAACTGTAATATCCGTACGTATAGACATAGCATCGATTTAGAAGATTTTCACTAAACGGTTCTTCATAGACTGGTTTGATAGATTCATAGACTTCAATTAGAAGAGCTGGCTTATGTTTGTACTCAGCCAAAATATTTGTAGCTTAAGCCCGTTTCCATGAACACCATGAATCCTCTCCAATAGGGTATTTGTCGTGCTGCGGTCTGGCATCGGTATTTAATTTATGACTCATTGTACTTCATATACTGCTTCTTATGTTCTCAACTGAAGCACTGTTTCTACAAATCACTCATTCGTAATAAATAGATAGCTGGTCTATAAGTTTTCCAGTCAATTTGTCAATTTCTTTTTCAAATTACGATTCGTTTCTGCACGTCATTTATACACTGCGTCGACTTCCATTTTCCCTGCCGATCCATAATGATTCACAGCGCATTCTTCTGCATAATGTTCTGCCCCATCCGCTTATTTCTCGGTATCTTTTTTTTTTGCCCAGTACTCAAACGCCTTACAGTATTTTGATTTCCCTACACAATCAATGATTTTTCGGTTACTGCCAATAAAAGTTACTACCCCGTACAAAGACGTAAACCCACGTTTTCTCCACGAACAATCGCCTGGTACTATAATTCCATTTTCATCATTTTTAATAGAAATGGTTTTCTCTTCTTCCGCAGCTCTTATAATACTGTTATTGGAAAATCGATTGGTTGCAGTGGACATTCTTTTGACAACCTTATCGTAGAATAAGTGAAAGGTAGACCGAGGTAATTCCATGAATGCATAGAATTTTCTTATTCCGTGCCAAGCAATCGAATGGCAAGTATGTTTCTGAGGTGTATTTCATAGTCTTTGTCAACAAATGGACAACTCGGTATCTCAGTCCTTTCATAATTCTCACAGGGCTTACTGGTTTGAATCCCAAAACGCGCTGCCACTTTCAGTAAATTTCACTTTCGATTAGCATACCTTACAAATGTTTAAAATAGCCGAAAATACTATAATGAAGTTCGCTTCATTCACTTCGATATTATACAGATCTTCCGATTATTTCAGTATCAGTTTTTTGCCGATATACTGGCATTCAATTCATCTAGTGCTTTTAACTCATGGCGATTTAATAGTCTTCTTCGAGATGCTTTTGGTCTTTTTCTGAAACATTTTATTACTTATTGTAAATATAAATTAATAATTACACAGGGAAAAAGTTTTAATTTCACAGATGTCGATAAAAATGAGCGTTTGTCGACTATCATCCTTCTCAAATGCTTGGCTGTGCCTAACTGACGGAAAGCTACGTTCTTCAGGTCTAAAGTTGTCTAGTCAAAAAAAAAAAAAAAAAAGAAAAGAAAAAAAAAAATGATTTCAATAAAATCTCCCATATACCTGCTCTAATCCCGTAACGTGCCTTATACTAAAATTCGAAAACCCTGAACTTAGAGATTTTTCATGAGACCATAATCTTTTGGGATATCATTTTTAAGGTCTTAGGGGACAATTAAAAAAAAAATCGATTTTTCGGACATTCTAGAGTGTCCTAACGTTACCCTTAAGGTAGTAGTCCGGTGTGACGAACGAAATTTCGAGGTTTTTTCCCAGTAAAAGCATGCTTCGGAGCAAAATTCCATGCACAGTGATTGAAACTTTCGTTTCCCCCAAACAACTTTTCAACAAGTCGTCAGATGCTTATGTCTCGTACATTTATAGCTTATTTGATAATTTGCTCGTTAAACGTTACTGGGGGTTCATAAGTGCTCTCTTGATTTTTCGCTTTCAATTGTTGATATTTGCACTAAGAATCTGGGCAGTAAGTGCTGAGGGTATTCGTCTGTCAATGTTATTACACGTAAATGAGGTGGCATTTTGAGGAATCGAATTAATCAAAAATGGCAAAACTCAAATGGAGATTTTTACATATATTTTTTTCGCGTGAAATTTGTGTTATGTTTTCTTCCTTTGGAGAAATTCGTCAAGTAGATAGAGAATATTCAATTGAATATGTAGGTTATGCTCATGACATTGACATAAGTACTGTTTTGTGGAGAGGCAATAAAAATGTCAGATAAGTCTCAACATATGTTGGGATTAATCTATTTTCAAGAGCTGACCTATATATTCATTCAAGTAATGTATCGCGTTATGATATAAAGAAAAATTGGTACAATAAAATTGACTGGCCACAAATCATACGTGCATATAATAGCCACATGGGTGTAGTCGGTCTAATGGATAGTCTTATGAGTCGATATTCGACTCAAGATTAGAAATCCAATGATAAGACTTTTTTGGTTGACATGGCTGCTACGAATGCATACATTTTATATTATGCAGAGGAAAGTAAAGTAAGGAAAGTAGCTGAAGTTACCTGAATGTCGTGAAGAAATAGCTGCAGGTCTTGTATCATATAACGAAAAACGTTCAGTTGGCCTACCTTTAACACTAGAAAAAAAGCCCAACACTAGTTCTGGCATCTGTCGTATTGCTGACATAAGTTATGATAATAGCAATCACTTTCTATTATGGCTTGGCAAAGATGGTGGTAAAAAAAATCAAACTGCAAAATATCGCAAACAATGCATTTGGTCAAAATGCAACTACACAAAATTCTGCTTTAACTTCCGTCATTATTTTAACTTTGTTTATTAGAGGGTGTTCGTAAACAAAATGTATAAATAATATACATATATTAATTAAAAAGTGCAAGTGTAAACTGCAAGTGTACAAAAAATAAGAAATATGTATATAGATATATATAAAACATAAAATAGATACATTCCCTCGCGGTCGGTGTCTTGCCCCTTGTCCTGCTCCTTTTAAATACATACAGACTCTCGGTGGTTGTGCATAGATCGCATTTCCCGCGCCGTGTAAAAATTAAATATTATCAACTTTAACCTCAACTGTCACCAGCTGGGCAAAGCTAACCAAAGGTCGTAAGTTACTGAAATAAAATATTAATTATTTTAATATCATTTAATAGACAACTGTATTTGATAAAATTTAATAAATACTTGGTACACACATATTGGTTTATAATTACTTAATTTTCCAATAAAAACCATTTAAAAATGTCGAAATTGTCCACGGGTGCAGGTCAGAAAGGTGTTCTGGAGCAGATTCTTCGTGACCATACCAAGTTCAAAAAGACTGGAGCATCACGTCGTACAGCCAGCTATGTCAGGTCGTCTTCTTATTCTAGAAGGGAACTTCAAGAATGCGCTTGGTCTTCAAGCGAATATTCGACGTGGAGAAATTGAAGAAGGTCTGGAAGAAGAAAATTTTTATGAAATTTTTGATCTGCTTCAAGAAACATATTTCACTTACCGAGGTGAATTGGTCGACGCTATCGACAATGCCAAGTTAGCATCCAAGGAGAAGATTGTGGAAGGTGAATCCACAGGTGCTTCTTGTAATAAGCTTTCATTACCCCAAACTCAAATACCACATTTTGAGGGCACGTACACGAAGTGGCGGGCTTTCCACGATGTTTTTTTGTCCTTAGTCCACACCAATAAGAAGCTGGGTGAAATCCAAAAGCTTCACTATTTGAAGTCGTCTCTTACAGGTGAAGCTGCTCGTTTGTTGCAGCATTTAGGTTTGTATTCTGGCAATTATGACAAAGCATGGGAACTGCTTGTTGCCAGATAGGACCACAAGCGAGTGTTGGTAAACGCTCATTTTCAACTTTTTTTGAACAGCAGCAGTTGACAAAGGAGACTGCGAACAACATCAAGTCTCTACTGGACACGTCCCAGGAATGTTTCCATGTTCTAGACAATTTAGGATTGCCGGTTAGTTCTTGGGATGACATACTAATTTATATTCTGGTGCAAAAATTACTTGCTTTTACTCAGCGTTTGTGGGAGGAGAAGTTGGGTAGTTCGAAGGAGTTGCCAACACTGAGACAATTTACAGAGTTCCTGGAGACACGTTTTTGAACCTTGGAAGCAGTAGCTGGAACGAGTGGCATAAAAGTCAGCGGTTCTTCTGCACACAAGGCTGTTGCGGTCGAAAAGAACACGGTGTTGCACGTCGGGAAGAAGCAGTTTGCATGCCAGGTATGTGGTAGAGGTCAGCACTCCCTTCGAACCTGTCAGAAATTTATTGCCATGGAGATCTGTGAACGATCTAAGGCAGTGGACAGAATCGAGGTTTGCCGGAACTGTTTTGCATACAGTCACCGGAATAATCAATGTCAAAGCAGTGTGCGCTGCTATTACTGCAAGCAGAAACACCACTCTCTGCTGCATGTCAACTGTGTAGTGTCGAATATTGCAAAGGTTAGTACTAACACTAAAATAGGTACACAAACTTTCCGCATAAAATCAAGGATTAACCAACCTGTCTCTCTTGGGGTAAATCAACCAAGTGTGCTTCTTGCCACAGCCGTTGTGAAAGTGAGGTCTTCAAAGGGCAGCTATTATCATCTTAGGGCGCTAGTCGATCCTGGATCTGAAGCAACGTTTATTACTGAATCCGCTGTCCAGTTATTAGGGCTTCATCAACGGAGAACATTCATTGATGTATCTGGATTGGGAAAAATCAGTAGTGGTTCATGTCAGCGGTATGTAAATCTTACCTTTGGGTCGCTGGTGACACCATTAGAAACAAATACCCGGGCCTACGTGTTCAAGTCGCCAAGCCTCTCCCTCAACAAAACTGGAAACACATCGAGGGCTTAAGGTTAGCTGATTCACAATTCGATAAGCCTGCAACTGTTGACATTCTGCTGGGAAGCGATGTTTATCCTGAATTTATTTTAGCATCCATTGTACGCGGTAATGATGTAAGATCCCCAATTGCACAAGAATCAGAGCTAGGTTGGCTTCTCCTTGGGAAGACAATTTCACAGAATAATGAACCTGTCCACAGCTTTTTACAGGTTTCCAACATAGATACTCAACTGCGAAGGTTCTGGGAACTAGAGGAGTTGCCATTCGACACTAAAGAGACTGCTGAAGACAAAGCATGTAAAGAGCATTATCTCAAGACAACTACAAGACTGGCTGATGGGCGATATGAGGTGTCGCTGCCATTTAAAAGCGGATGTAAGCCTGGGTTTGGTGCCTCGAAGTTAGGTGCCTTACGTAGGTTTCATCAACTGGAAAGAAGATTCCAGAATTACCCTACACTGCACAAGGATTACTCTAAGTGCTTAAATGCATATAAGGAGCTTCAACAGATGACAGAGGTTGACGAAACGAATACCATACTGGATAAATCACCCCATTTCTTCATTCCTCACCATGTGGTATTTAAAGAGTCGAGCACAACTACGAAGCTTCGCGTTGGCCTGACGAACTGCAGCTCTTGGAAACACATTCCGACCCAACACAACTCAGCTGACTTCGCCTCGAGGGGTATATTGCCATCAGCAATTAAAAATTAAACGAAACGAGTTGTGGTGGAATGGCCCAAGTTTCCTACGAGAGAATTGGAACTTTGAGATTCCCATTCAATCCAAAAGATTAACCCTGACTTGGAGCAACGAAAGGAGAACACGACCAACATTTTCCATGTCACGCACCAACTCGGTGAAGACAATGAGGTCATCAATCTTATGCTTAAGCAATCTTCGTTAATAAGGCTTCGTCACATTCTAGCCTATTGCATTCGTTTTGTGTTTAACTGCCAGGCAAAAACTGAAACAAGGTACAAAGGTTCATTGAAGGTCAACGAAATTGACAAGGCTATGAAATTGTTGATAAAAACCTCACAAAAACAAATGTTCCCTGAAATGAATGTTGCAAAAAAGGTATATCCCAAACGTACTTTGAATTTGAATCCCTTTGTAGATGCTGACGACATTCTACGTGTTGGAGGGAGATTGCAGAACTCAAACTTGGAAGATGAACAGAGACATCCATCTATTTTGGCACCAGATCATCTCACACACCTTATACTAAGAGATGCACACAAAAACACAATCCATGGTGGTATTTCTTTAATGATTGCGTACATCCGCATAGCGTTCTGGATTTTTTCTTTAAGGAGAAAGGTGAAGAATATGGTGCATGAATGTATCATTTGTTTCCGTTACAAAGCGAAGTCAATGCAACAACTCATGGGAAACTTACCTGGACCAAGAGTTCGCATGGCAAGGCCTTTCTCCAGATCGGGTGTAAACTTTGTAGGACCCTTTGACATCAAATCCTGGAAAGGACGAGGTGCAAAAACATTAAAGGGATATTTTTCAATATTCATCTGCCTAGTAGTCAAGGCAGTGCATTTGGAGGTCGTGTCAGATACAGGCGTTCTTAGCGGCTTTCAAACGATTTATATCTCGCCGAGGAATGTGCGCCGAACTGTAATACATGGGCCGTTTCTAAGAGAGGGCAACACTTGAATTAAACCCATACCCATCCGTTAGTACCAACCTTCAAAAGATACGTGTATAAATTTGACCGCTGTAGGATGATTAGCTCTCGAGATATAGTGTTGTGAGTGAAGCAACTTTTGTTGTTGTGAAAAAAATGGATTCAAAGCAATTTCGCGTGTTGATTTATCATTGCTTTTCGATGGGAAAAAATGCACCCGATGCAAAGAAATGGCTTGATAAGTGTTACCTGGACTCTACACCAGTCGAACGAACCATTCGCAAGTGGATTGAAAAATTTAAAAGTTGTTATACAAGCACCGAAGATGATGCACCCAGTGGACGTCCAAAAGAGGCTGTTTCAGAGGAAAACATAAAAAAAGTCCACAAAATGATTACGAATGACCGTAAATTGAAGTTGATCGAGATAGCTGAGGCTCTGAAGATATCAAAAGAGCGTGTTGGATATATTATACACGAATATTTGGACATGCGAAAGCTCTGTTCAAAGTGGGTGTCGCTTTTGCTCACAGTCGACCAAAAACAACAACGTGTTGATGATTCAGAGAAGTGTTTAAAGCTGTTCAACCGCAATAAAGCCGAATTTTTGCTTCGGTATGTGACAATGGATGAAACTTGGCTCCATCACCTTACACCAGAGTCAAGTCGGCAGTCAGCTGAGTGGCGAGCAGGCGACGAACCTCGTCCAAAACGACCAACAACTCAACAGTCGGCTGGCAAGGTTATGGCATCCGTATTTTGGGATACACATGGAATAACTTTCATCGACTATCTCCAAAAGGGGCAGACTATCAACAGCGACTATTACATTGCGTTGTTGGAGCGTTTGAAAGACGATATCGCAGAAAAACGGCCGCATTTGAAGAAAAAGAAAGTGCTGTTTCATCAAGACAATGCACCGTGTCACAAGTCGATGAAAACGATGACAAAATTGAATTAATTCGGCTACGAATTGCTTCCCCACCCACCGTATTCTCCAGATTTGGCCCCCAGTGACTATTTTCTGTTCGCACTCCTCAAAAGAATGCTCGCCGGAAAGAGATTTAAGACCGATGAAGAAGTAATCGCCGAAACAGAGGCCTATTTTGAGGCTAAACCGAAATCGTACTACAAAACTGGTATCGAAAGATTGAAAAATCGTTTCAATCAGTGTATCGCACTCGAAGGCAACTATATTGATAAATAAAGTTGAATTTTGCAAAAATTTTGTGTTTTACTATAAAACGGCACTGAGTTTTCAGCCCATTTGTTACAGTGATCGTGGCACTAATTTTGTAGGGGCACAAACGGAGTTAGGGAGGATGCTGCAAAAGGCGAAGGTTGACTGGGGGTCGGTTAATGAACAACTGACACCGCTGCACACAAAGTGGAATTTTATTCCCCCTGCATCTCCCAATTTCGGAGGACTTTGGGAGGCGGGGGTGAAGAGCGGCCGGAGCAGAAGCTCTGACATTTGAAGAACTGTCAACGTTGCTTACTCAAGTTGAAGCCTGCCTCAATTCTAGACCTTTGCGCCCAATGTCGGACGACATTGAAGACTTGGAAACGCTGACATCAGCACATTTTTTAATCGACGAAAGACTCGTCGCAATTCCTCAAGGAGACACTGCCTTCGAGAGGGTAAGTTACCTTAAGCGATGGAAGCGGATCACCTCAATGACCAACTATTTCTGGCGCAAGTGGAGTACGGAATACCTGTCTAGAATGCAACAGCACCTAAAGTGGATGACACGGGAGCCGGGACCAAAATGCGGCGACTTAGTTCTCATTAAAGATGAAAGACTACCACCGTTGCAATAGCGACTCGGACGATTCATCGCTATACATTACGGAACCGACGGACTAATTCGAGTGGTCACTTTGAAAACAAAAACTGGAGAACTTACACGATCAATTGGAAAAATCTGCTGTCTACCAAGCAACAATAAAGAAATACAAAATGATCAAACAACACAAAATTAGGATTTCACATTAACACATATACAATTTTTCGTCCGTTTCTACACAACACAAAAACATTCTATCCCGTTTCCTGTTTCTATCTCAGTATCTCAGTCACCACTTAACAAACATACACAACATATAACGAAGCTTCATTCCTACACAGCACAACACACATACAGTCCACTCTAAACCACACAAAATCATTTATTCCAAACAACATTGCGGAGTTCAGAAATTCCAAAATGTCGACGGGAATTGAAGAATGAAAACCCCGACGGCAATTAAGACTTCCTACTGAATCCCAACGTTGTCCACTCAGAACACAACACAACATTTAAACGACACAACACAACGATTATAAAACAAACACTTTAAATAAACTCACATGAAAAATTAGACACTTCTTTTTTTTGAAAAACAATTTATTAAATTAATAAAATATAATGATACAAATTAATAATAATATGTTATATCTAAAACTAATCTTAACATAAATTACATAAATATAGTAAATAATACTAATAAATATGTAAATAATAATAATAAAAAAAATGAATATGTCAAAAAAAAAAAACTTACTGAAGATGAACAATTCAATAGCAAGACGGATTCATGGCTTTACTTGAAAACATAAACACCACACACACGAAAATTTCGTTGCACAGCATCGCACTGCAAAACCAAAAATTGCGAACGCAGAAAACAGTTATCGTATAAAATAACACCACAAATTTTATCGAGTTGTTGGGAAAATAATTACAATGAACATTTTTTTTTTTTATTTTCCGATTTTTTTTTTTTTTTTTTTTGTTTTTTTTTTTTTGTACTGCACTTGAATATCACTTTCGCGAAACAATAACAGACAATCGATGCATATAAATATATACACACGCACGTATATACCATTGTGTACTCGCGCCGATGTACACAATTCAAAACAAAATCGAACGGCGCGAAGGAAGGGGAGCAGACAAGATAAATAAATAAAAACACTTACCTTTTTTAACACCACTCTAAAAAGAGGGAAAACAAAACAAAACCGAACAACACGACGCGAATTTGGTCAATTATCAAAGCAAACTATTGCACTAAGCGAATTACGCACATTTTATCTCCCTTTGTTGCTCGTTTGTTATATCGTCGTCCTTGTCACCTAAATGTAATGTTTCAAATTATTAATTTACACGATTTTGTTTAATTTACATGTAGATAGTCAACACACTCGCACTTACACAACAAACAACTTTTATGTCAAAAGAGGTACAACATCCTCTACCTCCATTTGGGTACAGTAAGGTACAAGAGCGAGGACACTTGCGGACGAAATTCGTCCACCGGGCGGGAGCATGTTCGTGAACAAAACGTATAATTATTGTTTTTCAACACTAAAATTGTAATCTATATTAAAACTAAGCTAAATTAATTGAAACTTAATCTAAAATGAAAACAATTAAACGTAACGTAAGCTTTTTTTTATAATACAGCGCGCGCACCAAGGGGATATGAATACCCTTTTACTGGCTTTTCTCCAGGGCGCGGGCGGATGTAGTAGTTTGAAACTCAGGTGTGTTTGGTTTCGATATTTTCGCCAGAGGTGCATCCTCAACCAGTGAGTCTTAGTACGTGCTAGTTGTTAGTGCGTTACATTAGGCCCAGCAAGTAACCACTCAAACATCAGTGTTATGCCTTCATGTAGAGTTGGCGCCGACGGGATTTTCATATAACGACATACAAATTCTATGAAAAGAATTTTTCAGAGAATTGCCTTGCACGGGATTCGAACCCGCGACCATTTGCTTGAGGAATCTATGCATATACCACTACACTACGGCCATATATACTACACTATGCATATACACCCACACAACGTAAGGTTAAGAATCTAATGTGGCAGGACACTTATTGTAAAAAAGATGGAAGTAATTTCCGGACGAATAAAGACTCTCTTTGTGAACTGTGACTGTTCAACAAGAAAAGACGTGTTTTACTTAAACCGCATTTTTCCGACCCCTCATTTTTACCCCACACATTAATTCAAAAAGTTAAAACCCTACATACCCCAACAGAGGGTTTAAGGTGTCAGTCGGTATTCGGATGTCATATTTTTTTTTTTTTTTATTTGATCCAATGCCACAAAATTCTATTCTCTAAGAGGAAAATCGCATTTACTTCTAATGAGACTACTCTAAGTCTGTATGGATGATCAATCTGGTTACCATGTCTGAAGACTACTGAAGAACTGTCAACGTTGCTTACTCAAGTTGAAGCCTGCCTCAATTCTAGACCTTTGCGCCCAATGTCGGACGACATTGAAGACTTGGAAACGCTGACATCAGCACATTTTTTAATCGACGAAAGACTCGTCGCAATTCCTCAAGGAGACACTGCCTTCGAGAGGGTAAGTTACCTTAAGCGATGGAAGCGGATCACCTCAATGACCAACTATTTCTGGCGCAAGTGGAGTACGGAATACCTGTCTAGAATGCAACAGCACCTAAAGTGGATGACACGGGAGCCGGGACCAAAATGCGGCGACTTAGTTCTCATTAAAGATGAAAGACTACCACCGTTGCAATAGCGACTCGGACGATTCATCGCTATACATTACGGAACCGACGGACTAATTCGAGTGGTCACTTTGAAAACAAAAACTGGAGAACTTACACGATCAATTGGAAAAATCTGCTGTCTACCAAGCAACAATAAAGAAATACAAAATGATCAAACAACACAAAATTAGGATTTCACATTAACACATATACAATTTTTCGTCCGTTTCTACACAACACAAAAACATTCTATCCCGTTTCCTGTTTCTATCTCAGTATCTCAGTCACCACTTAACAAACATACACAACATATAACGAAGCTTCATTCCTACACAGCACAACACACATACAGTCCACTCTAAACCACACAAAATCATTTATTCCAAACAACATTGCGGAGTTCAGAAATTCCAAAATGTCGACGGGAATTGAAGAATGAAAACCCCGACGGCAATTAAGACTTCCTACTGAATCCCAACGTTGTCCACTCAGAACACAACACAACATTTAAACGACACAACACAACGATTATAAAACAAACACTTTAAATAAACTCACATGAAAAATTAGACACTTCTTTTTTTTGAAAAACAATTTATTAAATTAATAAAATATAATGATACAAATTAATAATAATATGTTATATCTAAAACTAATCTTAACATAAATTACATAAATATAGTAAATAATACTAATAAATATGTAAATAATAATAATAAAAAAAATGAATATGTCAAAAAAAAAAAACTTACTGAAGATGAACAATTCAATAGCAAGACGGATTCATGGCTTTACTTGAAAACATAAACACCACACACACGAAAATTTCGTTGCACAGCATCGCACTGCAAAACCAAAAATTGCGAACGCAGAAAACAGTTATCGTATAAAATAACACCACAAATTTTATCGAGTTGTTGGGAAAATAATTACAATGAACATTTTTTTTTTTTATTTTCCGATTTTTTTTTTTTTTTTTTTTTTGTTTTTTTTTTTTTGTACTGCACTTGAATATCACTTTCGCGAAACAATAACAGACAATCGATGCATATAAATATATACACACGCACGTATATACCATTGTGTACTCGCGCCGATGTACACAATTCAAAACAAAATCGAACGGCGCGAAGGAAGGGGAGCAGACAAGATAAATAAATAAAAACACTTACCTTTTTTAACACCACTCTAAAAAGAGGGAAAACAAAACAAAACCGAACAACACGACGCGAATTTGGTCAATTATCAAAGCAAACTATTGCACTAAGCGAATTACGCACATTTTATCTCCCTTTGTTGCTCGTTTGTTATATCGTCGTCCTTGTCACCTAAATGTAATGTTTCAAATTATTAATTTACACGATTTTGTTTAATTTACATGTAGATAGTCAACACACTCGCACTTACACAACAAACAACTTTTATGTCAAAAGAGGTACAACATCCTCTACCTCCATTTGGGTACAGTAAGGTACAAGAGCGAGGACACTTGCGGACGAAATTCGTCCACCGGGCGGGAGCATGTTCGTGAACAAAACGTATAATTATTGTTTTTCAACACTAAAATTGTAATCTATATTAAAACTAAGCTAAATTAATTGAAACTTAATCTAAAATGAAAACAATTAAACGTAACGTAAGCTTTTTTTTATAATACAGCGCGCGCACCAAGGGGATATGAATACCCTTTTACTGGCTTTTCTCCAGGGCGCGGGCGGATGTAGTAGTTTGAAACTCAGGTGTGTTTGGTTTCGATATTTTCGCCAGAGGTGCATCCTCAACCAGTGAGTCTTAGTACGTGCTAGTTGTTAGTGCGTTACATTAGGCCCAGCAAGTAACCACTCAAACATCAGTGTTATGCCTTCATGTAGAGTTGGCGCCGACGGGATTTTCATATAACGACATACAAATTCTATGAAAAGAATTTTTCAGAGAATTGCCTTGCACGGGATTCGAACCCGCGACCATTTGCTTGAGGAATCTATGCATATACCACTACACTACGGCCATATATACTACACTATGCATATACACCCACACAACGTAAGGTTAAGAATCTAATGTGGCAGGACACTTATTGTAAAAAAGATGGAAGTAATTTCCGGACGAATAAAGACTCTCTTTGTGAACTGTGACTGTTCAACAAGAAAAGACGTGTTTTACTTAAACCGCATTTTTCCGACCCCTCATTTTTACCCCACACATTAATTCAAAAAGTTAAAACCCTACATACCCCAACAGAGGGTTGGTGTCAGTCGGTATTCGGATGTCATATTTTTTTTTTTTTTTATTTGATCCAATGCCACAAAATTCTATTCTCTAAGAGGAAAATCGCATTTACTTCTAATGAGACTACTCTAAGTCTGTATGGATGATCAATCTGGTTACCATGTCTGAAGACTACTGGAGGGGAAGAAAAGAAGCTCGATGTACATTCACATAGTCACGGATACTAGCGTAGCGCGGATAGAGGGAGCATAAGTATATTAATACACTGCTTCATCGGAAAGGAAAGTGGAAAGATCAAAACGACTTTCCGTAGATTTTCCAAATGCCGCAGATTGAAAAAAAAAAAAAACTGGTAACATCAAGCACGGTGAACATTTTTATGAAAATTAATTCTTGGAAGATCGAAGGTGGGTGCTATAAGAGTAACTTTCCAGGTAGTGTACAGGTCATATTATTGGCCTTAAACCACGATTTGGGAAATTGAATCCTTTCGCACGATTTCTACCTTCTCATTTAAGAACTCAGGTTTTATAGAGTTCTATGACTGCAGATAATGGTTACCAGAAGAAACTTAAACGCTCTTCTATTTATTGAAAAGCAAAAAAACTGTAAGCATCCATGGTATATCGAGGTTGGGCGTCTCCCACTAGAAAGGAATGGACTTTAGCACTATCCCTTTTAATAATGTGGAAGACTACATCTCTGTCTTTTCAAAAGAGATAAAACTTTCTTTTCGAATTTAAGTGCTGTAATTGTAAAACGAAACAGCCAAGCGAAAAAATAAATAAAACGCGTGTTAACAATTCAGTGGTTGAATCAAGAAGAAGAAAAAAATACAATTCATTTAATACATGGGCTGAAAAGTCCATGTTTCTTAGAGAGAAAACAACTTGAATTACATCCATACCATTTTCAGTTAGTACCAACCTTCAAAAGATACGTGTATAAATTTGGCAGCTGTCGGACGACTAGTTCCCGAGATATAGCGTTGTGAGTAAAGCAACTTTTGTTATTGTGAAAAAAATGGATTCAAAGCAATTTCGTTTGTTGATTTATCCTTGCTTTTTGATGGGAAAAAATGCAGCCGATGCAAAGAAATGTGTTACCCGGACTCTGCACCAGCCGAACGAACCATTCGCAAGTGGATGGAGAAATTTAAAAGTGGTCATACAAGCACCGAAGATGATGCACGCAGTGGACGTCCAAAAGAGGCTGTTTTAGACGAAACATCAAAAAAGTCCACAAAATGATTACGAATGACCGTAAAGTGAAGTTGATCGAGATAGCTGAGCGTGTTGGATATATTATACACGAATATTTGGACATGCGAAAGCTCTGTTCAAAGTAGGTGCTGCGTTTGCTCACAGTCGACCAAAAACAACAACGTGTTGATGATTCAGAGGAGTGTTTAAAGCTGTTCAACCGCAATAAAGCCGTATTTTTGCTGAGTCAGCTGAGTGGCGAGCAGGCGACGAACCTCGTCCAAAACGACCAAAAACTCAACAGTCGGCTGGCAAGGTTGGCATCCGTATTTTGGAATACACCTGGAATAATTTTCATTGACAGCGACTATTACATTGCGTTGTTGGAGCGTTTGAAGAACGAAATCGCAGAAAAACGGTCGCATTTGAAGAAAAAGAAAGTGCTGTTTCATCAAGACAATGCACCCTGTCACAAGTCGATGAAAACGATGGCAAAATTGAATGAATTCGGCTACGAATTGCTTCCTCACCTCACCGTATTCACCAGATTTGACCCCCAGCGACTATTTCCTGTTCGCACACCTTAAAAGAATGCTCGCCGGAAAGAGATTTAAGACCGATGAAGAAGTAATCGCCGAAACAGAGGCCTATTTTGAGGCTAAACCGAAATCGTACTACAAAACTGGTATCGAAAGATTGAAAAATCGTTTCAATCAGTGTATCGCACTCGAAGGCAACTATATTGATAAATAAAGTTGAATTTTGCAAAAATTTTGTGTTTTACTATAAAACGGCACTGAGTTTTCAGTCCATTTGTTACAGTGATCGTGGCACTAATTTTGTAGGGGCACAAACGGAGTTAGGGAGGATGCTGCAAAAGGCGAAGGTTGACTGGGGGTCGGTTAATGAACAACTGACACCGCTGCACACAAAGTGGAATTTTATTCCCCCTGCATCTCCCAATTTCGGAGGACTTTGGGAGGCGGGGGTGAAGAGCGGCCGGAGCAGAAGCTCTGACATTTGAAGAACTGTCAACGTTGCTTACTCAAGTTGAAGCCTGCCTCAATTCTAGACCTTTGCGCCCAATGTCGGACGACATTGAAGACTTGGAAACGCTGACATCAGCACATTTTTTAATCGGCGAAAGACTCGTCGCAATTCCTCAAGGAGACACTGCCTTCGAGAGGGTAAGTTACCTTAAGCGATGGAAGCGGATCACCTCAATGACCAACTATTTCTGGCGCAAGTGGAGTACGGAATACCTGTCTAGAATGCAACAGCACCTAAAGTGGATGACACGGGAGCCGGGACCAAAATGCGGCGACTTAGTTCTCATTAAAGATGAAAGACTACCACCGTTGCAATAGCGACTCGGACGATTCATCGCTATACATTACGGAACCGACGGACTAATTCGAGTGGTCACTTTGAAAACAAAAACCGGAGAACTTACACGATCAATTGGAAAAATCTGCTGTCTACCAAGCAACAATAAAGAAATACAAAATGATCAAACAACACAAAATTAGGATTTCACATTAACACATATACAATTTTTCGTCCGTTTCTACACAACACAAAAACATTCTATCCCGTTTCCTGTTTCTATCTCAGTATCTCAGTCACCACTTAACAAACATACACAACATATAACGAAGCTTCATTCCTACACAGCACAACACACATACAGTCCACTCTAAACCACACAAAATCATTTATTCCAAACAACATTGCGGAGTTCAGAAATTCCAAAATGTCGACGGGAATTGAAGAATGAAAACCCCGACGGCAATTAAGACTTCCTACTGAATCCCAACGTTGTCCACTCAGAACACAACACAACATTTAAACGACACAACACAACGATTATAAAACAAACACTTTAAATAAACTCACATGAAAAATTAGACACTTCTTTTTTTTGAAAAACAATTTATTAAATTAATAAAATATAATGATACAAATTAATAATAATATGTTATATCTAAAACTAATCTTAACATAAATTACATAAATATAGTAAATAATACTAATAAATATGTAAATAATAATAATAAAAAAAATGAATATGTCAAAAAAAAAAAAGTTACTGAAGATGAATTGCAACAACAATTCAATAGCAAGACGGATTCATGGCTTTACTTGAAAACGTAAACACCACACACACGAAAATTTCGTTGCACAGCATCGCACTGCAAAACCAAAAATTGCGAACGCAGAAAACAGTTGTCGTATAAAATAACACCACAAATTTTATCGAGTTGTTGGGAAAATAATTACAATAAACTTTTTTTTTTTTTTTTTTCCGTTTTTTTTTTTTTTTTTTTTTTTTTTTTGTTTTTTTTTTTTTGTACTGCACTTGAATATCACTTTCGCGAAACAATAACAGACAATCGATGCATATAAATATATACACACGCACGTATATACCATTGTGTACTCGCGCCGATGTACACAATTCAAAACAAAATCGAACGGCGCGAAGGAAGGGGAGCAGACAAGATAAATAAATAAAAACACTTACCTTTTTTAACACCACTCTAAAAAGAGGGAAAACAAAACAAAACCGAACAACACGACGCGAATTTGGTCAATTATCAAAGCAAACTATTGCACTAAGCGAATTACGCACATTTTATCTCCCTTTGTTGCTCGTTTGTTATATCGTCGTCCTTGTCACCTAAATGTAATGTTTCAAATTATTAATTTACACGATTTTGTTTAATTTACATGTAGATAGTCAACACACTCGCACTTACACAACAAACAACTTTTATGTCAAAAGAGGTACAACATCCTCTACCTCCATTTGGGTACAGTAAGGTACAAGAGCGAGGACACTTGCGGACGAAATTCGTCCACCGGTCGGGAGCATGTTCGTGAACAAAACGTATAATTATTGTTTTTCAATACTAAAATTGTAATCTATATTAAAACTAAGCTAAATTAATTGAAACTTAATCTAAAATGAAAACAATTAAACGTAACGTAAGCTTTTTTTTATAATACCGCGCGCGCACCAAGGGGATATGAATACCCTTTTACTGGCTTTTCTCCAGGGCGCGGGCGGATGATGTAGTAGTTTGAAACTCAGGTGTGTTTGGTTTCGATATTTTCGCCAGAGGTGCATCCTCAACCAGTGGGTCTTAGTACGTGCTAGTTGTTAGTGCGTTACATTAGGCCCAGCAAGTAACCACTCAAACATCAGTGTTATGCCTTCATGTAGAGTTGGCGCCGACGGGATTTTCATATAACGACATACAAATTCTATGAAAAGAATTTTTCAGAGAATTGCCTTGCACGGGATTCGAACCCGCGACCATTTGCTTGAGGAGTCTATGCATATACCACTACACTACGGCCATATACACAACACTATGCATATACACCCACACAACGTAAGGTTAAGAATCTAATGTGGCAGGACACTTATTGTAAAAAAGATGGAAGTAATTTCCGGACGAATAAAGACTCTCTTTGTGAACTGTGACTGTTCAACAAGAAAAGACGTGTTTTACTTAAACCGCATTTTTCCGACCCCTCATTTTTACCCCACACATTAATTCAAAAAGTTAAAACCCTACATACCCCAACAGAGGGTTTAAGGTGTCACAGTCGGTATTCGGATGTCATATTTTTTTTTTTTTTTATTTGATCCAATGCCACAAAATTCTATTCTCTAAGAGGAAAATCGCATTTACTTCTAATGAGACTACTCTAAGTCTGTATGGATGATCAATCTGGTTACCATGTCTGAAGACTACTGGAGGGGAAGAAAAGAAGCTGGATGTACATTCACATAGTCACGGATACTAGCGTAGCGCGGATAGAGGGAGCATAGTAATAAAGTACGGCGTCATTTTAGCGAACGTACATAAGTATATTAATACACTGCTTCATCGGAAAGGAAAGTGGAAAGATCAAAACGACTTTCCGTAGATTTTCCAAATGCCGCAGATTGAAAAAAAAAAAAACTGGTAACATCAAGCACGGTGAACATTTTTATGAAAATTAATTCTTGGAAGATCGAAGGTGGGTGCTATAAGAGTAACTTTCCAGGTAGTGTACAGGTCATATTATTGGCCTTAAACCACGATTTGGGAAATTGAATCCTTTCGCACGATTTCTACCTTCTCATTTAAGAACTCAGGTTTTATAGAGTTCTATGACTGCAGATAATGGTTACCAGAAGAAACTTAAACGCTCTTCTATTTATTGAAAAGCAAAAAAAACTGTAAGCATCCATGGTATATCGAGGTTGGGCGTCTCCCACTAGAAAGGAATGGACTTTAGCACTATCCCTTTTAATAATGTGGAAGACTACATCTCTGTCTTTTCAAAAGAGATAAAACTTTCTTTTCGAATTTAAGTGCTGTAATTGTAAAACGAAACAGCCAAGCGAAAAAATAAATAAAACGCGTGTTAACAATTCAGTGGTTGAATCAAGAAGAAGAAAAAAATACAATTCATTTAATACATGGGCTGAAAAGTCCATGTTTCTTAGAGAGGAAACAACTTGAATTACATCCATACCATTTTCAGTTAGTACCAACCTTCAAAAGATACGTGTATAAATTTGGCAGCTGTCGGACGACTAGTTCCCGAGATATAGCGTTGTGAGTAAAGCAACTTTTGTTATTGTGAAAAAAATGGATTCAAAGCAATTTCGTTTGTTGATTTATCCTTGCTTTTTGATGGGAAAAAATGCAGCCGATGCAAAGAAATGTGTTACCCGGACTCTGCACCAGCCGAACGAACCATTCGCAAGTGGATGGAGAAATTTAAAAGTGGTCATACAAGCACCGAAGATGATGCACGCAGTGGACGTCCAAAAGAGGCTGTTTTAGACGAAACATCAAAAAAGTCCACAAAATGATTACGAATGACCGTAAAGTGAAGTTGATCGAGATAGCTGAGCGTGTTGGATATATTATACACGAATATTTGGACATGCGAAAGCTCTGTTCAAAGTAGGTGCTGCGTTTGCTCACAGTCGACCAAAAACAACAACGTGTTGATGATTCAGAGGAGTGTTTAAAGCTGTTCAACCGCAATAAAGCCGTATTTTTGCTGAGTCAGCTGAAGGGCGAGCAGGCGACGAACCTCGTCCAAAACGACCAAAAACTCAACAGTCGGCTGGCAAGGTTGGCATCCGTATTTTGGAATACACCTGGAATAATTTTCATTGACAGCGACTATTACATTGCGTTGTTGGAGCGTTTGAAGAACGAAATCGCAGAAAAACGGTCGCATTTGAAGAAAAAGAAAGTGCTGTTTCATCAAGACAATGCACCCTGTCACAAGTCGATGAAAACGATGGCAAAATTGAATGAATTCGGCTACGAATTGCTTCCTCACCTGCGACTATTTCCTGTTCGCACACCTTAAAAGAATGCTCGCCGGAAAGAGATTTAAGACCGATGAAGAAGTAATCGCCGAAACAGAGGCCTATTTTGAGGCTAAACCGAAATCGTACTACAAAACTGGTATCGAAAGATTGAAAAATCGTTTCAATCAGTGTATCGCACTCGAAGGCAACTATATTGATAAATAAAGTTGAATTTTGCAAAAATTTTGTGTTTTACTATAAAACGGCATTGACTTTTCAGCCCATGTGTTATTTAAGTACTAATAAGCATTGACAGTGGACAATATGTATTAAGTGCAAAAATTAATGGTTCTTTTTTATTTATAATTCAAAACCTTCCCTGAAAAATCAATTTAAGTTTGCTTTGCTTAGCATGAAAAATCGAAGTGATTACATATATATAAAGAAAAAGTACCATATAAGTTGTTTAACTCTAATTTGTGAATTTCATGTTTAGTTGAGTCGAAATTTGAACGTTAATTTTTCAAGTTTGATGGCATTAACCCCTTTTGTTAAGATCTGCAATCATTTCGTTGGTCGGTATGTACAATAGTTTAGCTTTACTATGCGATTTCTCGTACGAATTTGTCCTTGATGTCGATATGTTTTGTACGCTGAAAATACGTGTTATTGTTTCCAAAATCGGAGCTGTTGGCATCAATTCCTCCTCTATACGTTTCAACCACATAGATTCTTGTATTGCTGCAACCATTGACATCAACTCCGACTCCGTTGTCGATAAAGCAATCGTTTGCTGGCGTTTGGTGGCCCATGAAATCGTACCGCCTTGGAATATGAAGATATAGCAGGTATTTAAATCTGTATCGCAGTAACCAGTAATTTCAAATTCTACTTTTCGAAAATTTAAACTTCTGTTGATGGTTCCCTCATCACGCGCTTAACTGCAGACCAATGTGCCTTCCCTCGGTTGACACCAAATCTGCTTAACAAATTGAACAACGAATAATAATGATTCTATCGCTTGCATGTAACTCACTTTGGACATTTCACGAATCTCACTTTCATTAGATGGGCACATCTCAGATGACAGTTTTTGGCCTATGTCAACAGGGGTAGAGATGGGTTTGCATTCTTCCATACTGTGCTGTAAGATATCAAAAATGTATTGAGACTGATCGATTGTAAGAGTACCTGTTTTTTTGTTTCGTGATATTCGAATTCCCAGAATGGACGTTGCAAGGCCCATTTCATTCATTTTGAATTTCTTAGAGAGTTCGCTTTTCAAATGCTGTACGAGACTCGTCAGTATCGCTGCGTGTCAGACCGACACCAATGAAGACTTTATTTAATTTCTCGTTCCATACCCTACTCGATTGCTTCTGATGTACAAGGACTTGTTGAATCTGCAAACCCTTCCCGAGTTGTCGTCATACGCGATCGGCTGGGTCATGTTAATTACTTCTTTCAAATCACCATTAAAGAACGCGGTGATTGCGTCTATTTGGTAGATCTCTAGATCATATTTTACAGCTAGGGCCAGTAGGTATCAAATAGAAGTGTACTTAACTATAGGTGCGAAGGTTTCCTCATAGTCGATGTCCTTTTGTTGATTGTATCATTTCACAACTAATCTTGCTTTATAACGAGCAATTTAACCTTCAGAATTATTTTGAACACCCACTCAGAATTAATTGGTTTCTTTTCAGATGGTAAAGTTGTTAGCGACCAAATTTATCGCGTTAGGGGAGTCAATCTCTTTTTGCATAGCTTCTTTCCAAAGGTGAGCATCTGGACGAGATAAGGCTGCTTCGACGGTTAACGGACTATTCGTTATCTCAGTGGCACAAAAATTGTAATGTGGATATATGTACGTTGGTTGTGGCTGACCTTCGTTCCTTTTCGATTTACGTGATTGTTCAGCAAAATGATTTTCTTCTTCGTCGAATGTTGCATCAAGTCTCGTCAGCACTTGGGTCACTGTAAGTTTCTGTTTTCTCATTCGCCGGTACATTTGTATTATCGGTATCTTCTTCAATTAAGGCATCTATTCTCCTCTGAATCGGCAAAGTTGGTATAATCTTCACTATTCAACTGCTGGTGATAAAGAAAGATTAGGATTTATTAAACCATTTTTAATTACCTTATTTTCGGTTTACATAAAAAAAAATACCTTTTGGCTTATGACGATCTGTTTTGTGATCGGGTTGTACAGTCGGTATCCTTTTGATTCACGGCTGTATCCAACAAAGAAACATTCGATCGATTTCTCATCAAACTTTGTACGCTTTTCCTTTGGCACGAAAGCCATAGCCTTACATGCGAAAATACGTAGATGTTTCAAATTTTGCTTTCGGTTAGTTCAGATTTCTTCAGAACATCGGCTGATTTGTCTGCATGGCGCTCGGTTAATTAGATAAGCAGCCGTGACTGCTGCTTCTGCCCAAAAACGTTTGTCCAAACCCGAGTCTATTAACATACATCGAACCCGTTCCATGATGGCCCGATTCATTCGGTTGGCTACACCATTTTCCTCTTGTTTATACGGGGTTGTTTTTTGATGTATGATTACTTCTTTTTCGAAATATTCAATAAATTTTTTATTTATATACTCTGTACCGTTTTCCAAATGCACAGTTTTAATTCATTTCGAGCACTGATTTTTAATTAACCTTTTGAATTTGACAAATTCAGCAAAAACATCAGAGTTATGTTTTATCGGAACGGCGAACGCTTTACATGAAAAATCATCGACGAAAGTTAATAAGAATTTCGCACCCGAAAAAGATTTCGTAGGCAATGACACCTGTGTGAATGAGTTCTCATAGCTCTTGAGCACGATTTCTACTTTCTTTGAACGATTTTCGAGTTTACTTGACCTTAAGACATACCATATAACACATTTGCTATTTTGGTTTGATGTGAAACTAACACCAATGCATTTGTTTTTAACTTTTTCCAAATTTGTATCACAAATGACCCAGACGGCGATGCCATAAACTAAAATTATTTGCAACACTCATGGCCTTCTCACAGTCGTTTGAAGGATTGATTGATTCGCAATTTAAGCGGTATAAATCATTCACAACACTTGCGGTTGCTAAGAGATTTCCTTTACTGTCATATACACTGAACTTTATTTTTTAAAAACAACAACATTTCCATTTTTTGTCATTTGTCTAACTGACAGTAAATTAGCGCACAAATCAGGAACATGTTTAACATTTTTTACAATCGTATTGGTAATGCTCTTATTTGTTTTACAGGATAATTTAATGTCACCAGCGCATTTTACAGGAACTTTAACTTTATTCGCTATAATGACTTCTTTATTTGAAATTAATTTTATATTTTCAAGGAATTTATCACTTTTAGTTTTATGTGCAGTTGCATCGGAATCAACGATATTTAAGTTCATGTTTTGAGTAGAGGGCACAATTCGAATTGAAATTAACAACGAAGTTTAAATCTTGCATTAACAATTTTTTTGTTTTTTGTTTGAGTTCTCAACTGCTAACACTAACGCACGAAACTCATCTGGTAACCCAGCAAGCATTAGGGAAGCTGTTAATTCGTCATCAATGTTTAAACCGGCATTTTGAACTTTTAATGACGTCATCATTATTGTATTGATGTAATCATGCATTGAATCACAATCCGAAAGTTTCAACTAGCAAACTAGATTTAGCAAATCTACTTTTCTAGTTTATCCACTATCTTTATATGCACTTACAATAGCATTCCATGCTTCTTTTGCACTTTTGGTTGATGCAATATGAACAAAGTTACACGATTTAATCATTAGGGTTAATTAGGCTCATCAAGTTAGTTTTTTTTTTCTGACGAATTTTCAGTCAAAACTTCACAAACTATTTTCCAGCACCCTTTGATTACCAGATACGACTTTTCATGCCGTTTTCATATATCGGCCTTTCAGTTTTTCAAAAGGGAATGACAATGTGGTCGACGACATGTTTTCACTTTGAAGTGCAAATTCACAAAAAATCAACAAAGATATAAACAATCACGAAAAATATGTTTATTTGCATACAAGATATTTTACCACACGTAAAATTATCCCCATAAAGTCTTTTTAAATAGCAGTGGATAATTGGCTAGTACAAATTGGCACTTTGAATTGGTTACATCTTAAACGTATGTTGTGGTTCACAATTTGGATCAGCAAACACAATAATCAATTCGGTTTTGACAATTGTGCAGCAAACAGAATTAGAATTTGTATGAATAAAAAATGGAAGACTATACTCTGGAAGAAGGTGGAATACTACATATAATCGTCACAATGTCTTTGATGAACGGTTCGACAGTGATTTGGCGTTGCATTTTCTAACGGCCCGGCTCACTGGTTGTCCAATACGGCGTTTAGCTGCACAACTCTCATAGTAGAGTCTGGAACAAAACGGGACCGGGAAGGCATTGTACCTCTCGCTCCGCTGAGAATAGCGTTGCCGTGGCTGAAAATGTTATAGAGGCTTCATCGTATACTCCAATAGATTTTAAGTTTTAGTTTAAGATCAGAACTCCACAATAAAGTACTGGTAATACTAATAAAAGAGATTACTATTTCGATGCGCATATTAATTGGTAGCAGCAGTAGAAGTGTGAATTGGATATAATTGTGAAAGTGTCAGAAGAGAATTAACATACAAATTCGAAACTCCGTAGTAAATTTCTTTCTATTGTACATTGTTGTGAATTCGAAAGTCAAAAGTGCAAACTGGATAAGTCCTAGGATTACGAGTAATATTGTGAAAAAAAAATCCTGAAAAAAGAAGAACAGCAGCAGAAGACAGCAAGCAAGCAACATTTTTTATTGTAATTTAATGTTTTAAGGGTGATGTTTTTGCTTTTTGGTTTAATAGTGTTCTGTTTTTGTATCAAATTCAAACATGCTCACTTAGCATTGACATTTCATCATGGAAAGACTTACATACGAACAACGCTTACAAATTATTGAATTTCATTATCAAAATTCGTGCTCAGTGAGAAATGTTTTTTGCGCACTTTCGGTCGTCATAATCAAGTAGTTCAAGGCATAGAAAGTAAATTTCGCACTAATTTCGCGCTATTGGACATCATGCCACCTGCCCATATGCTGCTGCATCTGTTACTGTTACTATATAAATACCGTAATTTGTCGTGATTTGTCGTCGCCGTTCACAGCAATTGGGATTGTGCTACTTGACTACGTGGAAGAATCGGTCTAAAACTTAACAAAATACAGCACATGCAAGAACTGGAGCCGAAAGAGCTGCCACGGCGTCGAATTTTCGGTGAGTGGGCCTTGTCTTCAGCGACGAAGCTCATTTCTCGTTGAATGAGCATGTTATTAAAACAAATAAACTGCCGTGTTTGGTCCGATGAGAAACCTCAGATAATTGGCAAGAGTTGCCAATGCGACCGGAAAAATGCACTGTTTGTTACGTTTTATGGTCCGGCGGAATCGTTGGCCTGTATCAACATTTACATGAAATAATTTTTAAAAAGTAAATGGCAAGCATTGATTTATCAACTCAATTAAAAATTTTATAATATTTTTTCTTGACAATTACCATAAAACCCAATTTTGAAGGTTGAGGATCCATTTGCCTTTTGGATTTGGTTTTTAAAATTAAAACAGCATCAATTTTTACCCATTCTAGGACTTTTGAGCACAAAAATATTGGTTTTATTGAATCTACAATAAAAAGGGGTATAGATAATAAATGTTCAATTAAATACACGGAAGTTGACATTACATCTGTTAGTGCATTTTTTAAACTTATTTTAGAAATACCAATTGTGTAAGAGACAAACTCGTTACATATTTATCATACCAAGATTTTACTCATCCTAATAACGAAACATGGGATCTTGGAATAATATCACATTTCTCTAATTGTTGGCGTTATACCTTAAGATCCACATACGCACACCATCGACGAATATTAACCCGTGAATTTACTTCATATTTCGTGTAGTACGTAAAATTTTATTTATTACATGCAGGCTTAAGGGGTTATATACAGTCAGAAGGACTGAAAAAGTCAAGCGCTGTGCTTCGGCCTCCTCTTTTCAAGCGCTCTGATGTCTTTACATATATTCTTGTAACTTCCAGATTAATCGTCGGATTGACTTAAAATTTTCTGTGCATGTACATTAAAAAAATCGATTTTTTGTATTTCTAACTGTATATAACCCCTTAAGTCCTAAATTGAACTTAAGTCAGAAAAGGGCAATCTGTTGTGGTAATTCTTTAAGTACAAAATTTAATGGAATTAAACATTTTTTATGTTAATTTTAATTATTCTTTGAGATGATAATTTTTGCATGCAATTTTGCCAAAGAAGATTTTGTATCATTTTGATTTTAAAGCACTGGAACTGAAAAATATGGAATATTTAAATTTTCAACAGCTAACATATGACTGTAATTTACTATTCTAACTTGAACTGAAGTTTTTTTTTACAAATTTTTTCTGTTTTTCACTGACCGAAGATTTTTTCTGTGGAAAACAAATTGAAAAAGTAGAAAGTTATCCTACTTTATCCGTCGAAGTTCATACATCCGTTGGTTATGAGCAACCTACCATAAAACTGTGAGTATTCTACCTAGCTGTCAATTAAAAACGAGGGATTCTATGGGTCTTGGCCTTTATTACAAAATCAAAACCGTTTGAATTTTTTGGGGGAACTACTACCATCTAAATCCAACGGCTGCCGCCCATTTCCCTTGCTTGCCTCTTCATCACCAAGACTTTTGTTGGCCTCACTTGCCAAATCAATTAAGGTTTTTTTTTTACCTTACTTAATTAAGCACACACAAACTGCGACAGAAGCAACGGCAACCAAGATTAGGCACTGCCTGGCGCAGTTGATGCATTCTGCGGCGAACAACAGAGTGAATGGGAGAAACTAGTCGCAAATTTACTCCAAACTGTACGCCAAATATTTGTTTTTGCACGAACGAAATAATATTATTGCAGTTTATCCCACTTCTGGTAAGAGGAAAGAATGCGTCACAGATTCCACAGCAGCAATCGACTCATTGAGTATTCATTGAGCATACTTTAATTTGCCTTAGAGTTCGTCAATCGCGTACAATATAAAGGTCTGTTCTCGCGAGATTTTTGTAACAATTTGTAAAAGAGAATTTCTTGCTTAAAATTGAGTAGCAATAAATTCTCTCTTAAACCCAACATTTCGCGGGAACACGTTTTTGTAAAATGTGTTTCAAACGTCAAAAATAACGTATGATGTATGTTAATATGCGTCTAATGAAATCTATTGTACAAGAGCTATTTGATGAGTACCCGGATTGGAAGATAAATGGCGCTACTAAGCCAAAATTAGTGTACTATTATTTAGTATAACCTCTTTTAGCCCGTCTGTCAAAATTTGGTGACAAGCTGACGCTTAATTTTGTTTTGACACTCATTTCAAAACATCGTGTTTGTGTTTTTTACGGCCATGGAAAAAGATCAGTATCGCTCCGTGATCCGATTCTTGTTTCTGATTGGCAAAATCTGTGAGGAAATGATAGTGTGCATGGGACCCATTCACTTTCCCGCACCGTTTACCGTAGATTCGCGGAGTTGGTTGGTTTTTGATGAACCGCGCCCAGGTGGCTCAGAAACGGTTACCATATCCAGTGAGACTTCAAAGACGTGCTGGCCTTGTTTAATCGAAATCCGAGGCGAATACCCTGGCCGATTTGAGGAAAAAAATCACATTTGACGAAGTAAAAAGTGCTCATCCACGACGTCGCACCGGCCACACACCTCCGCAGTCGCCACAGTTAATTTGGTCAATTTGCACTACGAATTTCTCCCCTATGCTCTGTATTCTCCGAATTTGGCTCCCTGCGACTTCTTTTTATTCCCGAACCTTTAAAGATCGCCCGCCGGAAAAAAGTACGGGTCGAACTGGGAAGTCACGCCGCCGCGGAGGACTATTTTGCAGGCCAACGAAAGTCATTCTGTACGGGAGGGTTAAAAAAATTGCAGCACCGCTGGAAAAAGTGAATAGAGTTGAAAGGGGATTATATTGACAAATAAATTGTCGAACCCTAAAAAAGTTGCGTTGTCATTTCTAATCCGGATATTCATTAAACAGTCCTCGTATTACGCGAACAATTTGCTTCAATGTGAAGTCTTTTTTTTCTCTTCTTCCTCCATATCCAAGTCATCTCTTAATTAATTTGCATAACACTGTTGCTATTCACACAAATCTAAACATTTACGATTTTGGCAGTTCTTTTAAAATTTAATTGCTTTGACCTTTTATAATGATATTTGTCGCCTTGTATTGGGTATATAATTTAATTCGTGCGGTTTTTTTTCCAAAATTTGAACGTTTATTTAAGTAAAAAATTTACAGTAGTATTATTCAAAGTATTTCCCATCTGAAGCTAAGACTCTTTCCTATCTTTCTGGCAATTTTTGGATCCCATCCCTAAAGAACTGCGTCGGCTTGGCAGCCAAGAATGAATCAAGCCAATTTTTGATATTCTGCTCTGATGTGAACCGTATTTCAGTGAGGGCGTTCTGCATCGACCAGAAAACATGGTAGTCAAAAGGGGCAAGGTCTGGGCTATAAAGCGGGTGGGGTAGGACTTCCCATCCACTGTTTTCCAAATGTTTCTTAGCCGGAATAGCAACGTGGGGTCGAGCGTTGTCATGATGGAAAATTATTGTCTTGTGTCTGGTCGCATATTGCGGGCGTTTTTCGGCTACTGCTCTCTTCAAACGGATTAATCGTGTTCGGTAGCGTTGTCCATTGATTGTTTCATCCGGTTTTAGCAGCTCATAATACAGCACACCCATCTGATCCCACCAAATACAGAGCAATATCTTCGCGCCATTCATATTCGGCTTTGCCGTTAATTTGGCTGGTTGGCCGGGTTTCACATATAATTTTTTGCGATTGGGGTTGTCGTAATGGATCTATTTTTCATCAGCAGTAACAATCCGATATAAAAATGACATCCTTTTGTGGCGTTCCAACAGCATTTCGGAAATGCAAAACCGCCTTTCGACGTCTCTCGGCTTGAGTTCATGTGGAACCCAATTTTCTTGCTTTTGAATATATCCAGCTGCTCTTAAACGTTTTGAAATGGCTGTTTGAGTGACACCCAAAGATTCTGCGAGCTCTTCTTGTAATGGAGTAACTGGAGTAATGCTTCCAGTTCTTCATCTTCAAACTTTTTTGGCTGCCCAGGACGTTCATCGTCTTCCAAGCCAAAATCACCACTTTTAAATCGTGCAAACCACTTTTAGCACGTTCGATCAGCTAGCGCTTGTTCACCATAAACTTCCACTAAAACACGATGACTTGCGGCAGCAGTTTTCAGTAATGAAGAACTCCCCGCAAAAACACTTTTTCAGGCACAAAGTTCGACATATTTGAGTGAAAAAAAAAAAAAATTGTTGTTTACGCTTCAAATGAATGACATATACTGAAATGACGTACAATGACAGTAGCTTTCCAACGCATGTTCTAATGGAATAATACAAGTTACGCCATCTCTTAGCAGACCGCACGAATTAAGTTATAGACCCAATAAATTTTATTGGTTGTGGATGAGAAACTGATAGTCGGATAAACGTTTCCTTTAGTACACTGGTACATTTCTGATTGGGTGTGTTATATTGGATAGAGACAGAGAATGATATTTAGGCTAAGCTTAGTCGACAGAACTCTAGCAATGGCTTTAAGGAGTGGGCGTAGACCAGGTGCTTCTAATAGATTTTATTTTTTAAATGCTCAGTATTTCACTTTGTTTCTTGTTGTTCCGAAGATTTACTGTACAGATAAAGATATGGATACTCCTTTCGCGACAAAGTTATTTGGCGGAGCTCTGTGCTAGGTAGATTTTTAGGAATAAGAGGAGAGATGGGTAAAATGAGAAGTATACGAAAGTAAGTCGCAGTTTTATCAGAAGTGCTTATTGTTGGCTAACTATAGATATACACTAGCTATCCAAAAGGAACCGAGCGGACGTGATAATGCGAATTTGCCTAGTATTTTTCGTTATATAATATGTAAATTTTTGATGATTTTCAAGTGCCGTTTTTTTCTTTTTCATCTTTTTTAGCTTCCAGAAAATCGATCACCTACCAAGAAGCTTTAAATAAGTATAATAATGTCCAATTAGATACGCTTAATTCTAGAATGCTGCGGAATATGTCATTTAACTTGAGTACATCCCATTTTATTGCGCCGCAAATCTTAGAAAAAATGTTCGCTTATATAAAAAAACATGAGCAATATGTGACGGGTGATACAGCAGAAAAAATTTTGTCATGTTCATATAATTTGGGATACTCACCACAGCTACAAGGTGGGTTAAACTCAGCTGCCAACATTTTAATAAGGTAACATCAAATATTTGTAGTTTCTTATATCTATTAATGTAATATTAAATATACACTGTGTCCCTGTTTAATAGTTTAATCCTTTGAGGGCATATTCCCAAAGTTCTGCCAAACAAAAAATTGTATGGAGTGACTATTCTCACTCCATTTCAAGTTACAGCCCATCAAAGTGGGTAACCCTTTAATTTGGAGGTGTAACCATTGTGGCGCCTGTACAAATTAACTAATTAAATTGAATTAAGACGAACACTATTTTGGCTTTGTGGACACGTCCACTTTCTTCGGCTTCTTTGCTCAAACTAACTTAAAATTAACATTGCAGTCTTAAAACTACACATAGATGTACAATGTTCATCTGATTCAGGACTACCGACATTGGGAGTGTGTCGGATTTAATACAGTGACTTACAAATTTCAGGTCGGTATTTTCATATTTATATGATTCTGCTTTTACAATTCGTTATCGGTATGCTACATCACTCACCTCCAAGGAAAAATATTTACTATGTTTAGATACATTTATATTATTACAAAATTAATAAGTATTCATTACCATTTTTATATATACCGTGCGGTTTTTTTTTTAAATTAAGAAAAACATGTACAATAGTATTATTCAAAGTATTGCCCATCTGAAGCTATGACTTTTTCCCATCTTTCTGGCAATTTGTGGATCCCATCCCAAAAAAACTGCGCCGGCTTGGCAGCCAAGAATGAATTAAGGAATTTTTTGATATTCTGCTCTGATGTGAAACGTAGTGAGGGCGTTCTGCATCGACCGGAACAAATGATAGTCAGAAGGGGCAAGGTCTGGGCTATAAGGCGGGTGGGGTAAGACTTCCTATCCACTGTTTTCCAAATAGTTCTTAACCGGAATAGCAACGTGGGGCCGAGAGTCTTATCGCATATTCCGGACGTTTTTCGGCTACTGCTCTCTTCAAACGGATTAATTGTGTTCGGTAGTGTTGTCCATTGATGGTTTCACCCGGATTTAGCAGCTCATAATACAGCACACCCATCTGATCCCACCAAATACAGAGCAATACCTTCGCGCCATGGATATTCGACTTTGCGGTTGATTTGGCTGGTTGGCCGGGTTTCACATACGATTTTTTGCTCTTGGGGTTATCGTAATCGTGCAAACCACTTTTGGCACGTTCGCTCAGCTAGTAGATATTCACCATAAACTTCCACCAAAATACGATGACTTTCGACAGCAGTTTTCTTCATGAAGAAGAACTCCCTGCAAAAACAATTTTTCAGGCACAAAGTTCGACATATTTGAGTGAAAAAAAATTGTTGTTTACGCTTTAAATGAATGACATATACTGAAATGACGTACAATGACAGTATTTATCCAACGTATGTTCCAATGGAATAATACAAGTTACGCCATCTCTTAGTTTATATCTCTTAAGTTATAGACCCAATATATTATTACAAAATTATTACTTTTATTATTATTATTTTTTTGTTTTTTACTGATTTTATCAATTTTTATAAATCAAAAGATCAACAGTTCAGTAGTCTCTTTGATTGCAATTATTATTTTCTACAAATTAAAAGTGACTGGGTTTAAATACTGACCGAGTTGGCAGTTCGGTTTGTGTTAAAAAGGCGGGCTTAATTCTATCGATTGATATGATTTGTTTTTTTCATTCATCATAATCGTGAATATCTTATCCGTTTTGTCAATCACTTTGAATGGGCCATTGTATGGCTGGTCTTAATGGTTTTAATCGTATAGTAGTTGAGCTGGCGTTATATAAAGGTCGTCGATTATGGTTGATCGGATTCCCAACAAAGTCCACGGTAAGTTTGAAAACCAGTTGTGTTTTTCTTCGTGCTTCTTTCAGTTGTCTATGGAATCGTTCAACTAAACCGTTCGCTTGCGGGTAGTAGGTTGTCGTTTATATTCTTTTTGGTACCCAAAATGTCAGACATTTCTTTGAATAAGGAAAATTCAAATTGGGTACAAATTGAGGTGATTGTTTGGGGAACGCCAAACCTAGAAACCCACTTCTCCATGAAAGCAGTGACAACTGTTGGTACACTAATGTTCCTTATGGGAATTGCTTCTGGCCAAGAAGTAGGTACACGTAGCCATGGGATGGTGGAAGTGGTCCCACTAAATCCATGTGAACATGGGAAAATCTACCTTCAGAAACTGGAAACCTGCCGTGTTTTGATTTAGTACGTCTGGCAGTTTTAGATTTTTGACAAGGAACGCATGACTGCGTCCACCTACCATATTTATGTCCTTGTTCATTCATGGCAATGAATTAGGTTGGGGAAATTCGCTGATAGCTTGAACCCGGTTGGTAGACGGGATAATTCTTTGTTCGGTGATTGTATAACCAAGAAAGTCGAGTTGTTTCATGCCTGGGATGCATTTAGGAACATTTATGATCTGTCCGTGCTCTTGAAGTCTATTAAAAACGCTGCGAAGATGACATTTGTGTTCGGTAGTAGACTTATTGCAAATAACTATGTCATCTACGTACACAAATATGAATAGCAAGTCGCGTAATATTTCATTAATGAATCTTTGAAATGTTTGTGCGCCGTTTTTCACACCAAATGGCAAATGGCAAACAACCCGAATGGGGTTATGACAGCCGTCTTTTGAATGTCTACTGATGCTACCGGAATTTGGTAGTAATTTGGTAGTACCAAATCAATTTTTGAGAACATGGTGCATCCATGAAGATTCGCGGCACAGTCTTGAATGTTGGGTAGGGGATACTTGTCTGGAATTGTTGCTGCATTTAGCTGTTTGTAGCCTCTCCCCCCAAGGCCTCCAATCGGAAGGAACCTTTTTTTGGGACGAGGTGAAGTACAGATTCTACATGAGAGTTTGATGCACAACATATACCCAACCTAATCATTTGTTGAAACTCGTGTTTTTTGACGGCTAGCTTCTGTGGATGGAGGCTCTTGGATTGCGCCGATGGGAGGAAACCGTTTCTCGTTATCCAGTTGACTACATCGTGTTTAACAGGTAAGTTAAAATCCGGTGGATCCGAATTCGCTTTGAATAGTTAATAACTTGGGAATGGAAGAGTTTGTTATATTTCGAAAAGATAATTTAGTAGTGCATACAAGTCTTAAATGCTTTGGGTACATCTATGCAGCAACACAGAAATTATGGCTTGTTAAACTCAAAATTATGAAAATTTCTGGTTCCATTTTTTTATTTAAAATGATTTTTTCTTAAAATTTTTACTTAATAAATTTTTTGAAATTTTTATCTTTGCAAAATTTTCTAAAAATTATGTTTAGAAACTTTTTTACGTACGATCAACAGATTTTGTAGTAAAAGCCATTTTTTGTCAGAACAAAATGGCCAAAAATAAATGTACTGGATGACTTTTAATCTAGAGGTGTAACCATTTTAAACGCTATAACTTCTAAATAATTATTTGTTACTCTTTTTTTTCATTTTGACATTGCGGTACATTTGCAAAACTGTGGTAATAATTATATTAAATTTTGTTTCAACTGATCTACAATCGACATTTTGATCTCTAAGTGAACATCCGATTGTAAGGTTCATCTCTACAACATGTATTCAAAACGTGAATTCGCGGAAATAATGTTTGGATACGGGTTTTGCAATGGAAACGCTTCATTGGTAAGCCTGGAGTACCAACGACAATACCCAAATCGTAGAACACCGTGCATCCGGCTATTCGTTGATACCTATCAGCGTCTCGTTGATACTGGGTCAACTGCACACAAAAAAAAGAAAAGAGAAGGACTTTCAGACGCAGCGGTGGCAGAAGTTGAGGATGAAATTTTGCGTGCTGTGGAATTTCAGCCTTCAGTCAGCGTCCGCATACCAGCTGTGCAGTTGGAACTTCCAAAACCAGAATTCACCGGACTCTATGGAGTTATAGATTACACTCTTTCCATTTGACACCGGTACAGGATTTACTACCAGGTGTGGCTACTGCGCTAACATGCAGATGACGGGCAATTCCTCAAGAACATTCTGTGGACTGTGGATACCCGCACGTTCTTCCACAAACAGTTAAATCGCATTACTACCTAGAATTTCTTAGAAAACGATTGCCGGAGGTCCTTGACGATATTCCTCTTGTTCAGAGAAGGGCGATGTTCTTTCAACAAGATTTAGCACCTTGTCACAGTAGCAGCAAGGTAACTTCGTTCCTCAACCATACTTTTAACAAACGGCCCCAACCCTTGGCCACCCAGATCTCCTGACCTAACACCCATGGATTTTTTCTTCTGGGTTTATTTTAGAGAAATGTCGAGTCTGGTAGAGCTCCAAGAAAATATTAGTGCCGTTTCAGAAGAATTTTGCTGCTCGTTAATCTGCCATCCGAAATGGTTAAACGCACTCAGAAACGATTCAAATAGAAAAAACTTTTTAAACATATCTAATTTTTAGGAAATTTTTCAAGGATAAAAATTTCACAAAATTTCAGAAAATGTATTAAGTAAAAATTTTAAGAAAAATGCATTTTAAGAAAAAAAATTTGAACGGCAAATTTTCATAATTTTGAGTTTAACGAGCCATAACTTTGTTGTTGCTGCACAGATCTACCCAAAGCACTTAAGACTTGTATGCACTACTAAATTATCTTTTCAAAATGTCTAAAACTATTTTTGTACCTGTACTAGTTTAGAAGTTATAGCACCTCCAAATTAGAGGTCATCCACTTTGATGGGATGTTACAATTGATATAATTTTTTGTTCCACGGATTTTCAGGAATATGCCCTTAAAGCATTATACTGCTAAACTGAGACACCCTGTATTTGCTCAGTTTTGATTTTACGGTCAACTTCATACAGAGTAATCGGGATAATGTTTCAAAGACTTTAAGGGAAGTTTCCCTGACATATTTTGAGAAATATGTTAAATGGTTAAATGCACCCCCTCCGAGACACAGAGGTTTTAAGCAAAGCCTCACGCTGCCCTGTTTTGAATCTTATTGAAAACAACATATTGCGATATCTTTGAACTCGTAATTATGAGTACTTTAATTGTTTCAAAGTAAATGTTGCTTAAAAATTAGTGTGTCCATAGTTTCTGAAGGTCAAAAGTGATTTTTTTTTTTCTTATTTAAAATTTTGGATTTGTCATCATTTTTATTTTTTTTATGGAAAAATATTGACTCTCATTTTTTGCACCAAGTTTTGACAAGCAAAAACAAGTCAGGTAATTTTATCTCAAGTCATTAGATTTCGAGATACCCAACTTGTTCAAATTATAAATCTAAAAACTGAGGTATTCTTTTACAACAGCCCAACAAGTTAACAGCTGGTTTGGAATTTTTTCCCGAAAAATATGTTTATTAATATACATAAATCCAATACAAGTTTTTGTAAAAGAGGTCCATTTTATGGCTCCTAAAAAGGGAAAAGGAACACCTGAGGTAAGTAACCCCCATTTTTTCAGGTTGTTGAGTAGAGTTTTGGTATTTCGTAAGAAATTTATACTTTCAGAAATGATACAGCAACGACCACTCTTTAATATGTAGAATGTCCTTTATTAATTTTAACAATTCACTTTATAAGGCTTTGTTTTTGTCTTCCTTTGTGTTTTGTTAACATTACATTAGAATACATTATGTTCGCTTAGTTAATGTAATCCACGATAGAATTTAATAATAAAAATCTATTATTATTACAGGTCTTTTTTCTAAAAAAAAAAAAAAAAAAAATCTCTTTTAGAATAATACCATATCAAGAGAATGCAAAAGTATTTGCATAACCAATTTGTAGTTTTTTAACCGAGATATTGACGTTTAATTGATAATATCCTCGATTGTGCCAATGACGAATCTTGCTCTGGACGCCCCAGCACATCAACAAAAATGATAACTCTGTGAAGAAATTTGTTTTGGAAAATCATTGAATTACCATAAGAGAAATTGCCGAGGATGTTGGCATACCGGTCTGCTCGTTTTTTCGGATGTTTTAGGCATGAGACGTGTGTAAGCGAAGTTTGTTTTGCATCACGATAATGCACCTGCTCATTCATCGTTGCTTGTGAGAGATTTTTTGCCCAAAAAAACACATCGATCATGTCTCAGCCACTATATTCACCTTGAACACATACACATTTTTCCCAAATGAGAACTTAGTGTTCTTTTGTCAACTGGGTTTACTTTTTTCCTTGCCAATGACTACCATTTAGTCATGGTTCAGTACTTTAACGAACAACGTTTACAAATTATTACAATTTATTACCAAAGTTTTTTCGTTGATGATGATGATGGCCGCCATGTTATGGTTAATGGAAATCACTATATGCAATCACTAATTGCAATCACTATGCAATTACATGCACTAAACATTAGTGAGATGTGGTTTTCACACTACGGCTGCACTTGCCCCTCAAATGGCCAAACAATCGAACTATCGAAGTCAAAGTTTGTTGAGCTAGTTATCTCAAGAAATGGATCAGTCAATTAGCCGTCTCGATGGCGCGATTTGAAGTCATTGCTCTATGCCAACCAGGCAAAGACATTAGACGAGCTTGGAGCTCGCTGCAAGCACGCTCGTTGTCGACATAAGAATGAAATCGAATTCCATTTATAAAGGTATGAAACGTACTTTAATAGAAAATAAAAGTTTTTTCGATATCGCAAATAGTTTGTTTATTAAAAAATAAAAATGTTAAACCCAAGGACTCTGAGAAGCGTTTGGAATTCTCAAATTAAATTATAGACAGACACTTTGCAGAACGCACCTTTTTTTTGCCGAATTCTATTGCCGGATAAGTCCCAATACATCAGGGATAACATCACTAATCTCGACAATTTAAATGCCTGGGCAGAAAAAAATGCCCACTTCATGAAACACAGCTTTTCAGCATAAGTTCAACGTCAACGTGTAAGCAGGCATATTGGGTAATGAGCTGATCGGACCCTCTCTGCTCTCTCCAAGAATTAATTCAAATCTCTACCTACCGTATCCCGCCCCCGCACACTATGGCCATGCATTTATCGAGTGGTTAGATCACATATAAGGAAATTCGTGAATACATCGGGATGGATTTATTCTGTTGCCTCCAAGGTTTTCGTACTTGACTCCAATGGGCTTTTATTTATGCGAACGTATGAAGAACATTGCTTATTTCTCAGAAATAACATCATTAAAAGGTTTGAACAATAGAATTGAGGAGGCAGGCTGCCTCCAATATTTGTATTATTTTTCTAAAATGTTTAAAATCTTTTTGTTTAATGTTATACCTCTTTTAATAAGTTGGTTTGTATCTTGGAAATCGCTGACTTAATATGAAATGACCTGACTGTTTTTTTTATTTGTAAAAGTAAGGTATCAAAGTTGCAAAAAGTGGAGGTTAATAAGATATTTTTCCGAAAAAATAAAATTATCTGGGTAATCAATAACTTTTGACAGATTAATTTTAGGGCAATATTTACGTTGAAATAATTAAAGTACACTAGTTTAACGATACCTCATTTGCTAGCATTCATGCATATATGTATTTGAAAGATAGTTTTTGCAATAGGGGCAGTGTGAGGCTTTTCTTAAAACATTGGAAGCTTTCCTTATAGTCTTTGACACGGAGCATTTTGTATAAACGTATGTACACAATTGCTTACAAATGACAATTAGAAAAAAGCGATATCCACATACGTGCAAAACTAATTTATAAGAAAACAAAAAAAAATCATGTGTTTTATGTACATTAACGAATGTATATTTTTGTTCAGAGACTTTGATTATATGACAGGACTTTCAATAATTCAAGCTTGTTTGGCTCTGTGTTTTTTCAAAACACTTTCAGAACAGTTAATTAATAAAGTATTTAGCGTTGACTTTATTAAAAAAATAGAGGAAGAAATTGGAATGTGCTATTCAAAAGTAATTTTTTGTATATTATATATATAATAATTTTTTAAACGTTTTTTTCCTTCTTTTATTAGGCTACATATCCCGAAAGGGTTCTTAATTACGTAATGCAACTTAACCGCGCAATTTGCCTGGACTTTCCCGAGGCAGGTATTCCATGGTTCCAACAAAACTACATAGAAGCTCAGTTAAGCAAATGTAAGCAAATGGAAACAAAAAACTTTTACATTAATATCAGATATATCTTTAAGTTTTTAATTTGAAAGGTAAGTAATAACCTTTACAAAATAAGAAAAGCAGCCTTGGATCGGAAATTAAAATAACTTAATTATTGTTATTATACAGGGTGTCCCAGTTTAGGTTTTCGGCCTGGTAGCTGAAGATTCCTGAACAAAAAATTGTATTGCAGAGGGGGTCTATTTTCACCCAATTCCAAGTTATAGGCCGTTAAAGTGAGGAACCTCTGATTTCGATGTAAAACTTCTTAAAAGGCTGTGGCTTTCTAACAGATTTAGCTTAAGAAACCGTTGTGCACATTTTTGAAAGAGAATTTCAGTGTGCATAAAATACTAAAATTTTGTCAAGTTCGATGAGTATGGCTTTTTAAAGCTAACATTTTGAAAAATCTTTGGACCAATTTTATCGGAAAAATGCGTTTATCTCGAAATTTTCAACTTTTAGGATATCAAAACTTTTGTCTTCTCTTGTTTACCTACGATTTTTATGTATCATTTACATGATTACATGATTACATGATTTATGATGATTAAATTTTATTCGAACATCTTTCGAGTAAGTTCTGTACTATCCAGCACTCCATACATCTTTCCATTGTACTCGAACATTCGCTTCAAGTTTGGTTGAGTATTTTGCTATTCAGACAAAATCTTTTCCTATTCAAATACAGATGACGCTGTTCACATTTTAAATGGTTATCACTCCATCTTGTTAGGAATATATATATACTAGTGAAGTGAAAAAAAAAAATTATGAAAAGTCAAGAAATGATTACAATTTTCGATTCTAATGTTTGAGTCTTCTGCTATTCAAATATGGAAATTCTCTGCTATTTAAATATAGATGACTTCTCACATTCAAACGGATATCCCAATAATGTATGTGTGGCTTCAAATGATAGAACTTATCCTTTTAAATACAATGACCTTATTTAATACAGTTACAATTCACAATCC
Source organism: Volucella inanis (assembly GCA_907269105.1). Lineage (NCBI taxonomy): Eukaryota > Metazoa > Arthropoda > Insecta > Diptera > Syrphidae > Volucella > Volucella inanis. The sequence continues at coordinate 41,027,175 of OU026155.1, read as the reverse complement.
AATCGTTTTTCTCAGCCACTTTTACTTTTCTTTCAAATTCAAGTGATGATATTTTGGGGGATGCTGATATTTATACTACCCTGACCTCTTTCGAGAATATTCTGTATCGTCCAGCGTTCCATTCCAATTTACATTTTGCTAGAAAATTCGATTCTATTCTCTATTCACCAATGGTTGAATCTTGGCTTATCGAGTAAGGAAATCTGCTGTTGAAATGTAGATGACACTGTTGACATTCAGATATCACAATATCTATATTTCCATAGCACATTTTACAATATTGTAATATCCATTTGAATTTTATCTCCTTATTTGACGCTGACGAGGAATACTCAAATAGTACAGGCAGCGACATGGCTGCGATGATGCAACTCTTTTTGTCCAAAATGGAAGAACAATAGAACAGCATTGAACAAAAACCCGACGAAGAAAAGAACAGTCTTGAACAAAAAATGGATGAACAAAAACAAAATCTAGACGAACACAAAAACAGCATAAAACAAAAATTCGACGAGCAAACAAATAACTTTGAACGAAAAATGGACAAACAAAAGAGTAGCCTCGAACAAAAGGTGGACGACGAAAAGAAAAATTCGAAAGAACAAAAGAACATTTTCCAGCAGAAGTTCGAGGAAATCGATGACAACTTTGAAAGGATAGAGAAGAATGTTGACGAAAAATTCGAACAGATGACAGCAGAGTTGAGCAACTGGCAGAAGAGTTCGACACAATGCAAAAACAGAAACTGCGAGAAAGTACTTTAGGCGGTCCAAGGAGAAAAGAGTTGAAGCCTCCCTCATTCGATGGCCAGATTTCATGGTCTACTTATAAGAAACATTTTGAAATAGATGCCTGTGCGAACAATTGGGACAATGAGGAGAAGTGCATTACCCTAAAAATTGCCTTACACGATCCTGCAGCAGAATTGTTGCAAACAATAGACATTGAAAAGCATACAAATTATGTGGCTGAATGCGCTGAAAATGGGGTATCTTCAAAGGCAGTATAAAGAACCGTTGCGACAAAAGCCTGCTCAATTTCGCGGGGCAGAACTTAGTAGCAGGAATCGACGGTCCTAGGACCATCATCCAAGAATCGTTAGCAAAATGATGCAATGAAAACCTTCTATTGTAGTAGAAATAGTCAGTGGAAAGGAAACATGGATGGCAACAATAGACACCAGTCCCACGGCCACACCAGCTTGAGAACAGCTACAGGAGAAACGGCTATGGTATATGGTAAAGTTCGCATAAAAATCTAACTGGCCGGAATTACATTCTCGCACGTGTTTTTGGTGGTTGACACATGTGACGAGTGCATCAATAATACAGACTTCATGAGAGAACATGGACTAGTAGTGGACTTTGGGGCACAAACCCTGAAATAAGGAAACATGGAGATACCGGTGGTATACGGAAACGCTAACACTTCCGTTTTAAAAGTAATCATCTGGAGAGGAAAAAATGTGTACCTATTGGGGTTATATCGACCACAACGGAAACAAGTCGTGCAACCCCGGTATGAAAATCAAAAACAAAATACTTAGCCTCTGTAAATTAATGTAAATTGGATCAAGAGCAGCGAATCTTGGCAGATGATATATTTGCTACACAAGACGGAGAATATGGACGTACGTTCATGCAACACCATATTGACACCGGAGAGACCCGACCAATCCATCAACTTGCAAGGCGTTTTCCATTGGCAAAACAAACAGAAGTTGCCGAAATGGTGAAGAAGATGAAAGTTGAGGGACTGATTGAAGAATTGCAGAGTCCGTAGGCTTCTCCAGTGGTCCTCGTTATGAAGAAACACGACAGTTTTGTTTAACGACGCCTCAACGATGTCATAAAAAACCGAAAGCTCCCCACTTCCGAGAATCGATTACACTTTGCCTACGTTTTCTGGAACGAAATGGCTTTTAACTCTAGACCGCAAGAGAAAACTCCACTCATTGTGGATCTGTAGCCACAATGGATCTGTGATCCTCTTACTCATGGAACCAATTTCAACTTATGATAAAGCGTAGGAGACTGTTCTCTATATTCTATAGATCGTTTAAGTCATTGTAGAAGAAAGCTTCTAAGTGGAGTTTTCTTTTCTGAGAGCTGGATATATACAGAGAAGGTGAAGGATTTTCTCCTCTTTCTCATCGGCCATGTAGCTTCTACAGAAAACGTTTGTAAAGGGAGCAAGCCTTCTTGCATGCTTGCCTTTAAGGCATTGTCAGTGATGAAACCTAAGATGGCGCTGAGATGTTTCCTGTTTAGAAAGATCAGACTCTTAGAGCGATTCAGATCCAGCTTTGGCCAAATCCAACAGTCTACCTAAGATCTGTTCTTTTGTTAGCATCCAGCTTTATTATTGATATGCACGTAGCGATGTGTATACCTACGCTACCCTTTTCCGGTAGAATAGGTAGAGTGGTTCCAATTTTGGCAAGTTCGTCGGCCCTACAATTCCCTGGAATGTCTCTGTGGCCTGGCACCCAACAAATGTGAAGCCTGAACTGCTCTGCTATCTCAGAGAGATGAATGGTATTCAAAGGCCGACAGAGCTTTTTTAATCGCCAAGGCGGACAGCCTGGAACACGATATAAAGATTTGGAAGACGGAAGGAGAGGTTTAGATTTAGCTTATCTGTAAATATGGATTGACTTGTGCTCCATGAAAGCATCTTCCTCCCAGAAGAATATAGATAGGAAGTTTAAGTTTGAAAGTCTTTTTCAAACCAAAGTTCAGGTATGGTGCAATCGTTGTTCTCTGCGAAGATTCATAATATATTAAAAATATTAACGTGGTCAAATAAATTATTTTTCTACTGTGTAGTCGCTTTAAGGTGAATAGCTGCAGTCGCAGCTACTTGCCTGCTGAAGATATTTATGGATGTCAAGTCAAGCAATATCTAATGCTCCGACAGAGTGTCAGAAGAGGAGGCCGAGGGCGTAATTGTCACCTCGTATAAAATGGAACCGTCACTGTCCATTTCTGGAAAGGAGCCACGGTCCAGAATCAGCCAAGTACTGCATGAAATACATGACGGAATCTCAGGAGGCCATTTGGGAATAAACAAAATGTTGGAAAAGGTAAGGGAACGATTCTATTGGTTAAGCTCTGAACAAGATGTCGATAATTAGTGCAAAAAGTGCATAAGGCGTCGATAACCATCGACATCGCCGGGCCGTTTCCCGAAACATTTAATGGCAATCGATACACCCCCGTGGTCATGGATTACTTCAGTAAGTGGCTGGAAGTCTTTACCATTCAAAATCAAGAAGCAAAAACCATAGCAGAAAAGGTAGTCAACAACTAGGTGAGCAGATTTGGGGTTCCAATGGAACTCTGGTCAAGGGCACAACTTTGAATCAAAAGTCTTCCAGGAAGTGTGCCAATATCTGGGAATAAGGAAGACAAGGACAACGGCACCAGACCCTTAATCTGCTGTAGCCGTAGGGGTGGCCGTGGTGTAGTGGTATATGCATAGACTCCTCAAGCAGAGGGTCGCTGATTCGAATCCCGTGCCAGGCAATTCTGTGAAAAAGTCTTTTCATAGAATTTGTATGTAGTTATATGAAAATCCCGTCTGCGTCAACTTTGACATGAAGGCATAACACTGATGTTGGAGTGGTTGCTGGCTGGGCTAAATGTAACGAACTAACAACTAGCACGTACTTAAGACCCACTGGTTGAGGAGGATGTACTAGCTCGTCCCGTCCAGTTTGACAACCACCTCTGGGAAAAATATCGAAACCTAATACACCTGAGTTTCAAACTACTACACGACCCGCCCGCGCCTTGGAGAAAAAGCCAGTAAAAAGGTATTCATATCCACTTGGTGCGCGCGCGATATTAAAAAAAAAAGCGGTCGAGCGATTCAATAGGACCTTGAATGAGCATCTGTCGGCAACTGACAGCGGGACTGGGATCGACACATACCCCTCTTAATGGCCTACTGAAACACGGTCCATAGCTCAACAGGACACACACCATCCGAGATTTGCTGACTGGGCTAAATGTAACGAACTAACAACTTGCACGTACTGGTTGAGGATGCAGTGGCTCCAGTTTGACAACCACCTCTGGGAAAAATATCGCAACCTAATACACCAGAGTTTCAAAACTACTACACCACCCGCCCGCGCAATGGAAAAAAGCCAGAAAAAAGGGTATTCATATCCCCTTGGTACGCGTGCGGGATTATAAAAAAAAATCCATTTCGATTGAATAAATTATTGGACGGTTCAACAAAGCTTAATGTTTGAGAGGAACTTGGTTTAGCTTCTTTACACGACGGCGCCACAGAAATTCGCATAAATGTTTATCCATGCAGTTCGTATCGACACCAGTTCCAGATAATTGACGACGCATCCAACATCTCGACGACTCAGTATTTTGGGTGTGAGCTCGTTTTAGAGTCCGCAAATTTCTTGTCATTCCAAGGCCAATATATCCCTTCCAACAATGTGTAGTATATGAATAAGAATTTCATGTTTTACATGTTTTTGAATTGAACCGATTAAAGTATTTTCATCTCTTTTATTTTCGGGAAAGATTTTTATTCTGTATTGAGAAGGTTTTTCACGAACCAAAGAATCCAAGAACAACATGACCCCGCTGCAGAAAGAAAACCGATCTGAAACTCTCAAGCGAAACTCTTTTTCATCAATAATGGAGTTTTCCCTAATTGTTTGATTAAATGTCATATTTACTGCAAAACATCATGTATGTTGAAGAATAAAAAACACAATTTCTGTACTACAATATTTTTTTATTTTTTATTTATTTATTTTTTTTTTTTAAATAAATATTTTCCCCATAAAATTATAAGCAAATTTTTCAAAAACTAATTGTAAGAATTGATAAGAAACTAAATCAGAGAAGTCGAGTTAACTCGTCATCGATCAACAACGGTTGGGTATGAAAAGACGTGTTAACTCGTCATTGAACTTGCATTACCTATTTTAATTTATGAAATATTGCAAAAGCTTTGTTCATCTTGTTAAATCGTGTTGTGGAGAAAGTTTCAATGAATTATATGCGGATACTTTATCTGATTGTCTGAGTGATTTCGAAATAAATTGTAATCGAAATAAATGGCAAAAAAGAAATGTTATAGAATTAATGGCGAAAGTGATTATGAAAATTGGATTGAAAACGCCATTAACCTTCCTTGGATGATTATTCAACCATTTCGGGTGTAACTGTAGAATTAAGTGATACACCGAGCATCAGTAAAGTAACCTATTTATATTTTGATAACGACTTTTTCATAAAGTTGCTTCTCAAACCAATTTATACCACTCCCAAATGAAACAATTTCATAAAAATTCTGCTAATATTTCACCATGAACGGAAGTTACAATTAGCGCTATAAAAAAGTTTCTTGGGTTATTGTTAATATTCCCTTAAACAATGGGTAGGATGAAGTTCGAGAAAATTCTTACATTTTTCCATTTTCAGTTATAATGCACAAAATAAATCTAGTGGAGACAGGTTTTGTAAAATTAGATTTCTATTGGATTACATTATTTCACAATTTCAATATCTGTATATGCGGAAACAGCAGTTATTACTTGATAAAGCAATAATACCATGGAGAGAATGTATAAGCTTTAGAACTTATAATCCGTAAAATATGGGATTTTAATGAGAATGTTTTATGAAAGTGAGTCTGGTTACATGTGCATCTTGGAGATTTATTCGGGTGAAGGGAAAACGCTAGAAGAAACTAACAGGTGACTAGATAGCAATGTTATCAATGTCATCCAGCTGTTTTGATATTCAATAAGGTTTGTCATTTCGATATTCCGGTCATCATCATAGCTTGAGTGTGTAGGCACTTCGTCACATCGTGGAAGAGTTTGAACGTGAGTACACTCTTTTGGATTTTGAGCCACCAACCAGACAGAAATTGGTGCGAAATAAAGTAAGAAGACCCAGATATGTCGATTCGGTGCAGATCAGCTGAATTGAGCATCGGCAGAGAGCCAACCCGTCTTATTTTGCAGTTGAATTTGGGCCTAAACGTGTTGTGTTTGTGTTAAAGCAAGAATTAAAACCGGGCAACCATAGACAAAATCGTGAGTTCCCTAATTTTGCGCTGGAAAAAAGACATCGTTACCGTCAATGGTCTCAGGTATAAAGCGATGTTAACTGACTTTTTGTGGTCAAAGCTCGACAACATTCATATATCCGGGTTGTGCTTTCAACAAGACAGCGCTACATGCCATATAAGCGACGTAACGCTCGAAGTTGTAAAGAAGAAATTTGGCGACTGGGACATCTCACAAGCCAGCCACTTTGGACGAGCTCGAGGCCAACATTTGACAAGCTATTGCCGGAATAACGCCCCACATATTGGACCGATCGCTTGAAGCACTGTCAGCCGCGGCGGCCATTTGAATAATGTGCTATTTCACTCATAATGGCATGAGCGTAGCTTCAAAATAAAGCCAGAATCAATTTCATATTTCACACCGCTGTTGTTTTGTTTAATTTTTTTTGTCCTATAAAAAAGTCCAAGAATCTTCAAAAGGGGCAAATGACTTTTGTATGGAAAGGATCCATTTTTCTTCTCACATGGAAAGATACAAGGTTGGCGCATGATATCAACTATTCATGATGCATTTGTGATATCAACTGGAAAGCGGAATAGAAATTCTACGGATAATATATTTAAACTTTTGTGCATAATACAATACAATAAGATTATGAAAGGAGTCTATCATGCAGATTAGTATTTGGCGAACAGTATCTTTCGAAAAAGTATAAAGTGGTAAATAAAAAACAGCATTCTTTTCAATCCATTGCTTAATACGTTTAAAATATACTCTAATAAGTCACAAAATAAACTGAGATACAAACAATTTCTACTAAAAGTAGCTAGGAAATTAATTTTTGTAAATTCAAATGAATGCAGCACACTACCTGGCAGTTCTTTTCGTACTTCTTAAGGGGCTCCTCATAAAGATTCACTTTTCACGCTTTCCGGCAAACTAAACCTGTTGCTACCATTAAACGTAGTTGATTGCCATACAGTTCATCCTATCAAACAAAAATATTAAAAGTTATATAAAAAAAGTTTGATTTGATTTCATTCAGTATAAATTAAATTTACTGGAGTTTATTTAAAATATTTTAATTTACTTTTATATTCAATTACAAAATATACAAAGCTGCCGCTGACTTGACGCAGCTTCTATGTAAAACTGCCCGTCAACAAAATGTAGAGGGAGTCATACATCTCACAGGTTAAACTTTTATTGATATTAGTTCTCCTAAATTCTAATAGGATAAGAAGTATGAAGCCACTGAAGGAAGCTTTTCTTTATCAGGAAGTTCTTAGCGTAACCCATTGCTCGCACCCGTGTTAGGTTTTTTGGGAAAATGGATCGAAAAAGATGCCATAACCATATACAGCTCCAAATTTCATTTTACATTCGAGGGCAGCCGATCTTCACTCAATGAATGCCAAATGAATACTGGAGAGTGAAGTTCAAATTTAGTGATGAAAAATATGATTCATTGATTTCAACTATCGAATAGTTTTATTCATTCATTCAATCATATTCAAACATATTCACCCCCGATAGTCCAAACTAGTGAAAAAATCATTCATTCATATGAACATCATTTGAATATTTTTGCAACTCCGATAGTCTAAAGTGAAAAAAATTATTCGTTGGTATCAAAACCGAAGAAACATTACTCCCAATCCAGTAGTACATACTTCAAACGATTGAAATAACCATTCATTCAAAAGGAAAACATTCGAATATTTTTCTAGCTCCGATATGGATGCCAAAGGAACATTACTCCCAACCCGATAGACCACACTTCATACGAGTGGAAAAACCCTTCATTCATATAAAAAACATTGGAATCTCTTCTCCAACCCCGATAGTCCAAATTTCAATAAATCATTCATTTGTATGAAAGCCAAAGAACCATTACCTTCAACCCGATAGTCCACACTTCATATAAGTGAGAAAACAACTCGAACGAAAAAACCAATCATTCATATAAAAGACATTCTAATATTTTTCCAACATCGAACATTTGAAGGTTTTTTTTATTCGACTGGTTTGAACGAGTAATTTCTAAAGAATAGTATTTGAACGATTTTTGGGTAACTATTGAATAAATGAATATTTTGCAACCATCAATTAATTGTTTTTATTGTTTTTATTCGATAGTTCCCAACACTAATCAAATTGCCACAATTTACCTACACACAACACAATTTTTAGAACGATATGGAAGAGAGAACAGAAATTGTGAAATTGCTCGAGGCAATCTGCTAATCTGGTTTAATGGAAGTCCAATTGCCCTACACACGAGACAATTTTCCAAAATTGCCCTGTATGTAGGAGCTTTAACTCGCAAGCAAAATTGTTGTGTTATTTAAGTTACTATACCCTGTTCAACGAAAATTTGCAGTACAGTCCGTATGGGAAAGCTTTTGAGAACATGCTTCACGCTCACAAAATACTACAAATTGCGGTATGGTTTGTTTTGTCTTTTTCATCTCGTTTTTTTTTTTTTTGTTGTTTCGTTTTAGTCGTTTTGCATTTTGTTGTTTCAGAAATTTTATTAAAATGTTTTCTACTTAATTGGTTTATATTTCTTTCGAAAAAAAAAACTTAGTCCTTTACTTAGCTCGTTTAAAGCTCATTTCGCCTTTTATTGTTTATTTTCTCGATTATTTCGATTTCAATTGCGCGCGTTGGAATACCCTTGGGCTCTTTACATCAACAAAAACCGAAACAAACGATGGCGAAGTTATTGAAGAAGTTGAATTTATTTTTTTTTTAATTACACAGATTAATTAAAATTAATAAAATTGGATAATGTTATCTCCGCTTTTATTTAATTTTTTGTACGTACATATAGTCTTATACGTCAGAAGTGAAAATCCAAAGCGATTTTTGGCGCAAACTACTGAAAAGGACATATAAAGTTTGAAAATTCTAGAGAAAAAAACCTCAAATATCTTCAAAACTATAACACGTCTGTATATAAATGATACATACATACATACATACATACATACATATATATATATATATGATAAATGATATAAACTAAAGCTACAAGTAAGTAATATTCAATTGAAATAAAAAGCTTTGTGATCCACTTAAAACTTTTTAAGATATAATCAAAATTTGGAAAATGTGCTCATATTTTAAGGGAAAAAGGTTTTACATATTTTTCAAAAACAATTGTATCAAAGTACAATTGTTACTGAATTACGAAACAACATTTTATAACCTTTTCAACGGTACCAAACAGGCTATATTTTTGCATCAAATTAGTTAATATATTTATTTCTCCAGGAACACAAAACAATTGTTTAACATAATTCAGTTACACGGGCTATGTCAACAAATTTCCGCTATTCTTTATTGAATGAAATATATAAAGGGGTGGGTGGAATGCTTCGCGGGAAAAAAGGATTTCAACACGCTCTCCGCAGGGAGAATGAATGAAATAGAAAGGAATTGGTGGCCCGCAACACTTCAACCCCCTCTTCACAGAAATAGCCGTGAGTAAAACTATTCTAACAGAACGACCACCGACTGATCAACCGAATGAACAGAGCTCGAAAGAAGCGTCATCTATATATAATCCGAATTGTAAAAGAAGAATGCCCAATTGCGGCTAACTTTAGTTTGTACTTCCAGTAATTCGCGCCTTAAACCGCATTTTTCATTGTTAAAAGAAAATTCAAGCTGGCCAGAGGTGCAAACTGCGGTAAGCTTTTTAATGTACGTAAAAATTTGTTTTAAAACCTGTTTTCTTTAGGAATAAAACACCATCCTTAAACGCATCACATATTTTGCATTCTGCGAGACTTCCCCGCCGTGGAGTGCAGTTCGAAAGCAGCCTGAAGCTTCCCTTTGTTGCCGTGGAGTACAACTCACATCAATGTTACGTCATACACCTCCAAGTGTAAGTATATCTGTTCCAAAAAAGATTAATCCAACCAGCAGTTCAAAGGATGAAGTGTGGGATAGGAAAGGTGCTAAAATGCTGGAGGTTGCTGACGCTTAAGACATAATGATTTTAAGTGGAAGCTGTAAAGGAGATCCGTATGGTAAATATACGATGAATTTATTCAAGGAATGACATGCTCAGTCATGAGTACTGCCTTGTGGCCGGGAAATGGAACTCTATTCTAAAAAAGTTCAAGATATCTGCACAAACTACCTCTGACCACATGCCTTTGGAAATTTCTTGTACAGTTGCGGGAACGGAGAAATCGCTGAACACAAAGCAAATTGGGCTACTGCCAAAATTGATATGGACGGATAGATTTCAACCTATGTATCAAAATAATTTAAATCAGGAACTTGCTAAACGAAGCTTGTTTAATAATCCGCTGCACATGGGGGCCTAACTCGAGTAATGATTAAAGCTGTGGGAACAAGTAAGATTAAATGCAGATTGTCGAAAAGACAGAAAAAACTCTTTTTCGCTTCTAAGACTCTTAAGGAAATATAGGGTTTTCCAATAGGGACTTGACAACTTGTGAACGCACTCTTTCACTAATCATCAAACTGTCACTGTCAATTTACTCAGTAAACTCAACATTTTCATCATGGTAAAGTACACTAACGAGCTACGTTCTCCGATTGGGTGTTGGAGAAGATGCGCCAAGATGATGAATTTCATCACAAAATCATCTTCAGTGACGAAGCTAATTTTTGGCTCAATGGATTCGTCAATAAGCAAAATATGCATTATTGGTCGGGTGAAAACCCACATGTGCTTCATGAATCACCACTTCATCCACAAAAAATAACTGTTTGGTGCATGCCGGCGGCGTTATTAGGCCAAATTTTTTCGTCGACGAAAACGATCGTCACGTTACTGTGAATGGTCCGCGTTATCGCGCCATGATCACCGATTATTTTTGGCCGAATTGGAAGATATGGACTTGGACAGTGGTTTCAACAGGATGGTGCCACAAGCCACACAGTACACGCTACAATCGATTTATTGAAGAGTAAGTATGGTGAGCGTGTTATCTCAAGACATGGGCCAGTCGATTGGCCGCCTCGTTCGTGCGATTCAACGCCGCTTGACTATTTTCTGTCGGGCTACGTTAAGTCCAACGACGACGTTGGAAGAGCTCAGAGCCAACATTGAACGCGAAATAGCGGCCGTTTCGGCCGAAATGTGTGGCCTAGTCGTTGAAAATTGGGTCCAAAGAATCGACTGCTGCAAACGTGCCCGCGATGGCCATATGAACGAAGTCGAGTTCCATTCATAAATGTTCTGATTGAACTTCAAGCCAATAATAAAGTTTTTGAAATATCTCAAATGGTTTGCCTTTTATTTTAAAAAAAAAGTTGTCAAGTCGTTATTAGAAAACCCTATACAAAACTTCATTTTGAAAAAATATGTGTGCAGTAGCCCATAGGGATTTTAAACTTCTCTGTTCTGTCAAAAGGAAACATCTGGAGCAACAAAGGGAGGAATAATATAATTGCAACATCCTTACAAGCAGCCGAACTTGGAGTCTATTTTAAGAATCTACTCAACGCTACGCAATTTTCACCTCTACCACAGTATGCGGCACCACTTTTTGAAGATGAGCTCTTAGATACTCCATTTACAATTTGTGAGGTACAGAATGTAATCAAAGAATCTAAAGTTGGTAAAGCACCAGGAGATGACCGAGTACCAGCAGAATTCTATAAAAATTGTTTAGTTAAATTTCTGTCCGCATTAACCGACGAATACAATAGAATATTTGAAACAGCGAGTGTGCCAGAAAGCTTTAAAAGGACAATAATTTTTTCTCTACACAAGAAAGAATCGTACGAAAACCCTGAAAATTATCGAGGCATTTTTTTCCTGAATACGTCAGTCAAATTGTTTAGTACAAGAAAATACTGAATGAATTTAAAGCTAGATTTAGGATAAACTATTCAACCTTAGACCAAATATTCACCCTGACAAATATTGTGAAGAGCTACAAAAGAAGGAACAAGAAGTTATATGCTTTTCTCGTCGATTTTCGTGCTGCATTTGTATAATATGGGAATCTCTAGCAAAATTGTTGTTTTATTGAAAGCGATGCACGAAAGCAAAGTCGCGTATTTATAGGATGGTGAACTTGTATCTGAGAACTTTGAAACACAAATGGGAATCAAACAAGGTCGTGTTCTGAGCACGCTACTTTTTATCTTATTCATAAATGTTATTGTAGAGGCGATTGGAGGAGGAATTCAGTTTGGAAGTATGCAGATACCAGGACTAATTTTCGCCGATAGTTTTTCTTTCGGAATCAATTGAAGGAATGCAGCGAATAATCAAACGACTTGAGAGTTATTGTGAACTTTGGAATCTGTCTGTTAACTTAGAGAAATCCAAAATTATGATATTCAGAGCTGGTGGTAGATATGCCTGTATTGAAAAATGGATCGACAAAAGAGAGACTGTTTCAATAGTTCGGGAGTATTAGTATCTAGGCGTATTAATTACGGCGAATCTAAGTATAAAAAAGCATCTATAACTTCTATAACTAACTAGTATGGGGCCGATGCATCAATAATAAATCTATTGATCAGAGCTCTAAGCTTAAATTATTTCGTGCGACTGCTGTCTCTATATTACTGTATGGTGCTCAAGTTTGGAGTAACTGCCACTTCGAAGAGGTTGAAATATTCCTGAGATATTTTCTAAAACGCATTTTCCGGTTACTAAAATCCAGTCCAAATTATATGCTCCATTTGGAAACAACAGTGCCACCCCTATTTTTAGACACGATTAAACCGCACTTTGAATGTCATAAAATTACTGGAGATGGATGAGGATTGGCTGCCTAGACTAGTACTAAGGAGAGCTATATCGACAAGGAGAAATCTCATCAGAAAGTGGGAGCAATTGGGGGATAACATCGGTGAAAATGTGAACATTGCCACGGACATTAGCACTGCCGACTTAAGGAAGATTTTTACAAAATTATTAGAGGGAGCAAGCTCCGCTTTGTACGACCAATGTGAAACGGGAGCAGTAATTTCACAACATACACTTGCGGTCTTAAAAACCGCACCACCTAATGAGTTCTCAAAAAATGCCTAACTACATCAGATCGTAAGGGTTTTCCCCATACTAATGAAGTGTATTCCCCATAGCGGAGTTCGGCCTCGTATTCAGTGCAAAAAAAAATCAGTTTGAATTGAGTTGTGACGGTGACAAGTAAAAATAAGTGATCTGTTAAATATCATCAAATGACTCGGGACGAAAAAGTTCAAATATTGATTTAAGTCGAAGAAGGGCTTGGCTATCGTGAGATTGCGGTTAAAAAAGGATGCTGTCATTTAACTATCGTACGACTGATGAAGAAAAAAGAAAATTTGGATCCCACTGGAAAGGAAAAAATGCTCGGGACGACAACGTAAAACAACCCAGAAGACAGACAATGTATTACAACGAATTAGCATGAAAGATCGCTTTAAAAGTTCTGTCCATATAAGAGCAGAGCTGAGTGAATTTCATCAAGTTGATCTAAGCGCCGAAACCATACGCCGACGGCTACGGGAGATAGGTTTATATGGAAGACGACCAGCGAAAAAACCTCTCCTAACCACCAAAATGAAAAAGGCTCGCTTGACGTGGGCAAAAAAGTTCGAAGATTGGATGCAGGATGATTGGCGATGTGTGATATGGTCTGATGAAAGTAAATTTAATTTGTTGTGTGCCGACAATTTGCCATATGTACGACGGTCAGCAGGTGAAAGGTTCAAGGACGAGTACATAGTCAAAACAGTGAAGTTTCCTCAAAGCCAGATGGTTTGGGGATGTTTTTCTTTTTACGTTTTGGGCCCTTTGCACTTTGTTAATGGAACTATGAACGCTCAATAGTATGGAGAAGAAGTAAGGCAGCAATTGAACAGCATCATTCGTATACTGACAAGTGCATTTTTTAAGGTAAAGTAAGTAAAGTGTTATAAATCAACTTCTAGATGTCTACTTTATAAATAATAAACGGACAAGTAACTAGAGTCTTTCAATAATTTTTAGCTCAAGATAACGTTTGATGACCTCGGAATTACAAGACTAGACTGGCCAGCTAATTCGCCCGATTTAAACCCAATCGAACACTTGTGGCATGTAATGAAACGTATGGTGGCTGAACATAAACTAGAGAGTAAAAAAAAGCTAAATGAAGTTCTGGAACATGTATTTAATACTGAAATTTCAAGGGATATTACTGAACTTCTAATAAACTCGATGCCTTCTAGAATAAAAGCGGTTATAACCGCCAAAGGTATCGGTATTGATAATTTTTTGGTAAAAGTGGCATATCTAAACATCTTGTATACACATACATAAAAAATGTATCGTTTGATTTCGTAAACCAATGACTGTATTAAAATATTTTAAAAAAATAAGAAAATTAACTAGTTTTTCTTTCTTTGCTTTTATCTTTTTTCAAAAATTCAATAAACAGATGGAAATTATATAGAAATACTTATAAACTATTGCGGAGTACTCAACAAAAATTTAATTTCAATATAAAAATTAATATCGTAGTTATTCACAATTTTTCAATCATTTCGATATGGTGCGGTTCTTATGACCGCAAGTGTAGAATGCTTTACACTCAACTGAATTATAACTTGAAGAACGTACGTACTTCCTTAATCGCTTTCCGCTGAAGATGATTAATTTACAATAATATTTAAAGTAAGAGGTGGAATAATCAATTTAAATTACATCCCACACTCTCCTGACCCGACAATTCTATTTGACCTGTGTAACCTACAAGAAAGGGAGGATGTATTCCATTTTATTGCCAGATGTCCTATCTTAAGCAAGTTTCGTGAGAGATACTTTGGTGTAAACACAATGGATATGAATGATGTTCTGAACATTTTAAACGGTGAACTTGGTTGGGAAGCTTTGTGTAGATACACTGCAATATCTCTTAATTACAAAGCACCTATTATTGAAGGCGAGTTCTAAATAAACATATGTATTAAATTATGAAAGCAAAGTTTATTTAACAAATTGTCAATCTGGTAGACGACCTTAAGCCAAGTCATATTAAACTTAAATTTATCAAATTGTAATAATTAATTTAAGTACTTTTTCTTTTAAATAAAGTTTTCAATATTATAATACTACTACTCATACACGTTCGAGGAAAAGCCCTAGACTCAATACGGAGGTTAAAATCGTCGACATAATGCCCTTGGAAGAAACAAAGGTTCCAGTTGCCACAGCCCCCGCATTAAAAATTGTGTCCAATGCTTTACATGTCATGTACAGCTATATGCAACCAAGCCATAGTACATCCAACGGATTTAGTGCAGGGCGATTTTCCGTTAATGCCGACAGTTAGTAGTTTCTCTGTGTCAAGTGTTAGCCAACCGAACTGTTTCATTCGTCTACGAGTATATACCCATAAATTTAAGAGCACATCCATTACCCCCTTTAACAACAGGAATTTGTCCGAGCGCTGGAAGTAGCAGCCGTATATCTCAGCATACATTTACCATGCCTCGAAAAATTGTGGATTTGTCAGATTTCCGTATTTGTACCGAAGACTGGCCAATGTTTTCAACAACCTATGCTGGGACCACTGCTGCTTTCAATTACACAAACTTAGAGAATTGTATGCGACTGCAAAAGAGTTTGAAGGGGGAAGCTCGAGAAACAGTGAGGTCACTACTAATACATCCACAAAATATTAGTGATACAATGGAACAATTTCTTCTACGTTTTGGACACCCGAAATAATTGATACGCAGCCAGCTTCAACAACATCTCTTTCTGAGGGATGGGTTGAGAAATTGGTTCCATATGCGACGAAATTTAGAATTTTAGAAATTTAACAGTCTTTTTGCAACAACAGTCAGCATCATCTTTGCAACCCTACGTTATTGCATGAGCTCATAGCCAAGCTTCCTATGAGCAAGAGTATAAAGTAGGCCAGTTATTTTGCATCCATACAGCCGTATGCAATGATTCTATACTTCAGCAATTGGTTGAATGCAATCGCAAGTCCAATTTCTTCGATTCAAGACAGTGGCAGCAGCATCAAAGCGAAGGACAAAATCATCAACTTAACGTTCGGTGATTTGGAGGCAGAGGTACTCAAGAGACTTCAGTCGTCGTCAACTTGCAGATTAGTGGTTCCAATATGAGGAAAAGACACCTACTGCTGCCAGCAGAAGCCGCCGTCGTGGGGCCAAGTAGGTAGTATCTTTCACATTTCGCAGTCACAAATCCAAACAAGCCGGGCAAGGTACGCTTGGTTTTTGATGCCACCGCCACGGTAGAAGAGATTTCACCAAATTCGTACAAGAGTATCAGCCATTGGCGAATGTTCCATCAGATCCAGATCTAGCCAGAAGACAGATGTGCACAACGGTTTCATTGGCGGGATGGCAATGGTCCCAGCCACCCTACGTGTACGAGATGATGGTCATGACATTTGGGGCGGCTCCTTGCGTAGCCCAATATGTGAAGACAGTGAATGCTCTGGAACACCGTGATCACGACGCGCGAGCCATAAATGCAATTCTTAAACATCATTTCATCGATGACTTCGTTGACAGCTTCGATTCGATAGAAGAAGCAATCAGAATCACAGATCAAGTTCGCGAAATTCGCAAGGACGCCGGATTTAAATGCATTCGAAGTCGTAAACGCCTTGTCCAAGAGTGAAGAGCGTATGATGGTGACGAGAGATGCGGATTAAAGACAGCCTAGCAATAAAGAAGGTGCTCGGGATGTATTGGCAGCCATCGAGTGACACCTTCAGGTATCATCTGAAGTTTCATCGCGTGGATATTAAAATCATCGCTGGAAGAAGATGCCATACAAAGAGGAAGTTGCTGAGCATGGTTATCGCCGCAACAAGTCATTTGTGGCACATTGAATTTTCAAGATCTTGACTGCTATAAAGGTATCTAATAGGAGATGGATCCCTACCTAGGACAATGTAGCCGATGAAGCTACGCATCCAAACTACAACATTGACTTTAGCCCGACTTCTAGATGGCTCAGTGGACCGGAATTTCTATGGAAAGATGAGGAGATGTGGTCCACAGAACCTATCGTTAACATTGGTCATAAAGAAGAAGATGAAGAGAAACTTTAGTCGAAGTTCGCCTTGCTTGTCGTAAGGGATTAGTTTATTAACTTTACAAAATTATCCTTTTGTCAGGCTCCGGCGGACGATTGGTTAGGTGATACGTTTTGCTAATCGATGTCGCCAAGTATATCACTCTGAAGAGAAGAATAGCTTGTCCGTTCTTGAGCTCGATAAAACTGAAATCTTCTTATGTTGCCGAGCTCAAGCCGAAGGATACCCCGCGGAGATGGGTCCAATACGGCCTAACCAAAGGAAGTGTTCTACATAGATGACAGTGGTGTTTTGCTTGTAAATGGGCGCATTAATGCAGCCAGCTGGCTTCCATATACTACAAGACGTCCCATTATACTGCCAACTGATCATGCGTTAACTAAACTTATTGTATTTTATCACCACTGTCAGATGAAACATCAAAATATCGAAGCGATATGTGTATTACGCCAGAAGTTGTGGATTCCGCGTCTGCTACAAGTCATGAGCAGTATAGTTGGCAAATGTCTCGTCTGCAAGATTTCCAGCGCCACACCTGTCACGCCTTTGATGGGCCAGCTGCTAAGGGATCAGTTAACGCCATATTACTAGATTATTTCGGTCATGGTTGGACCGTTGGACGTCGCCAAGAGAAGCAGTGGGTAGCATTGGTTTCGTGCCTCGTCGTGAGAGCTATTTACTTGGAGGTCGCTCGACATTATCGACTGACCTCTGTATCGTAGTCATCCGAAACTTCATCAATCGCCGTGGAGTGCCTGTCAGGATTCGAAGCGACAACGGCAAGAGTTTTGTCGGAGTTGACTAGGTAGTATGACGTTTTTCCGATGTTTTTGAGTTACGACCACACAGTTCAAGATGAACTTACAACAAAGGGTGTCGAATGGTTATTGAACTGCCCAACAACCCACCGAAGGAGGCGTGTGACACGAATGGTACAGTGTGTCAAACGAGTCCTACGACACACACTACGTGAAGTTACGCGTCGTGAGCACACCTTTTAGTGCTTCCTCACCGAAGTAGAGAACGTCGTAAACTCAGGTCCTTAACGCATATGCTGATTTCAGGTGACCAGGAATAATTTTTACTGGGGTCGGCTAACACCGCACAAATGCCTGGTGTATACGAGCCTCCAGAGAAGTTATGCGCTTTGAACAAGCAATGGCATATTGCCCGTCAACTGAGGGATCGATTTTGGAAGCGCTGGATTGCAGAGTAGCTGCCAACCTTAACGTGCCGTGCTAAATGTTGCCAGAAGACTAAACCGTTAAAAAAGGGTGACCTAGTATTTGTTATTCAAATGTGCCACGGAAGCAATGGTGTCGTGTGAGAATTCAGTGCGTGTATTGTGGAGCAGACGACGAAGTAAGAAGTGTGGATGTGAGTACGAAGTCAGTAGTGCTACAACGTCCAGCATCGAAGTTTGCCATTCTTAACGTGAATTGTGATGAATCGAATTGATCCATGGAGGAGGAGATGTAACAGAACGACCACCGACTGATCAACCGAATGAACAGAGCTTGAAAGAAGCGTCATCTATCCGAAGTGTAAAAAAAGAATGCCCAAATGCAGTTTACTTCAGTTTGTACTTCTGGTAATTCGCGCCTTAAACCGCATTTGTCTTTGTCAAAGGAAAATTGAAGCGGACCAGAGGTGCAAACTGCGGTAAGCATTTTAATATACGCCTTTGTTTTAAAACCTGTTTTCCCTAGAAATAAAACACCACTTCTTAAACGCGCTGAGTTTACGGCATCACAAAGTTATTTTTGAGCCTCTGACAGCTTTCAAAATTAAAATTAAAATTAACTTTTATTTCACAGTTCTTTATTCATACACTAAAGACTAAAGACCACACGCTAAAAAAATAAAATGCGAAATAAACCGTTAGTGAAATAACATTGACGTAAATAACACGTTTCACTTTTAACGAAAATTCTTAACGAGTAAAAAGAAAGAGAAAGAAATGCCAAATTAATGTAGGGCGAAGTGATTGAAAAACAAAGTAAAAGAAAAACAAAATATGATATGACAAAGTAAACAGAAATAATTCTAAGAAAAGCAAAACAACAAAATGCGAAGTAAAAAAACAAGACAATATGCACCCTACAAATTGCCACTAGTTTACATTGAAATTTAAACAACCCCAGTGCAACCAGTCTTTCACGAATTTCGAGACAAAGGCTGTTGCGAGATTTAACTAATCGAGAAGAGAGGTAGGTGTTGCCATATGTAAATGTACCATATGCTTATTTGGTTAAAATTGTTTATATGGATGTTAAAATTCGTAATAAAGAAAAAACGTAAGCCAACAGTGGTGTGGATATTGGCAGTCAATTACTGAATTCAATGTGGTTGACCTTCTTGACAGTTGTCATACAACCTTGGAAATTTTAGTCATTGAGTCGTTTAACAGGTAATAACGCATTTTCGTAAGTCAAAATTATAACGTAAAAATCATTTTCAAAAGGCTTTTTTTTGACAGATCACGCTTGACTCCTTTATCATTTTTGTTCAGTATCGTTTGGCAAGTCATCATGGAAAGACTCACATCACAACAGCGTTCTGTGAGAAATGTTTTTCGTGCGATTCGAGGAACTTACGGTGCGCATAATCGACCTACTGAAACCACTATTGCCAATACCATTCGCAAATTTGAGGTCAAATTTACATTAGTGGATGATACTCGCAGCACGTAGTGAAAAGATTATAGCAGCTTTAGTTGAGAGTGTATGCGAAGACCGGGACTAATCGATTCTTTGTCCTTTTCAGCAGCTTAGCTCAGCGTATTCGACAACTTGCCGTATTTTACGTGAGGATTTCGGTCTTAAAGCGTACAAAATTCAACTTATGCAGGAATTGAAGCCAGGCGACTTGAATTTGGGTCATATTTTCAGTGAATCTGTTCTGGAAAAACTCAATGAAAATCCGGTGTTTTATCGTAAAATTTTATTTAGTGATGAAGGCCATTTCTGGCTCAATGAATACGTTAATAAAAAAAAAAAATCTATTTCTTCATCGTATCAGTCCCCATGCTCCACTGTTTTTCTGTCAATTTTACAAAGTTGACTTTAAACTTAGCATTATAGTTGCTTACCTTAGTTTACCTAAGTAGTAGTAGCATTCCTGTGGTAACACATATACCACCATCTTACACCGCCCAAAATACACAGAACACCCTTAGCGCACAGTAAATAGATAGTTTAGTTACTGTCCCTAGTTCGTCCTATAGTGTTACTGTATACATTATGATAGATTTAATCATCCTTGAGAGAACTAGTTTTGTTTGTTGTCTGGGTCTTCTAGTATTGTCATTATTCGGAATAAAGCTACCCTACTGTTGGCACCACAATCTAACTTCTTGGACACATTTACTACAATTATTGGAGATTGGGGCTTTGTGGTAAAAACTGCCAGCAGAATTCGAGCACTGTGGACTAAGAACCGGAAAAAGCAATTTGTCAAAAATTTGAACTGAAAAGGTGAATATGGAGAACAAGAAGCACACGTCTGACTGGTTTGAGTAACTTTGAAGAACTATTGTATCGTACTTATCCATCGTTCGTTTTATTTTAAATATTTGTCAATCTTCTTGTTTAAAAGATTTCTCGTCAATGTTCTGGAAAAGTGTGTCCCACATTGTTAAAGGAATACCATTGAATAAACTTCTTCAATTCCGCAAATTCGTTTGGAAGGTTTATTTTGGTATTGAGACCGCAATGGTCACTGTCATATACAAAAAAGCGTAGACAGTTTATAGTATGTTGAGTCGTGCCTGCCAGTTGGATATGTATCGGTACAAGACTCTGTGCTCTAGTGCCTCGAGTGTTTGTTATATTATGTCCAAAAAAAAAAAATGGTGCAGCTTTTTTTGTATCTGTGGTAAATAAGAAAAGTAATAAACATATAATATCCATCAATTTTTTTATCCTGTCACTTTTAGTTTACTATCTGCACATAAAGCTTTGCGCGCTGACGACTCGCAGTTTCTGGGTGCGCTTCTATAAGCGCACTGTTATAAAGACGTTATGTGTTTATTTCCTACTCTCTCCTCGACTTTATTGATTCGTCATTTTCCTTGCGATTTCACAATAACACCGTTAAAATAAATGTAAATATTTCGTAATGGCTAGTAAGTTCAGACGTTTTGTTAACGACCCTGATAAGTTTTGTTACATTGGGGAGAATATATTTTCAGAGATCAGATTAATAAAAAAAAACATTGATCCGCTTGTATTTAGCTTACTTCAATATCAATATCATCATAACGACTGTTACTTCTGTATGATGAGTATAGTGAGCATCAACAAAAACAATCCCCACAAATGGAAATATTCTAATATTTATTCAGCAATACGACCAATTCCTCGTTCAGAAAACGTTCCAATACCAGTTTTCCTTCAACTACCACAATGTCAGGAGAAAGAAATTGATGTATCTAGTGCTTCTTAAGTAAATGATGACTTTGAATGACAATAAACATTCTCATATTCCAATTGCCTATTGTACTTATATGAAAGAAGAATATGAAATAATTTCAGTATTATTGCAGAAAATAAAATATGTCGAATATAAATAGGTAAGCTGTGTCGATTTGAAGATGGTTAATTTTTTGTTAGGTCAACAAAGTTGCTATACAAAATATCCATGTTTTTTTTTTTTCCTGGGACAGTAGAGCAAAATCAAGACACTACAAAAAAATTGGCGAGTGAGAGATGCTGTTGAATCATTCTTCCGCCCTTGCACATAAAATTGGGCTAATGAAGAAATTTGGGGAAAATCGGGACAAAAATGGTCAATGTTTTCAGTATATTTCTCAGAAATTTCCTGGATTAAGTGATGAAAAGTTAAAAGCAGGCATTTTTGATGGACCTTAAATACATTTATTAATTATATGCTCTACTAATTTTGAGGTATCTATGTCTGAGTTAGAACGACTTGCGTGGAAATATTTTGTAGCGGTTGTACAAAATTTTTTTGGAAATTACAAGGCTAATGAGTAATGACTATGAAGAGTTAGTTTACGAAATGCTCCTTGACTTTAAAAATGTTGGCTGTAATATGAGCATAAAAGTACACTACCTCCATAGTCATATAGATCAGTTTGGGGATAACCTAGGAGATCTTAGCGAAGAATAAGGAGAACGCTTCCAAGATATAAAAACAATGGAGACCAGCTATCAAAAAAGATGGGACGTTCATATGATGGCAGATTATTGCTGGAGAAAAAAACAGTTAACATTTTTGAATCCTAGGAACCAAAATGTGTGTAGGGCAATGTCTCGAGCTCTGAGATAAATAAGGTGGATTGAGTAGCCTCAGGTGCATAGGCACGCGTCATGTACAACCGCTTTCTACTACGGAGAGGGATATAATATACAAAATGCATCAAGCATCTGTAACCTATGCACTACGCGGCTTTACACTATTTTAAATCGCAAGCCTTTTCTAATGAAGACCGCAACACCACCTACCTGTATAGAGTTGAGTAGGTCTATTCTGACTATTTTATATTTTTTTGTGACTCATTTTGTGTTTTGCTAACCAAAAGCACATCAGGGAATTGGTCTTTGAGCAACTTAAATAGTGCGGCTTTACGTTCGATCTTAAGGGCTCGCTCGAACATACTCATTCGCAGTATGACTGGAGGTACATTAGGCCCGGCAGCAGCGGGTAGATTTGATCCATATGCGTAACCTGCTCCGTTCTCTGACGTTGAAACTGAGAGATTTGCCCCTGAATAAAGAGTAAGATATCTGGTACGTTAGATGGAGCTGCGGCTGCTCTAGGAGCTGGGGCCTGATAAACTAGGATTTTTGTACCGTGTTTCGTACCGCTTCCGCCATTTGGGTGCAGGTAAAGTGAGTAGTTACAGCTGGACTTTGAATGTGTAGGAATGGGCACATGGACACATTGCTGCCGGCCAGATATACTCTATTTATGTGTCAGAACTTAGGAAAACCTTAATAGTTTTTTGTTGGTGCCGTTGTTGTTTTTGCGGTTGTTGTTGCTGTTTTTTTGTTGTTTTTACTGTTGAAGCTAATATTTTATTCTTGGCATTTGTTTTTCGGGTTGGATTCACTGTATCGGCTGTTTGCAGTTGAAGGACTCTACTTATTCGACTTCATCCTCGGACTCGGAGGTCGTCAATGTACGAAAGCTTTTGCTGTTTCCCATATAGTGGCTCTTCTCTTCGTCTGAGACATATGAGTACTCATAGTCTGACGCATGGTGTTTCTTCCTTGAAGTTGACGTCACTTCCGCACTCTTATAAGTAGGTTCTCAGTTGGAATTGATAGGGTTGGGCGCTTAACAGGAATGGGAATGAGCTTTGGCTTTCCCCTTCTTGAAGTCACTTGTATCAGCATGTGATTGTCTCAAAAACTAAAAAAAATAGTGAATGGGCTTTTTTGTTGTGATATAAAACTTAAAACTAAAACCTATAATCTACCTAAAAATAAATCCTAACCTGCTTAATTTATTTATAACGGGTGACCAGATAACAATGATAGTTTTTCCAATTGTTATGTTTTAGCAGCTGTCAATGAAATGACAATGACATTCAGTTGTCGAAGTATTCATTAAGGTTTGCCATTTCATCATGCATTGTTTAACGATGACCAAACGTGCGAAAATTATTAAAAAGTATTATCGAAATTTCGGCTCAATTGTAAAAACGCAACGTTAATTTCGTCGTGGAGACAACCAGACAGAGATTGGTGCAAAATAAAGAAAACACAAAAGCCGTAGCGACAAGTATCAAAGAAAACCCAGAAACGTCGTTTCAGCGCCGCTCAGCTAAATTGGGTTTATTTTGCGGTTGAATTTGGGCCTACATCCGTATAGAATTTTGCTGTCGCAAGAATTAAAGCCGGAAAACCTTGAACAACGCCGTGAGTTCGCTAATTGGGCTCTGGAAATCTGTCCCGAAGATCCGGATTTTGACTAAAAAGTCATCTTGGACGAGGCCCATTTTTGGCGATCATCAATTGAACGTCGCGATCAATCGATTTGACACCACTCGATTATTTTGTCTTGGATTATGTCAAGTCCTTAGTTAACGCTAACAAGCCAACCAACTTTGAACTCGAGGCCAACATTTGACACGCTACTACCGAAAAAACGCCGCATATATCAAACCGAGTCATCAAAAATTGGACCGACCGTTCGAAGCACTGTTAGCGAAGTCAAGACCGTCATTTGAATGATGTGCTATTCCACACATAAAAGCATGAACGTAGCTTGAAAATAAAGCTAGCATCAATTTTACATTTCACACCGTTATTGTTTTATTTATTTATTTTCTGGTCAACCTTTTGTAAACATAACAGGTAGGCTGAAAAGTTCGTAGGCTAACCCATAGATGGTTTTACTAGAATTAAGTCCATATGGTTTATAGTAGTGCTAACCTTCAAAGGACATATGTATGTTATGAATTTGACAGAATAACCATAAAGTGAACTTGATCGAGAAAGCTGAGGCTCTGAAGATATCAAAAGAGCGTGTTGGACATAGTGTGCACGAAAAAACGCCGCATATATCAAACCGAGTCATCAAAAATTGGACCGACCGTTCGAAGCACTGTTAGCGAAGTCAAGATGGTCATTTGAATGATGTGCTATTCCACACATAAAAGCATGAACGTAGCTTGAAAATAAAGCCAGCATCAACTTTACATCTCACACCGTTATTGTTTTATTTATTTATTTTCTGGTCAACCTTTTGTAAACATAATAGGTAGGCTGAAAAGTTCGTACGCTAACCCATAGATGATTTTACTTGAATTAAGTCCATATGGTTTATAGTAGTGCTAACCTTCAAAGGACACATGAATGTTATGATTTTGACAGAATAACCGCAAAGTGGGTGCCGCGCGAGGTCACAATCGATTAAAAACAAAACTGCATGAAGTAGGCTACAAATTGTTTCCCCATCCAACGTATTCTCCAGATCTGGCCCCAGTGACTTTTTCCTGTTTCCAGACGTCAAAAGAATGCTCACTGAGGCTTATCTTGAGGCCTAAGAGAAATGGTACTATAAAACTGGTATCAAAAAATTACATGACCGCTATAATCGTTGTATAGCCCTCGGAAGCAATGTTGAATAATAAAATCGAATTTTAGCAAAAAATATGTTTTAGCCTACGAATTTTTCAGCCGACCTGTTGAACTATCTGTTAGTATATTGAAAAGTCAAACAGGCATAATCCACTGATTCTTGTCTTTTCTGCATTGGATATCAGAAACCAGTTTAGACGTGGCATCATAATGACCCGCCTTAAAAACGGTATTAATTATCTGAAAATAAAGTTGTGTCTTCAACTCACTTCGTCAGGACTCTATTGGTCACCTTTTCGAAAACCTTGCTGATGTTGGAAAGAAAACTGATTGACCGGAGATTTGCCGGTTTGGAAGTGTCTTTATCCATTTTGGGGATGGGGTGTACCATCGCAGTTTCCCAATGCCTTGGATAATAGACATTATTAAACAGGGTAGTAAATATAAATCTTCACCGCTTCTAGTGGGGGATGTCGAAATAGAATGTTCAGTGTTCCATTAGTTCCCACTGATTACTAACTTCCGAGTGATTCGCAGATCGGTTGGAGCTTTTCCTTCAAAATGAACGAATGTAGTACCCTATCATCGGCGATGACATTTTTTGCCATATACCCATCACTGAACTGGGTGAAGCCCGAGTTTTCGAATCGCCAGTTCACTATTTCATTTCGAGGGTAGAAATTGTGCACAATGGCCAATGATGTCATTTGCCTTGTACGTTTCTGCTTAAAGTATATATTTGTTCGTTGCCGGTCGTTCTGGCGATTTAAAGATATGAAAGGTCACTTTGATCTTTCTTCCGAATTTTGTTGTTCCAATACAAACTTACAAAATCACTGAATTTTCTTTTTTTAAATGTTTGGAAGTTTTTGATCGACGACTTCAATGTCACGATCGCCTGTTTATGTCTGTCAGTAAACTGTCTGCACAAAATTCTTAATCTTGAGAACAGCCTACTTTTATGTCGGTGTAGTACGACAAGTCTTCGTTGTCAGTATGTTGATACCGAGGTTTTGTTTTGTCTATTGTTTATTTAATTACCTTGTATAATAGTTTAGGATAACTGTCAAAATCCTGGTTTGACAGATTTCTCGTGCACGTTAAGTAGATCGAATAAGAGGAGCACTCTCAGTGTTTTTCAGAAGTGTGTCCAACGCATCCTACCAAAATTGTTGCAATGCTTTTGAACCAATTTTTCCAATCCCGCATTTTCGTTGGGAACAGTTATTTCGGTGCTGAGACCGCAATGGTCAGTGTCATATACGAAAGTTCGTAGACAGTTTATAAAGAGTGATTCATTGTGAGGTTTGATTTATAATGTATTGGGTCTATATTCGTGCGATTTGCTAAAAGATGGCGTAACTTGTATTATTCTATTGTTATTATTCCATTGGAAAGCTACTGTCATTGTACGTCATTTCAATATATGTCATTCATTTGAAGTGTAAACAACAATAATTTTTTTTTCACTCAAATATGTCGAACTTTGTGCCTGAAAGTGTTTTTACGGGGAGTTCTTCTTTATTACTTTAATATGAAGAAAACTGCTGCCAAAAGTCATCATATTTTGGTGGAAGTTTATGGTTAACATGCGCTAAGCGAACGTGCCAAAAGTGGTTTGCACGATTTAAAAGTGGTGATTTTGGCTTGGAAGACGATGAACTTCTTGGCAAAACCCGGCCAACCAGCCAAATCAACGGCAAAGCGGAATATCCATGGCGCAAAGGTAATGCTCTGTATTTGGTGGGGTCAGATGGGTGTGCTGTATCAATGAACAACGCTACTGAACACAATTAATCCGATGGAAGAGAGCAGTAACCGAAAAACGCATGGAATATGCGACCAGACACGTGGCAATAATTTTCCATCATGACAACGCTCGGCTACACGTTGCTATTCCGGTTAAGAACTATTTGGATGGGAAGTCTTACCCCAGCCGCCTTATAGCGCAGACCTTGCATGAATTGGCTTGATTCATTCTTGGCTACCAAGCCGACGCAGTTCTTTTGGGATGGAATCCACAAATTGCCAGAAAGATGGGAAAAAGTCATAGCTTCAGATGGGCAATACTTTGAATAATACTAATGTACATGTTTTTCTTAAATAAACGTTCAAATTTTGAAAAAAAAACCGCACTAATTAAAGTATATCAATACTGTAAAATAAAACACATGCATTTAAAAATGAACTTAATATTTTCATTATCAGTTAAAAGAACAATTCATGGCTTTTGCTTTTTAAAAATGATATCATGTAAATGTTGACCACGACTACGTCTGATGTGGTCCATTCGGAAGGTCAAATTTTGGGCGACTCGTTCGAGCATATCTCGCGGATAACACGAGTAATGTTGGCTTCCAGAGCGTCAATCGTAGCTGGCTTATTCCTGAAGACCTGAGTCTTTACATATCCCTAGAGAAAATAGTCCAAAGGTGTAATATCGCACGATCTAGGCGGCCAATTTACCGTAGCAAAACAACTAAAGTAAGGCGCGTTGGACACACTTCTAAAAGACAATTACTAGAGCACTCTTCTCGAATTCGCTCTACCCACCGTCCAACAGAAATCTTTCAAACAAGGAGATTGACAGATGTCTAAAGGCAATGGACGAGAGAATTAAACGAACAATGGACAAAATGATACATTGGTATCAATACACTGACAACAAATACTTGTTCCGTAATTCAACTATAGACGCACTGCACTAACATAAGTCAGTTAGTGTAGACTACTGTCAAGACTAAAAACCTTGTACAGACAGTTTACTGACAGACATAACTCGGAGATCAAGACATTAAAGTCGTCGATTAAAAACCTCCAAATATTAATAAAAGATAATTACAGAGCTCTGTAAGTTTGTATTGGAACAATAAAATTCGGGCTGTAAACACCAACAACCCGAATATGTTCCCGCAAATAAATAAAAAATATTTCGGAGGAAAGATCAAAACGACCTTTCATGTCTTAAAATCGCCCGAACGACAGACAATTAACGCATACTTTCAACAGCAGGCATAGATCCAAATGAGGCTGTTGATGATGACAACTTCTTTGTGATCGAGGATCCGCAGAAGATGGTCGGGGCTATAGGAGCGACTTTCTAGGAAGTGTACAAGACGAATGATACCATTGGTCCGAACCACGACCTGGAAAATCGAGTCCTTGTACACAATTTCTACCTTCGAAATGAAATAGTGAACTGGTGAATCGAGAACTCGGATTTTACCCAGTTCAGTGACGAGAATATGGCAAATAATGCCATCACCGATGAAAGGGAACAACCT
This sequence comes from Volucella inanis, assembly GCA_907269105.1. NCBI lineage: Eukaryota > Metazoa > Arthropoda > Insecta > Diptera > Syrphidae > Volucella > Volucella inanis. Next base: position 40,998,734 of record OU026155.1, on the reverse strand, counting down.
CCGTTTATTTCGAAGGAAGAGCTTCAAACGATCTTCGACACAATTAGAAGTTAGAAATTAGTGGAAACCGATGGAATACCGAACATTGTGCTTCGACATGTACCACTAGAAGCGCTGGACATTTATACCACCCTGTTTACCAATGCAATGAATAATGCACATTATACATCCCATCTAGGCGGCCAATTTACCGTAACAAAACGTGAAATTAAGTGCTCACCAAAATGATTTCTCAACAAGTCTTGTTGAAATCAGAGCTCACCGAGACCATGTGCTTGAATTTCAGGAAGCACATAGTCCGTTTACATGGCGCGATAACTGTTAACATTGACGGTAACATTCTGATTTGCCTCATTTTTGAAGAAATGTGGACCAATGATTCCACTAGCCCATAAATCACACCATACTGTTGTTTTTAATCGATGTAATGGTAGCTCTTGGTACTCTTCGGGTTGCTCATCAGCCCAAATACGGCAAAAGCCAGAAATGGGCTTCATCACTGAACAAAATTTCATGATAAAACACCGGATTTTCATTGAGTTTTTCCAGAGCCCATTCACTGAAAATATGACGCAATTCAAGTCGCCTGGTTTCAATTCTTGTACAAGTTGTACGCTTTTAGACCAAGATTCTCACGTTGAGAACGACGAAGAATCGATTCGTTACGGTAATGAGTAGCTCAAATATGATGAAAGTTCATATTTCAACCCTTTTGGGGCATATGGCCTTGCTTTATCATGTAGCAGAATGAGAACATTCTTATTTGTTAATGCAGTTTGTTTCTGGCAAAATCTACTATGCATTACGTAAATTTATTTACAATTTTATTGATTCTGGGATTGATGTTTCTCCGCGTTTGAGGAAAATATGATTCATAATTCCCTTACTCGTCCCTTACACCACGTGCATGGTGTTGTTCTGCCTTGGCAAGACCCCTGGGAGGCTCTGTAATGTTCAACCAACCTAACCTTTTCTTGCTATCGTACATGGATGGCAAGCATTAATGTAGAAATATATTAGGAAGTCGATACAATAATTGATCCTTGTTGCACGCCATCTTAAATCGTTTGTCGACAACATTCATTGTCGGCAATACATTGTGGTCCTTGAGAAAGTTATGAGTAAATGATTTTTTGAGATTTCTTTTGTGGTTGACTGTAAGGGCTTTGGAGAATTCTTAAACGAAAAGTTAGAATCACTTCCTTATATCAACATCACAGAGAAATAATTTTGTAGATCTGCTTCGAATGGAATCCAGATGGGTTAGCAGTAACAAGTTTTTTTCTATGACAACATTAAGTCTAGATAGATTTTTCAAACATCTTGCTAGCGAATAATACTTTTTATAAGCATAAAATTTCTTTCAATGGCATTATTGTTTTTCAGTAACTATTTCAATAATTTTGCATTTTTTTCACCTGTATCGGAATTTGGAATTGGGTACAGAAATTTGTTAAAATGGAATGTCCCTTTGAAGTTTCTAATTTGAGACATAACATATTTTTTAAAGTTATAGCAGGAGCGATAGAAAGTATTGAAACAACATATGAGGCGTTTCATAATTGCATGAGTTTTCGAATGTCCAGCGGCGAAATGTATCGTGAATTATAAGAAGTACATTTTCTTTCATTGCGTTTCGTGTTTGCTCCCAACATTAGTTCGAGAATTATTTCTCAAAAGCCATGATCTGACGTAGTCCATTGTCAGAAACAAAAGCCAAGAAGTGAAAGTTGATTATAGGGAATAATCATTTAATTTGATTTGATATTGAATTATTTACTTTTTAAGTAGAAAAAAGACCAATTTATTGTATTATTATTATTTTTATTTATTTATTTTTTTTTTGTTGAGATATTTTTATAAGTATTGGTATAAAACTCTTAATGTAATAAAAATTGTAAGCATTGTTCCCATATGGTTTGGTGAAACTTTGATTTTGTTTCCCAAATAACGTACCCTATTGATTTTTTTCTATTTCAGTACAGACCGCAATCTTCCTTATTGATTTACGCCGATTGCGTATTATTTCGTGCTGAACTTGAGCCACATGTTCCCTATGCACCCTATGGCAGGGTATGGCAATGTAAAATCCTATCCCACATGACAATATACCTCAGCTAGTTAACAAACTCTTAAGAAAAAAAAAAAAAAAATTTAACTTCTGATGTAGACTTCTGAAAAAAAGTTTAAAAAAAACCTTTAATAACATGTTTTTAGCAAAATAGAGGTGTATTGGCACGTCCGACTCGACAACAAATAAAATGCACAAAGATGTATGCTGATACTATGCCTAAAGTATTTGAAAACATCAAAACGTAGATTATGAACAGAAGTCTTTAAATATTTTTCATTATTCTAAACATGTATGAAGAATCAATGTAGTAAAGCATGAAGAAAGCATGTATGATACCATGGATGATAGTAAACTTAGATTACGTAGAGGATGTTAGATTACTCTGTAAAGTGAGTAGCTGGGTTGAGAGCAATACTCTGGGTACAAGAGATTTGTTTGGTGTTTTTTATTGCACAATGTGAGAAAACGTATTACGGCAACGTAAAATCAAAATAATAATCGTATGCGTTCTAGAAACCAAGTTGCGAAATGTCAATAGGTCAAGCGATTTGAACAAAACAAAATAAAAACAGATTTGCCATCATCTAAACAGCTGAATACTAGTAGACGACCACGGATGGACACCAAAGCTACTGAGGTTGGCGAATCCGTAAAATAAATGAACCAGGTCATGCCAGATCGTGCCGAAGTATGTGCAATAAATGTCAACAGCCTTGCCGAATTGAAAGCATCAGTTCCCATTCAGTCGTTCACAGACCTCCGCGAAGATCAAACGTATTTCGTGTTCCGGCTTTACAAGTGTAAAAAAATAATAAGTGTGCAAAAAAATAATAACTTTTCAAGAGTTCGGTAAACTAGGTGGTAGAGAACCGGGCATCATAGTCCTTCATAGACCACTGAGTGGAATAGATGTGTTTCGACTTTCCAAGTGAAAAAAATAAATAAGCAAGTCTGCGTGAAAAGTGCATTTAGAAACATTTCGGCCAAGTCTTCGGTGGCCCAGTGGTAGTGGTGTCGGTCGATAAAGTAAAGGTCGTGGGTTCGATTCCCGAAACAGTTGAGATTAGTTTTTATTTTAAAAAATTGAAATAAACAGACAATTAACACACATATATAGACTAAGATTGTGTGATCGTACGATGAGTGACGACGAGTGGTCCGCTATTCCAACAGCGGGACGAACAGACGGCACGATGTCATCTGATGATATTACAAAAAAGAGAAGAAGGAAGCTAGAGCCAACTCCAAATCTCGTGAAGCGCCCTATTAGTTTCTTCTGAAAAGGTGCCAGTTTAAGCAAGGGAAGAGGCGCTAGAAACGTCTATAAGTGCTGCGGCAGACAATGAAGTTTACCCATATGGCCACTATATGGGGTAAAAACACCTTCGCACTGGCGGCCAATGAGTCTGAAGACGAAGAGGGCGAAGTGAATGCGCTGAATAGTAGTATAAAAGGGCTACAGTTAAAAGTACTGGCTATTAAAGCAAAACAAATAGCAAGACGGGAGAGAGAAATTGAGATCTCCCAACAGCAGCATCAAGTTGTCGAACAAAAAAAATTACGGGAACAAAACCTAAGCCTAAATTAGAAGCAGCAGTCCAATACAGAGAAAAAAGAACAAAAACGACAAGCACACACATAGCAACAGCAGCAGAAACCGCAACAATAACAGCAGCAGAAACCGCAACAACAACAGCAGCGGAAACAACAGCAGCAAAAACAACAACAGCAAAATCATCAGCAGCAACAACAAAAGCAACATCAACAAAACCACCAAAAGCAACAACAACAAAAAACGCAGCAGCTGTAAATATTTTAGGATGGAACTAAAGGACACAATTGAACTGTGTAAGTCGGCCATAGGCTCCAATTTTTTCATTTAGAGGCTTAGTGTAGATATTCATGCGATCCACTGTAATACAGTCGAGCGCTATAATAAAATTAAAAAATTGTTAAAGGATTCGACGACGGAGTTGTTCTCCTTCACCCCGAAGGGGGAAAAGCTGCAAACTATGCTGCTGAGAGGATTAGAACCGTCTGATTCGGAAGAGCTCTTAAAGCTGCTCAAAGATAAAGATTGCGACGGACTAAAATTCGTAGGAGTCAAGCCATTCACCACAGCCAGAACCAAAAGGGAGAAACAGAAACTACCGTTCTTCCTGATTCAGCTAACTCCCGATAGCAAACTATATAGTCTACGGAGTATCAAAGTCCTAGACTACCAGATTGTACACTGGGAAAAATAATACGAAGCGATAATATGTTGCAATGTGTTCGCTGCCAAAGATTCTGGCACGCCGCGTCGAACTGCGCCCCGATGCGTCAAATGCGGTAAGAACCACAAATCAGATGAATGTGCTATGAATTCTAGTTCATAAAAAAAAGTAAATCTGGCTCGGCAGCCAGATCACATCATCATCACACATCACAGTGTGATGTACCGATTCGGCCTTAAGGCGACTGATAGTCTATCGTTTCCTAGACACGGCTCCTGTTGTTTGACACACGGATACAACTAACAGGTACGAACAAAAAAACTGAACTGTCTTCGCACTTTTGTGTTTGACAGTGACCATTACGGTCTTAGTACCAAAATAACCGTTCTGAACGAAAATGCGGAATTGGATGAGTTTGTTCAAAGGCATTCCTACAACTAAAGTAAGGCGCGTTGGACACACTTCTAAAAGACAATGACTAGAGCACTCTTCTCGAATTCGCTCTACCCACCGTCCAACAGAAATCTTTCAAACAAGGAGATTGACAGATGTCTAAAGGCAATGGACGAGAGAATTAAACGAACAATGGACAAAATGATACATTGGTATCAATACACTGACAACAAATACTTGTTCCGTAATTCAACTATAGACGCACTGCACTAACATAAGTCAGTTAGTGTAGACTACTGTCAAGACTAAAAACCTTGTACAGACAGTTTACTGACAGACATAACTCGGAGATCAAGACATTAAAGTCGTCGATTAAAAACCTCCAAATATTAATAAAAGATAATTACAGAGCTCTGTAAGTTTGTATTGGAACAATAAAATTCGGGCTGTAAACACCAACAACCCGAATATGTTCCCGCAAATAAATAAAAAATATTTCGGAGGAAAGATCAAAACGACCTTTCATGTCTTAAAATCGCCCGAACGACAGACAATTAACGCATACTTTCAACAGCAGGCATAGATCCAAATGAGGCTGTTGATGATGACAACTTCTTTGTGATCGAGGATCCGCAGAAGATGGTCGGGGCTATAGGAGCGACTTTCTAGGAAGTGTACAAGACGAATGATACCATTGGTCCGAACCACGACCTGGAAAATCGAGTCCTTGTACACAATTTCTACCTTCGAAATGAAATAGTGAACTGGTGAATCGAGAACTCGGATTTTACCCAGTTCAGTGACGAGAATATGGCAAATAATGCCATCACCGATGAAAGGGAACAACCTCCGTTTATTTCGAAGGAAGAGCTTCAAACGATCTTCGACACAATTAGAAGTTAGAAATTAGTGGAAACCGATGGAATACCGAACATTGTGCTTCGACATGTACCACTAGAAGCGCTGGACATTTATACCACCCTGTTTACCAATGCAATGAATAATGCACATTATACATCCCATCCCCAAAATGGATAAACACACATCCAATCCGGCGAATCTCCGGTCGATCAGTCTCTTTCCAAACATCAGTAAGGTTTTCGAAAAAGTATTCAATAGAGTCCTGACTAAGTGGGTTGAGGACAGACATATACTTTCGGATAATCAATTCAGTTTGAAGGCGGGGCATGATGTTATTCATGCCGCGTCTAAACTGGTTTCTGATATCCAATGGAACAAAACCAAGAAACAGTGCACGGGTGCCTGCTTGATTGACTTGAAATGGACCTTCGATACCGTATGGTTAGAGGGACTCTTCTACGAGCTGAACAGACTGGGCTTTAGAAAACCACTGCTGTATATTCTTTTCAATGTGCTCACAGATAGACAGTTCATCGTAAAAAATGGCGATGTAACTTCTACTGGTTCATTTCATATTAAAACCGATCTGCAACAAGGTGCGGTCAATTCAACGATCCTTTTCAACATTTACACAAGTTATCTGATTAGTTCACTTCACCATGCCATACCGTACGCAGACGACCTAATCTCGTACAGATCAGGTCAAAAGATTGAAGTTATAAACTTTCTTTTGCAACGTGACAAAATTAAACGATATTGCGACGGCTGGAAGTTGAATCACTTGCCTTCGCCTATACAGAACACCAGAGTCTGAGTACATAAAATTCTATCCTAACGAGGTTTTGTACAATAGGGCGAACCTAATAAGAGTGGACAATTTTGTTATTAAGTTGATTCGAAGGCACATTGCTAGAGCAATGACCTCGTCGAATAACCTGATCTCCGCGGCTCATTACCCCAATTATACAAACAACAATTTTTTCGAGTTGTTGAAGGAGCAGAATCTACGTCGTCGAATTCCTCTAGTGCAGGATAGCTCCATTAGGAAGCAGAGTTGGTCAGCCTAATTTTTTAATCATGGCCGGCTTACATAGCTTTAGGTAGGTTTAAGGTAGCTGTTAGGAACAAAAAATTATAAAACAAAAAAAGTATATATAAAATAAAAAAAAAAAAATAATAAAGCAACAGAGGTGGGTAACCTTTTCTTCTCTAAAAAAAAAGGGTAACACACAAAAAAAGGAATAATACCTGTACAGATCGTTTAAGTAGGCTAAGTAGATTAAGATTTAAATTAGGTAGTTTTAATTATTAGTCTTAAGTTTTATATTATAATAAAAAAGGTTAGTTTACTAAGTTTCTAAATTTAAAAACAAAATATTTTCTTAGTTTTAATTATATATAATGTAAAAAAATAAGTATTGTACTGCACATCGATAAATTTTGAACAAAATTTAATTGTTAGTGTTAAAAAACCGTCTATTCATACAATAATTGTCTATTTTTAATATTTTGCTACTTTTGATTTTGCCAAACAATTGTTAACCTACCCTATTTTTGTACTAAATCTTTTTGGAACAATTTAAATTACTGTAATCTTAACTTTAAATTTAACTAAGCCAATCTTGCATTTCTTTTTGTTGTCATCTTCGTAATCCGCTGCTGCTTACATTTTTTAAAAATCTCTTTCTCTTTTATGTCGAACCACCAGCCAAGATAGTCGCAGCAGCAGCAGATAACCAGGAGAATCTAAGTATAATTTTACAATTTAAAGAATATTAAATATTACCTATTAGAGAACGCAAATCCAAACAAAATTTTGTAAACTAATCCATTATAAAAAAACACATAAAACGAAACCACATTTAATAAGCTAATTTGATAAAACAAATAAAACAAATACACAGTCCACATTAAAAACAGTTAGGTTTAACTTAGAGTGTCCGCATGGGACCAGTAAGTTAGAGTAAGATAGTTTATAAGTTATTTTAGCTAATTTTTAAGGTTTTTTTTTTTTTTTTTTTTTGAAATGAATGAATGAAATATCGGTACCCATTAGATCACCGAAATCAAAGTGTTAGGCGCGGTAAGTACCAAGATGGTTTACCGTATGGGAAGTCAGTACCCTATCCGCGCGCTGTTAACAGTCGGAACACATGGTGTATAACGGACACAGTTTTGAGTCTGAGTGCTACCGTGAAAAATTTTTCAACCCCATATAATTCGCAACATCTTTTATTTAAAAAGAAAGAACAATAGTAAGAAATATTGGATATCAGAGGTGTGTTAAAAAAGTAAGGTGACTTTGTGTTTTTATAAAAAAAAAAAATATTAATTCATCAATATTAACGTTGTCCCCTTCGAAGTAATCCTCCATTTCCCATAAACACTTTTGGTATAGCCTTGAACTATTCCAGCGATGACGTTATTATTTCCTCAATCGTTGAAAGTCTCCGCCTTTTCATAAGTCTCTTCAGTTTTGGGAACAGGTACAGGAACAGTGAACAGCTATGACCCTTTTGGGTAAGTCAGGTTCTTCTGATCAAAATTAAAAGGCACTCCTAGTGTGACCGACAATAAAAAGTTGATCTTTGGGAAATTCTCTTAAAAAAATCTACGGCACCAAATCATTTTTTAAAATTTGGAGGATATATTTATACATAAATAATGAAAATTTAAAAAAAATTTAATTTTCAGCGAGTTATTCGATATCTTCCAAGTTATAAAAAACCACTCCGTTGCAGTGGTTTCGGCCTTCACCGTGGCTAAAATAAAAAAAAAATTATTTGTTAAACCAAAAGGTATGAAATTTATCGAAATGGCAGAGTTTTGAAAAAAAGTGTTGAACTTTGCCCGAAAATTTGATGATTTCCAGAAAAACGTGTGCTCCGTAGATAACTACGAAGTAAATTACAATGAGCAAATTTTATGACAGAAAAATGCCGTTTAAACTAATGGCTAATTCGTTTTTCTGCGTTTGATACATGCACCACTATAGGCGACTATCTAGAGTAATACAAAGGAAACATTTCGGTAACCAATATGAAAATGTTACTAATGTGTGATAAAATGTGATTTAAGAAGTACGCGCATTCTTGGAAAACTTCACACCAAGAAGTGATATTGAACCACTGCGTTGCAATAGCAATGCAGACACATGGGGAAAATTTGTAGAAGTAAATGCAAATACCTAAAATGCACAAATCTGTTTCATTGCTGAAACCTTTAGCGAAATTAGTGTTTAGAATATGTTGCTCTCTGTATTGGTAACATTCGAACTGGAAGTAAACGAATCAGAAGTGAATATAACCATGAAACTACTTCCAAAGCTACAATGGATCAGCTATCGAAGACAGCTTGATATGCGAATACAAGAGCAACACATAACTTATCTCGATCGAATAGAGGAAATCATTAACGCATCATTAACGCACCAGCCACGACAGAAGTTTTGCACAGCGACGGTCTGAACCGTGGTTTAATGGTGAGTGTAAAAGCACGACGCGATTATCTTTTACCTGGCTACGAGCGTTCCCTGACTCCAACTGTGGTTCCTCTAGGAGTTTTTATATGGAAGCCAATTCAAATTATAAAGCGCTATGTAAATGTAAAATAAAAAAAATTCTTTGAGTGGCGCGATGTGCCAATGCTAAGGAATTTTGGAAATTGGCAGCGAGGTTAAATAGAAAAAAATACATTATCAACTCCAAGCTCAATTCTGACGATCTCGCATATTTTAGGGAACTGCTAAGTCCAACATCTAGTATATAACGCGCAAACGTTTTGTTTTTAACACTATTCTACAATATTACTCAGTATTTTAATAAAAGCTTTTCTTTTCCCAATACATAATAAAAGGTGAACGTCGGACCCATCTAATTATTATGGAATTTCTATCCTGAATCCTTCTTATAAATTCTTCATTATGATTTTACAGAGACGACTAAACTCATGAATAGCTACGCATAATCTATCTATTAACTGAAAATCAAGCTGGTTTTAGATCTAGATTTTCAACCACTGAACATCATTTTTTTTGTTCTAAAGAGTATCACAAAATTATTCATTCGGAGAAATAAAAACCTGTATGCATTTTTTATTTATTTCAAGGCAGCATTTGATACGATAGACCGAGGTGTTTTAGTCTACAAATTGAATGGCATGGGAATGTTGCGTAGGTTGAGTAAAGTTATCCAAAATCTATACGGGAATACACTAGTAGCAGTTTGGAATGGCGAGCAGATTAAGTCGTGAGTGAGTCAAGAATGCACGGTGAGTCCGAGGGCGCTTTTCATAGAGCATCTAATTGACTTTATTCCTGGAGATATTGAGAATCCAGGACAATTAATCAATGGTTGCTCTTTGCGGATGATGTGGCCGTGCCTACGTATACACCTTAGTAACTGCAATAAATGTAAAATTGTTGAGGTATGTCATTAGAAGAGTATTTCGTCTTCAAGTACAACAAACTACCATATATGATAATGTCGGAAACGGGCCTCTATTCACTCTTTATAAAAACATTAAGATTACAAGTGGATTATGTCTTAAAAGTCCTTAATATGGATAATAATCGGCTTCCAAAAAGCCCGCTCCTAAAGCAGTATATTTAAGTACTAGCTGGTATGCTAAGTGGGTGGAAATAGCGCATCGTTGTCAAAATGAACTGAATGAATTTGTATCGGAAATATCGCCTTTATTTCAGTACTGCAAAAAAGCTTTAGATTATTGAGAAAGTTTAATCTTTATATTACACATATATCAATAAAATTATTTATTTATTTATTTTTTTTTTGTAAATAACATACGTTTAACACATAAAAGTAACGCTGTCCTTTACTTATTGTATTGCTTATTAAGTCTTCGAAATTCGTTATGTTATCATTGTAAGCATTTTTAACTGAATTTTGTATGGGAAGAGCATATTTTATTGTTTTTGTTCCAGTAAAACAGGAAGGAAGTGAAGCTACTAGAGAAATCCAAAATGTATTACATATGTTATGGAGAGTCCAAGTCCAGAAATGGCACTTTTGACCTAAAGGATGAACTTCATTCAGGTAGGCCAGAAAAGCTAGACGATGAGGTCCTGAAGTCCATTGTCGAAAAAAATCCAAATGTATGGAAATATGGGAAAAATCATAAAGTTTGGAAAATGGGTACCACACTAATTACCGCAAAATAATCTTTAGCAAAGAATAGAAGCTTTCACTACACTTCTGTCGAGTCACAAGCCGTTTTTGATCTGGATCTCTACCGGGGATGGGTTCTTTACAATAACATTAAATGTCGTCACCAATGGCTTAGTCTAGAAGATAGACCAGCTCAACATCGTTAATATGGACTTCACCCGCTCAAGGTATTACAGTGTGTTTGGTGGGATACCATGGAATTAATCTTTTTTGAGCTGTAACCAGACTATCACCGCAACGTCTAATGTCATTTGGGCAGATTAATATAGCAGAAACGGACAGGTCGGGTTAATCAAAGGGGTGCTCTATCCGATTAGCATAACGGTCGCCCCTATACATTTAGAACCACTTGCACACAATTACAGGAGTTCGGTTGAGAAAAAAAGATGTATCCGCTTATTCGCCAAATTTAGCACCTTCAGTTTTCCACATGCTCCAAAAGGTTCTTATGGTATTTTTTTCGTCAAAGGCAAACATTTTTTTTACTGACTGCATTAAGAAGTTGCCTAAAATTATAATATATTGACGACATAATTTTTGCATTCATTTCAAATCAATTAACATTTAACAAGCAATTATTGTAGAAAAAATAATTCAAAAAGCACCGTTTTTTTTTTTTTTTTTTTTTTTTCTGGATATCTTGCAAGGTATTCCATATGGAAAAACTCAGTTTTTTTCTGCCTCAAGGTTCAAAAATAAAATAACAAAAATTAGTCAATGGAATGAAAAAATAATTTGTTTTTAAAAGAGCATTTTATTTGCTGAATCTAGTAGTCAGTACTGGCAGCTTTGTTCATAATCAGTTCACTAATTCAGTCCTGCATGGAATCGTAAACTGCCTTTAAGAAATCTCACTCCAGGCTAGTTTAACAGCCGGAATGAGTGATTCTCTGTCTTCAAACTGATGGCCAAATTCGTACATTTTTCGCACTAACTATCGCCATACATTTTCCATAAGATTTAGCTTCAGTGAGTACGGTGGCCAGTGAAGCAATCCCACATTTTGTTCCCTTATCCAATTTTTAAATATCCGCGAAGTATGAATAGGTGCGTTGTTGGATGAGTCCAAAAGTATCACAAAATTTCCATATTTCTTTAAAGTTGTTGCGGTCATTTTTGCTGTTTAAAATTCTAGCTCAACAGTTCCATAATAGCTAACCGCTCCCTAACACGACCTTCTCGACTATAATTCCGAGCTAAAGAGCACTGGTCCTTTCTCATATCATAATTAAATCCATCAGGTCCATCAAAGTTGAACCTTTTTTCATCTGAGAAAACCACGCATATATATGCCAAACCATATGGTGCCTCGAAAATTCTAGGTTTACAGCTACTATTGAAGTTTCAGGCGTTTAAGATGGTTGCCACAATTGGTTATTCTTCTAACCGTGGAAACACTAGCATTAACATCTGCCCTTTGCAGCTGAGCCAGAAAAATTAAAAGCACATAGCAAAATAGTTCTTCTATCGGCCCCTTTTGTGGAAGTTTTTTTTACCTCCTTTTATGTTTTTCCTGTACGAATTTTTGCTTCTCAAGTAAGAATAGAACACATTAAAACTTGTATTAATTTCTTTAACTATAGCACGCCTGGTTAGTCTTTGCTTCTGTAGTAAGTTAATTTAAGCTTATATTGTTAAAGGATTATTTTCAATTATCTTCACTTAGGCCACTTCAACAACAAACTTCACAGATTACACGTAAAAAATTAATATTATAAACATGTTCCTTTTTGATGGATTATATAGGGTTTTCCAATAGGGACTTGACAACTTTGAATTTAATTTGGGAACGCACTCTTTCACTAATCATCAAACTGTCACTGTCAATTTATTCAGTTAACTCGACATTTTCATCATGGTAAAGTACACTAACGAGCTACGTTCTCCAATTGGGTTCTGGAAAAGATGCTCCAAGATGATGAATTTCATCGCAAAATCATCTTCAGTGACGAAGCTCATTTTTGGCTCAATGGGTTCGTCAATAAGCAAAATATGCGTTATTGGTCGGGTGAAAACCCACATGTGCTTCATGAATCACCACTTCATCCACAAATAATAACTGTTTGGTGCGGTTTGCATGCCAGCGGCGTTATTGGGCAATATTTTTTTTGTCGACGATAACGATCGTCACGTTACTGTGAATGGTCAGTGTTATCGCGCCATGATCACCGATTATTTTTGGCCAGATTTGGAAGATATGGACTTGGATGACATGTGATTTCAACAGGATGGTGCCACAAGCCACACAGCACACGCTATCTCAAGACCAGCCGATTGGCCGCCTCGTTCGGGCGATTTAACGCCGCTCGACTATTTTCTGTGGGGCTACGTTAAGTCATTGGTTTATGCCAACACACCGACGACGTTGAAAGAGCTCAGAGCCAACATTTAACGCGAAATAGCGGTCGTTTCGGCCGAAATGTGTGGAAGAGTCGTTGAAAATTGGGTCCAATGAATCGACCGCTGCAAACGTACCCGCAGTAGTCATATGAACGAAGTCGAGTTCCATTCACAAATGTTTTGATTGTACTTCAAGCCAATAATAAAGTTTTGAAATATCTCAAATGGTTTGCCTTTTATTTAAAAAAAAAGTTGTCAAGTCGTTATTAGAAAACTCTATATAAATAAGTTTTTTATTTTCAGTTCTCTTCAGATAGCGTAGAATTCATTTCACGGCATTTTCAAGCAAGTTCACGGCGTAGCTTATATATGGTCTAGTTGTTTGTGCCGCAAAAATCAAGCTGCAGATGGCCTCCATATATGGCACCTTTAACATCTGCTCTGTTCGTCTGTTGAAGTTCGACACATCTTTGTTGAGATTTTCTGATTGAGGTCTAGCGGTGTAGAAACTGAGTTGCAGTCAGTTATCCCAAATCGATGGAGGACTTCGAGCACATATTTGGATTGGTCGATTGCGTTTGCATCAGCTGAGTTGTTGCGGGTGATTTTGATTCCATTCCAAACATTAGGAATGTTTCTTGTAATTTGTCATAAGAAAAAATAAGTACATCGTCAACGTACACAGCGATGGATATAATAGAGACGTTAAGTCCATTGTGATAACTACATTGACCAGCTTCCGATCTCTTGAGGCCGGTCTCGAGGAGAACCCTGTTCAGAGTCTCATTCCACACGCGACTGGATTGCTTTTAGCCATACAATGATTTGCGGAGCTTGCACACTTTCGCAGAACCGTCACTGAACTTCTTCGGCTGAACTGTATAGATGCCTTCTTTTATTTCCCCATTTAAAAACGCCGTTACAGCGTCCATTTGACTAATGTTTAAGTTGAATTTGGCAGCCAAAGCCAACAAAAAACAAATCGAAGTGTACCTCGCCACAGGTGTAAAGGTTTCTTGGTAATCGATGCCTTCCTCTTGGGAACAACTCTTTATCAACAAACGCACCTAGTACCTCAAAACTTCGAACGCAGCATCTCTCTTGGTTTTAAAGACCCACTTGAATTTGATTGCAGACTTTCTTTTGAGTAGTTCCACCAAAGACAACTCGTTGTTAGCCTTGAGCGACTCGATTTCTTCTTACATGGCCTTTTGCCACATGTGTGCTTCCAAGCACGACATGGCCACTTCAACTGTTAAGGGATCAATGTTTGTAAGCTTAACACTATAACTTGCCTCATACCAATTCCAACTGACCTCTCAGGCTCTGGAACTATCTGGACACATACGGGATCATCTGTCTTTTTCGCTGATAGTGGTTCACTAGCTTCGTGGATAGCTAGCAGATCTTCGAATTCGAATGGATCATTAGACTCATCTTCAGCAATGTCTCCGTCAGCTATTGCAACCTTTAAAGTTTCAAATTTAAAAACATCGCTGAGATTCTAGTCGACTTCTGATAAGCTACTATATCCCAGCAGTACATATGGTTTATGGTGGATTTCGGATCAAGCTTCTGGCGTTTTTCGCACGGATTGTGCACCATCGCTTGCACCCGAACACACTAATCATTGTCAAATCTGGCTTCACTTTTGACCAGAGTCAAAATTCTTCGATTTTCCACCTCTACACGGTATACGATTAAGTAAGTATGCTGCGGTTGATGCTGCATCAGCCCAATAACGTTCATCGTACACGTTCGACAATACTGCGATTTTTTCGTTCGGCTACTCCATTCTGCTCTGATGTATAAGGAGCGGACTTCTGATGGTGAATACCGCGCGATGTCAAAAAAAGCGTAAATCGGTCGTTGCTATATTCCGTCCCATTTTCACTGCGTAGAATTATTATTTTACGGGAGCACTGATTCTCAACGAATGCTTTAAAAATCAAAAAAGTTTCGAAGACATTTTGTTTAAGAGGATATAGAAACAATTTGCGACTAAAGTCGTCAACGAATGTAACGAAGTAACGAAATTTACGCCTCTCACTACAGTTTTTAGTTTCTTTAAGTTATCGAAACAAATATGTTCCATTTTACGGTGCCATAAGCATGTATCACACTTCGCAGCTAAGACAACGGCAATTTAAACGGTACATATAATCTACGAGAGATGCTGTTGCAAGATCATTGATCTAGTCGAAGATTTTGCAGACATTAGCCTCCAACCGCACTGTTTTACCGCTTTTAACTAGTTGGCTCACGGATAACAAATTCGCGAATAAATTTGGCACAGAGATAACGCCATAAATTGTATAATTTATTGCTGTTTTATTTCTACCATCCAAAAGACTAACGCTGACATCGCCATGCACTCATTTCTAAATTTTTAGCATCGTATTTCATCTCTTGCAACAACAAAGTTTTCACAGAATCACTTGTCAATTGAACTGTCGAATTTTCTACCACCATCACCAATGCCTTATAATAGTCCGGCAGCCCAGCCAGCATCAACGGCGCAACAATCTCATCGTCAATTTTAAGTCCAGCTTTTCGAACTTTTATCTACGTCATTACCATTCAACTTCAATTGTACAAGTTGCTTCAACAAATCTACTTTTCTGTACAAACCTTTATCCTCGAACGCACCTGTCAAGCTGTCCCAAGCACTTTTTGCCGTGGTTGCAACAGCTATGTACGTATAGTACATGTGTGCGTGTGTTGCGTTTCCAGCAACAAAATTGTCAGACCAAATCAGCTTCTGCTTCGCCTGGTCCTGGTTTAGACTCGAGACAGCTCAACAACAATGTAATTACCATATTTGACTTTGTCGCAATTTTCCCGACGTCATAGTTCTCTACCTTTTAGATTTTCAACGCATATGGCATTTAAAGCCATGCTTTCTTAATCCGCACAATAAACAATTAAACTTCAATCATCCGACAAAAAATGATAAAAAAAAAAATTTAAATATAATTAATTGTTATACATAAGGTGATTCAACGTGAAGTTTGATTTATAATGTAAAATAAATTCGAAAGACCCAAGACCAATTCATGGCATTTACTTTTTGAAAATGATATGTAAATTTTGGCCACGACTACGTCAAAGGTGGTCCTTTCGGAAGGTCCAATTTTGAGCGACTGGTTCGAGCTGATATCTCGCGGATAACACGAGTAATGTTGGCTTCCAAAGCGCTTATCGTAGCCGCACGATCTAGGCGGCCAATTTACCGTAGCAAAACGTGAAATTAAGTGCTCACCAAAATGATTTCTCAACAAGTTCATTGTTTCACGCGCTGTATGGCTCGTAGCATCGTCTTGTTTAAACCAGAGCTCACCGAGACCATGTGCTTGAATTTCAGGAAGCACATTGTCCGTTAACATGGCGCGATAACGGTTGCCATTAACGGTAACACTCTGATTTGCCTCATTTTTGAAGAAATATGAACCAATGATTCCGCCAACCCATAAACCACACCATACCGTTGTTTTAATGGATGTAACGGTAGCTTTTGGTACTCTTCGGGTTGCTCATCAGCCCAAATATGGAATTTTTTTTTATTAACGTATCCATTGAGTCAGAAATGGACTTCATCACTAAACAAAATTTCACGACAAAACACCGGATTTTCATTGAGTTTTTCCAAAGCCCATTCACTGAAAATATGACGAAAATTCAAGTCGCCTGGCTTCAATTCTCGCACAAGTTGAATTTTGTACGCTCTTAGGCCAAGTTGTCGAATACGCCAAGCCTAGCTGCTGAGAATGACGACGAATCGATTCGTCAGGGTTTTCGCGTACACTCTCAGCTACAGCTGCTATAGTCTCTTCACTACGTGCTGGATGTGGTCTAACCGGTCGAGTATCATTCACTAATGTAAACTGGGAATTGCGAATAGTATTGGCAATAGTGGTTTGAGAAGGTCGATTATGTGCATCGTAAGTTCCTGGAATCGCACGAAAAACATTTCTCACAAAACGCTGATTTTCGTCATACAGCTGAACAATTTGGATACGCTATTGTTGTGTGAGTCTTTATATGATGACTTGCCGAACAATACTGAACAAAAATTATAAAGCAGTTTGATAGGAGTCACTCGTAATCTGTCAAAAAAGCCTACTGAAAATCAAATCTCACGATGAAACACCTCTTATATGAAATTTAATTGTTTTGAAGTAAATGCTGCTATAAAATTAATGCATCAAAAGTTATTGAAAATCAAGTTAATTTTTTAACTTAAAATTTTACCTTTGTCATAATTTTTTTCGGCAAAGCATGTAATTAACCCCCATTTTTTGCAATTTTGTACTTACATAGTATTTGCAAACAAAAAAGCTAGGTCACATCACCTCAAATCAGTGGTTTTTAAGATACAACCGTACTTGTATAAACTACGAGTATATAACTAAAAAATGGCGTATTCTTTTTATAAGAGCCCTACAATATTAACTATGATGCTATTAGCTGTTTTGGATCTTTTTTTCATAAAACTAATTTATTATTGCGCAACATAGATCCAATAATTTTTTTAGAGAAAAAAGGTTAATTTATGACCTCTAAAAGGAAAAAAGGGACCACCTCGAGTAGGTAACGCCCATTTTATCAAGCCAAAAAAAAAATAATATTTTTATATTTTCTGGAAAAAAAATTTAGCATATCTCTTATGAAATAATATAAAAAGAATTCACAATTCTTTGCATATCCAGTTTGATATATAATGTAAAATAAAACATATAAATTTGAAAGTAAACTTAAAATTTTTATTATCGGTTAAAAGAACAATTCATGGCATTTTTGAAAATGATATCATGTAAATGTTGACCACGACTACGTCTGAGGAAGTCCATTCATATCTGGTATCTCGCGAATAACACGAGTAATATTGGCTTCCAAAGCGTCAATCGTAGCTGGCTTATTCCTGAAGGCCTGAGACTTTACATATCCCCAGAGAAAATAGTCCAAAGGTGTGATATCGCACGATCTAGTCGGCCAATTTACCGTAGTAAAACGTGAAATTAAGTGCTAACCAAAATTATTTCTCAACAAGTCCATTCTTTTTCGCGCTGTATGGCTCGTAGCGTCGTCGTAGAGCTCACCGAGACAATGTGCTTGAATTTCAGGAAGCACATAGTCCGTTAACATGGCGCGATAACGGTTACCATTGACAGTAACATTCTGATTTGCCTCATTTTTGAATAAATATGGTACTTTTTTGGTTGATTATCAGCTTATTAACTTTTAATTGAGCTAGAAATAGGCTTCATCACTGAACATATTTTCACGATTAAACACCGGATTTTCATTCAGTTTTTCTAGAGCCCATTCAATGAAAATATGACACAATTTCAAGTCGCCTGGCTTCAATTCTTTCACAAGTTGAATTTTGTACGCTTTTAGGCCGAGATTCTCACGTAAAATACGTCAAGTTGTCGAATACGCCAAGCCAAGTTGCTGAGAACGACGACGAATCGATCCGTCACGGTCTTCGCGTACACTCTCAACTACAACTGCTTATCTCTTTACTACGTGCTGGATGTGGTCTAAATAGTATCACCCACTAATGTAAACTGGAACTCAAATTTGCGAATGGTATTGGCAATGGTGGTTTCAGTAGGTCGATTATGCGCACCGTAAGTTCTTCGAATCGTACGAAAAACATTTCTCACAGAACCCTGATTTTCGTACTACAGCTGAACAATTTGGAGACACTATTGTAGTGTGAGTCTTTCCAATGATGACTTGCCAATCGATACTGAACAAAAATGACAACAGTTTGACAGGAGTCACGCGTGATTTGTCAAAAAAAAGCCTATTGAAAATCAAACCTCACGATGAATCGCCCTAAATATGCAGCAGTTGTTACAGCTTCAGCTCAAAATTCCTTCTGTAAATCAGCATTAAAGATCATGCACTTTTCTCGTTCGTGTACGGCAGTACGGTTCATCCTCTCGTCAAAGCCATTTTGTTCGGGTGTATATAGATTGGAAGTCAGATGCAATATTCCATGTTTCTTTAAGTATTCACTGAAGTTTTTGATCATATATTCTAATCCGTTATCACTACGCAAAGGGTCATTCTATGAAGGATCGACCGAAGTTCTGAACAACATCCCTCCGATTTGGCTTAAAAGTGGTAGAAATACTAATTAGAGTGGTACGAATCATAAGGCAAAAAAAGTTTTGCAGAATTCGATATAGTTTGCGTGTAACGGAATTTCAAAAATTGGCAAAAAAAATCAAAATTTATGCTTTCTTTTATATTTAATAAAATCATAACTTTGGCTCTGCTCATCAGAATTTCATAAAATATACAATACCTTGTTAAATTCAGGAAAAGGTGAACTTTCAAACATTCGGAATAATTTTTATTTTCAAGGACGAAGGATATTCCAGAATATCTTTTTTACATATATCTTTGAATAACTCAAAAAATGGTTTTTTTTTTTTTTTTTTTTTTTTTTTTATACATATATTATTCTATTTCCATTTCAAATTTCAAGTTGGGATCTCTATGGGTTCGGCCAAAATAATATTTTATAGGTTGCTAAATCAAAAAACTAAATAAATTTCTTCAATGACTAGTAACTGCACATTTTCCGTTTTCGAGGATTTTAGAAGTTAAGCTTAATTTATGTAGGAAAAAATTGAGTCAGATCCGAAATTCTGATACAACGCCATCATTGCTAGAGGTTGAAGATCAAATTGATAAATGAATGCATACAGTACATTGGAGAACATACATTCGACAAGAGAAGACTTAGTGACTTAAAATATGTATGTGCACTCAAAATTGAAAAAGTCTATGTTAAAAATTGCAGAGAAAGTTTTCTTTGGTACTATAGATAATGATGAAGATAATTTCAGAGAGGAAGAATATTTCGTAGGGAAAATAAAAGAAATTTTCCATAAAACTACAAGCAAATACACCAAACTTGCTTTGTTGTCTTTACTTTCAACAGAATGGAGCGTCCACAAAATTATAGAAGAGTTTCCAGGATCGACAAGCTATATAATCAAGAAATCTAGAAAATTTCAAGAAGGTCAAAGCTTATAAGAAGATTTTAGATGCCGATATCAAGCAATTGGTAGAAAGTTTTAACTGTGAAGAGGATATCAACCGTTTAATGCCAGAAAAAAAGACTAGGTATCTATAAAGGTAACACAAATTTATTTTCTCAGGTTCAAAAATAAGATGTTTTGCTTTTTTGTTAGATTGAAATCAGAAAAAAACATATTCGAAAACGCCTGATCCTGGCTAACCTTACGGAGATATATTATAAGTTCAAAGAAGTTCATAATAATATTAAGACTGGATTTTTCAAATTCGCGTCGTTAAGACCAAAGAACTGCATTTTGGATGGGGCATCAGGAACTCATTCCGTGTGTGTTTGCAGCAACCATCAAAATATCACTCATGTTTGAGGGTAGCAATTTATTAAGGGCCATAGAAAACGAAGATAAGCATCTCAATGACTGCAGAGCCTGCTTAGCTTTGATTATTTGTAACCCTCCTGATATATATAAATTGTTACTTGGGCAAGTGCCCAAAAAATGCTAAATTAAAGAGAATCTTTGACACTGCCTTTAGTAATCACTTCATAGAAGACGTAACACACTATCAGTCGACCCACACACACCCATCAAAATTGGAAGTAAGTAAGAAAACTCTGAGGATTTCATTCAGAGCTTTTTGAAACGGCTTGGTGTTTTCATTCGTCATTCTTTTATAACTGATCAACAAAACAGGTACATAAAGGAAGTCAAAACTCTCTTAACGAAAACGGACATATTTGTTTTATTCGACTTTTCGAAAATTATGGTTTTGTTGTGCAAGATGCAATGCAGGGATACCACTGGACTAACGAACACGACACGATTCACCCTTTCGCAATATATTACCGGAACCAGATGGATGATATTAAAAATGAAAGTTTTGTTGTAATCAGTGACTGCTTAAAGCATGACACTATCGCAGTACACTTATTTCAGCGCCATCTCTTAGAGTTCCTGCACAAGAAATGCCAACATTTTAAGAAAATTATTTATTTTTCCTATGGATCTGCTGCGCAGTACAAAAACAAAAAGAATTTTTTTTAATTCAACATTGCATGAACAGGCTGTCAGACCTAGCCTACAAAGACCGTATAGGGAACACACATAATAACGCAAAGTTGTATTATCTGCAATTCTAATTGTGGATATTGGTGGTGTTGTTGCATCTTCTAGTAGATCCCTATGCATAGTCATACATACATGTACATCGAAGCGCCTGAGTCTACATACCAATTTACACTGTCATTTAATTGCAAATTTGAAAACGCTGCTACAAAACCTTTGTTATTGTTTTCTTTACTTTGTGACTTATTTTCAAAAACCATCATTTTTTACCAATATGGCCATATTTGTTGCAATTAAAGTACCTTGGACCTTTTTGATTGTGCTTGATGCTGATTATTTTTGTATTTTGCTTGATGATTTTTATGATTTATGTATAGGGCTGAAGTACTTGGTATAGCTTTTATTTCTTGTAAAAGTTTAGTTTTAATAAAGTTTTTGGAAAACAGGCAGGAAGAGGCCCATAACCTGATGGATTATATTAATAATGATAGATTAAACTAACTTAAGACTTGTAGTAAAATTGATTGAGTAAAAATAACACATAGACAATGACATTTGACAAGAGAGTTTTCTAACTTTAAATATATCCACTAGAGGCGCGTGTCTGCGTTTATATCAACACTGCGTTTACATCAACACTATTTAGTTGACCCAAAAAAAAAAAAAATCAATTTTTCCATATAGAATACCTTGCAAGAGAGCTAGAGAAAACAAATAACGGTGCTTTTTGAATTATTCTTTCTAATTTCTTTAACATGTCTACCGTCATAGACAAACAGTCTCTGTTGTAGAAACTCCTTCCTCCATATTGGCCAAAACCTTTAAAACAATCCGTTGTCTATAATGATGATCCATTGGCTTTAATAGTTAGGTCATTTCTGGAGTAAAATATGCAAGTTTTATATTTTTCAATTTATCTTCTAGATCTTTTGGGTGGGCAGGACAGTTATCAACAGGACAGTTATAACAGTTATCAACCAGTACGTGTCAACATGTCAACCTGTGCGGACGTGTTTTCTCTTGTATACCGAATTCTGTTACTTTTCCACTTTCCTTCAAAGCCCCGTAAACTGCCAAATTAGTAAATTTCAGTATATTTCCCGTCTTTGTTCGTCGACCTAGTTTCACCTGTGCCAGTTTTGTACCCCCAAAAAAAAAAAAAAAACAAATAAATAACCCTAACAAAAATTAATTGTGTCAATAAGTAGCCCAAAAAAAAAAAAACAACAAAAAAATAAATAAATAACCCTAACAAAAATTAATTGTCAATAAGTAGCCCCAAAAAAAAAAAAAAAAAAACAATGGAAAAGTGTTGTGCTAGTGTTTTGTGCTCAATTGTTGACCCCAACGCGGAATGGGTAGCCTGCAATGGTCTCTGCGGAAAATCATTCCATGCCATATGCATCGGACTTACCCGGAGATCCATTACGTACCTCAAGGAGTATTGCAGTCTCTTCAATTTTTACTGCGACGAATGCAAAGAGATCACCTTGGCTCACGTTATGCTGGCAATTAAATGCAATAACGAGTCTATCAATGCGATGCTAACCGAGAATAATCATATTAGCAGAACTATTCTCGACAGAATAGAGAAGATTGAAGACTCAGTAAACTGCATTGACAGTAATGTGGAAGCTTACAAGTCCACAGGAAGAATGATAGAAAAGCAACTGACAGCGATCCATCATCACGACAACGAGAGCGAAGTGATCAAATATCACTTGGATGGATTAAAAGCATTCCTCAAAACAAATTTTTCCAACCTCCTTAAATCTAACGTACTCGCACACATAAACGACTCTATCAATCTTCTCCGTACTGATCTCGAATTGCTTTTTCAATCCTCCTCCAAAACAATACATCCCACCCCGCATCCATCAGACTCTACGCTCGATGACTTAACCCTAAAAATAATAGACGTGAACGAGGAACTCATAGCAACTCGGTTGACCGTTGCCGAAATCGGTAAAGAAGTGAGATTGGCTTCCCACAAAATCGATGGAATCCCCGATCAAATTCAACTCCAAGCTAGTTCCCCTTACAATGTCTCAATTCATAATGAATTAGTAGTTGGGTGCGGAATTTCTTTCACCGTAATTATGCTATCACCATTAGCGAGTGCGAGATGATTTCCCCTGCTAACTCCAATAGTTCCTGCAACTTCAAAATCAGCATCCCAACCAAATATTCATGGTTATTCCCCACTTCCCCTTATAAGGCCACTAAACCTGGGAAGATAAGTATCACCAAATGCTCTGAGGAACGAGAAAACCCACGTGTCGACGACAACCAAAATTTTAAAAATAAACGTAACGATAAGCTTAAAAAAAGACCGCTCCCAAACCCCCTTCCAACTAAAAAGCACGCTAACAAAAAACGAAGCTCTAATCCCTATCCCAACTGGAGCTTCAAAACGAACTTGTTCCCCGATTTTAGTCCCCCCTCCTCACTTATCCGACACAAAGCCCTTACACACCAATCCTCTAATCCGCTAATTTCCAATGTTCCACCCAAGCCCCCGCGCCAACGCGTCTCTTTCAACTTAACCCCAAACCACCCATATTATACCTTCTCAATCTTCTACGCCACCGATCCCAGCAAACAACTCATTTCTTAGCTTCGACCTACAAATTGGAGCTAAGTACCCTAATTTTATTAACTCCCATACCCCAAACCCAACATCTCATCCGGCGCCCAACTCCATATCCAACCACGAATCTCCATCTCCCTCCTCCACTGCCCCTATTCTTGATTCTCTTTTTCCCCCCACAGTTAAACTAACCCAGCAAACCAATGGAACTACAGAAAGACGCTATGCACTCTCTAGGCTTAGAGAGAGAAAGATATATGAAAACATTCGTCTCTTTCTCGCCTATCTACATGACAAATCGGACTCGGTCTGCTACGAAGGGAAGACCAAAACCAGCGTCATGGTATCCATCCAGCAGGAAGGCCTCCCTACCGACCCTATCAGTCTCAGGAACCTTTATGTCAGGTACCACGAGATTTTTAGCATGTCTCACACCTACAGCGAAGCCGAGCTGACCACGATAAATTTTTTCGTCCATAACGTCAACTATCTTGGTGCTTATCTTCATTTCACCCTCCTTCCCTCTCTTTCAACAGCAAGTCATCAACCGATCCACACACCATTGGCAACCTATTTCCCAATTCTTTAAACAATCCTTTACCAACGACTCCTTTGTACCAGATCCATCCTATTTTCGTTACCTACTGAACTTCTCCAACGGCCCACTTCTCACTCACATCTTGGATCCCTCCTTTATCGAATATAAATTACACCAACTCAACGACGAATTTACATCCGGTCCAGATGGCCTCCCTGCCATATTTCTTAAAAAATGTTCTTCGTCTCTTTCCCTTGACCTTTCTGATCTCTTTCGTCTATCCCTTTCACAAGGAAAATTTCCTCAGGTTTGGAAAACCTCCTTTATAACCCCGATCTTCAAAAAGGGATCAAAGAACGAAATAACAAACTATCGTCCAATCGCTAAACTCTCCCATATACCCAAACTCCTCGAAAGTATTTTGTATGAAGCTCTAAGTTTCCAATGCAAATTACTTATTTCCCCTAGACAACATGGCTTCCAAAGGGTAGGTCAACCACCACAAATTTCGTTGAATTCGTATCCTTTGCCATCTCTGCCCTAGAGAACGGCAACGAAGTCGATGTAGTTGCAACCGATTTTAGCAAAGCCTTCGATAAAATCTCTCATCGGTTAATATTCTTCAAATTGTCTGCCCGCGGCTTTGAACCCATACTGTTAAAATGGATATCCTCTTACCTCGAAAACCGTTTTCAAAGTGTTCGTTTTAGGTCAGCACACTCCGCTCCATTTTTGGCCACCTCTGGAGTTCCTCAAGGTAGCCATCTTGGCCCCCTTCTCTTTATATTAACCATAAATGATCTCGATAGGATCATCAAATACTCGTCCGTCTCCCTTTACGCCGACGATACCAAATTTTTCAAAACCATTTCCTCTCCCCATGACTCCTTCCTTCTTCAACAAGACCTTGATAGTTTTTCGATTTGGTGCCTCAAAAATTGTTTGGAACTTAATATCACCAAATGCCAATCCATCACCTTTTCACATAAGCGGCTCAAATCTCCTCCCCGATTCTACCTTCTCCACAACCAACCTATCTCCTCCGTTGAGTCTCTTCGCGACCTTGGCATTTTGTGTGATAGGGAGCTCAACTTCCGTTTGCATATGGATGGGATAATCCTTAAAGCCAACTTTGCACTAGGTTTTGTAAAGCGATGGTCTAAAGAATTCACCAACCCATACGTGACCAGGTCCCTCTATATTACCTTTGTTCGTTCCCTCCTAGAGTACGCCAGTCAAGTATGGTCCCCATATCATCGCGTTCATATCTCGAGAATCGAAAGCATCCAGCGCCGTTTTCTTCGATTCACTCTTCGAGGTTTGCCCTGGGATGATTCTTTTACTCTGCCCCCCTATCAAAACCGTCTCAACCTTATTAACCTAAACATCCTTGAGGAACACAGAGATGCAGCCGACTTTCTCTTCATTCATCGACTTCTTTCAGGTCAGGTTCACAATTCTATTTTCCTCAACACTAACCCTCGTAATCTACGTACCCCTCGTCTCTTCTATCTCCCAACCCACCACACCACCTATGGCGCGAACGAACCAATCTCCCGCATGGTACGAAAAATTAATTCAAACCCTAGCGTCTTTGACTTCCACCGCACCACTTCCTACCTCAAATCGGTTCTCCTTCACCACAATAACCAACCTTAGTTTTAAGTTTTAGTTTAAGTTTAATTTTAAGTTATAGCTTGTATTAAGCCAAATAAATGAGGGCTTTCGCCCCCACCAAAATTAACAAAAAGCAGAATGTTCCTTTTTTGTGAGGCAATTTTTTTGTTCAACTTTACAATTCATTCCTCATAAATTTCACTGGTCACCCAGGCCCTTTTCTTACTTTTATAATCCATATTAATTGATTTGATACCTTTGAAGTAGTACGGGCTTTGTTCTTTCCCAATAACGAGTAATTTCAGCTTTTTAAACCCAGTCATATTGCTCCCAATCATTATGGTTTTCTCGCTTTGCTACATTTTCCAGCAAAACATTTCTTACTTTTAAACGCTAGTGTCTTATTTGGTAAACATTTGTTTCATCGGCATTAAAAATGTCATTTTTATCAAACTGGGCTATTTAACAAGATAAAACCTTTTTACGATAATGATTTCCAGTTACCGAGTCCGCCCCACCACTTTCACCACAAATCGTTTTTTGGACAATGGAATGTATTTTTTTGAATTTATTTAACCAACCTACACTAGATAAAAAAATCTTTATGTCCCAAAGCGTTCGCGAATTCTTTAGCCTTTACTCTTATTATGATTCCTGAAAGCGCTAATTTTTTATTACGAGGTACGGTTACCCATTTGAGCATAGCTCCATCAATATCGTCATAGTAGCAGATTTTTAGCCTTTTTCTCTTACTGCCAGCGCCGTGGTCTTTCATTTCTTCTAAGAGAGCATTCTTGTTTTTTTTAAAATGGTTGATAAGGTGATCTGTAAAATTTTCTGTATATTAAGCTTTACCTAATATACTTAAAATCTTCCACATACGAGAAAAACCAATTGCCAATGCATGATACGTATGCATATGGAATTTAAATAACAATAATGACTTCCCCTCCCCGAAAAATTCGAGTAACGGTTGAAATATCTCTGCGAGTATAGTAGTTCGAGCTATAGAAATTCGAGTTAGAGAGCAAAAAATATATGAAAAATGTAACAAAAAATCAGTGTTCACGATAAAAGTACGACTTAAAGAAAAGTCAAGTAAGATAAGTTCGAGTTAGAGAAGTTCCACTGATAATGAAACACAAACTTTTGAAAAATGTTTTACCTATTCAGTTGAAGTGAAGGGTATGTTCCAACCTGATAATTTTAAATGGTGGTGCTAGCTGGAGCATGACATTTTTTGTAACCTGTTTTGCCCCAAAGACGAAGAAAAAATCACTCTAAGTCAGCGACTAGCTTTCACACCGCGCGCATCGATCTCCGTTATCTGAGCTTTCGTGGTTATTTTGTCTGCCAATTACGCACACGATTTACTATTTTGTGTGTCTAAAACCGTTGGTTTTGCTTTTTTTTTTTTTTTTTTTTTGTTTGTTTTTCTCTTTTTTTCTGAACCCGAAAACAAAAGCAATCAATTTATTAACAAAAATCAATATTAAGCAAGTCCCACGAGTCAAACAGTAACCGTAATCGGTTCAATGGAGTAGAAGTGGATGTCCTTCCTTATCTCCTACCAAAAAAAACGTGCTAAACGTATTTATATTAAATGTATTTATAATTTAGCAGGTTTCCTAGAGCTACCAATAATAACAAACGCCAAGAACGCAAACCATATTAAAACTCTCAGTCCTTTTTTACTTAAATACGAAATACCGTCGATAGCCTTCGATGGTATTAGTAAAGAATACAAACAAGTTTCTCTACTTCGTGACAGTAATATTCTAATTCTAGTGAAATCGCAAAAAGTTGTAGACATTTTTCTAAAAGTAAATAACCTCGCTAGTGTCTGTCCGTATTCAAATCTACCCGAATTAACAATGGTGTACACAAAGCAACGTGATTAATAATTTTCACTTTTAATCTGTTTTAAATGCGGGTTGTTATAAACAAAAGGTGTTCGAATATAGACGTCACAATCCCCGAGTAAAACAACCACAAACCAAGAATCTATTTCATTAATAAACTCACCAATTTCTGCTAAAGAGCGTAATATTACATCAATCCACCCGGTACTGACCATTATAATGATCTATAAAAACAAAACGCATGACCAAATTCCCGGCTCTGAAACTCTGGATATAAATCTTTTCGCATCACCTATATACACAATACAAAGATCCCCAAAGATTTTGTCAATAGCTAATTTATGGGATTGGTTATTATTGCTATTTTGTAGATGTAGTATGCGTTTAATGAGCTCTATTGTATTAGGCGAACGATTCGCTTCAATATGAAGCTCTTTTTTATTCTCTTTGTTCATGTTTACTGTCCCCAAAGTATGCAGCAAGCAGATTAGTGCCTGGTCTGAAACAATTGACAATTTAATTCAAATGAATGTAAAGATTCTGAATTAGAAGTTTTTCCAGGGTACAACAAATTTATATTGAAGCCTCTCAAGTGTCTTTTATTTCCAGATCCCTTCGTTCAAAATAAATATAACGAAGAAATACGACAAAGCCTTTTGTATATCTTAAAAGATGAATCTTTCTTCCGTTGCAATCATATTACTCCCTATGGATATAGAGTAAGTATTATTTTACTCAAAATATCATTTAAAGAATATATGCCAGCAAACTTTTTTTTTGTTTTTTTCTGTAGATAGATTTCGTTATTCACTTCGATAAGGGAAAGAAGCCAATACCCACTCCTGTAGAAACTACCGTTTTGGATAAGATTACTAAGTAAAGCATACAAAGAATTGTACAAACAAACAAAAAATTGAGAATATTATTATTTATTAAAGGGTTGCTATTTTACTGTTGAGACTGGATTCGTTTTGCGAAAATGACTTAAATACGTTACGTGGCAAAGAAGCCTTAAAAATGCGTCATTTGGAGATGCTGGGCTATAAAGTGATATATATAAATGAAACTAATTGGCAGCATATGGCAGCTCATGATGATAAAACGAATTACATAAAATGTTTATTAAGAATTAGTGTTTAATTGTTGAAGTTATTATAGTTTATTAAAAATATATTTATATATATGTATATACATGTATATGATATTTCATTTTCCTTGTTTAATAGAAAAAAATCTGCAAGAATTTATCTAAATAACAACAAAATAAGAATCTTACCAAAAATTTAAAGACTTCCACAATTTTACACACGCGAGATTTTTGTAACAATTTGTAAAAAATAATTTTTTGCTTAAGTTTGAGAAGTAGAAATAAATTCTCTCTTAAACAAACCCAAAATCTCACGGGAACACGTTTTCGTAAAACGTTAAAAATAACAAGTAAAAACAAAACGAAAAGAAATTGTAAAACAGGAGAAAGATTTTGAGATTGGTTATTATTGCTATTTTGTTGATGTAGTATGCGTTTAATGAGCTCTATTGTATTAGGCGAACAATTCGCTTCAATATGAAGCTCTTTTTTCTTCTCTTTGTCCACGTCCAAGTCGTCTTTTGAGTTAAATTTGTATAAAATTGTCGCA
Organism: Volucella inanis; assembly: GCA_907269105.1. Taxonomy (NCBI): domain Eukaryota; kingdom Metazoa; phylum Arthropoda; class Insecta; order Diptera; family Syrphidae; genus Volucella; species Volucella inanis. The sequence continues at coordinate 40,969,300 of OU026155.1, read as the reverse complement.
ATTCACACAAATTTAAGCAATTACGAATTTGACAGTTCTTTTTTTATTTAATTGATTTGCCTTTTTTTACAATTCCTGCCCAAAGAAAAATGTAGAAATTTGTAATAATTGGTAGGGTGTGGAAATGAATTACTCTCTCAAATGCGTTCTCTTTTACAATTTTTTTTCCCACGGAAACAGGTTTCTGGTTAAATTTGTACGAATTTTTAGTCCTGTAACAGACCTATTGTATTTTTAGAACGTAAAACTATGATACATACTCGCATATGGGATTTAAGAATAAGCCTTGCATTGAAGGTTAACATAGTTAAATTTATGATTGAATATCGTATATTTAAGAAAGCTTTCACCTTTACTTAATTATGCCATTACAATTTTATACTGTCAAATTTTGAATATTTTATATTAATACCTATACCCTTGACAAAAAATTTCACATTTGCATATGTTTATGACTTTCTTCGATCTGTTTGGTTAGTTTCTTAATGCAAGATGATAACTTAGTTCACTCCGACATAAGCGGAATAAAAACCGACACAAGAACTTTCATAATTTTATATCTGTGTGGTACAAGTACAAAGAACAGGCTCAGTGATATATGGTAAAAAAGCTGATTTAAGTCAATAATAAAAAAATATCCTTGAACAAAATACACAATTATATCTCATTTTTGGGGTTTGTCAACGTGATCATTAATAACATACAGGGTGCTCCCGCTAATGTGTCAAAGACTTTAAGAGGACATATTTTGAGAAAGAAATCGTATGGGTGTGGGTGGTTGGGGGGAGGTGGTCGGATCGAATCCTGACCAAGATTAAAAGGTTTTAAAGGTTTTAAACAAAGCTTAACGCTGCCCTGCTTTATGCGTGTATGGTTACAAATTAGGTATCATTGAACTCGTGATTTATCATGAGTTTTGATTTATAATGTAAAATAAAATACAAAAATCTGAAAGTGAACTAACAATTTTTATTATCGGTTAAAAGAACAATTCATGGCATCTACTTTTTAAAAATGATATTATGTAAATGTTGGCCACGACTACGTCTGAGGTGGTTGATTCGGAAGGTCCAATTTTATGCCTTTGAGCATATCAACTGGTATCTCGCGGATAACACGAGTAATGTTGGCTTCAAAAGCGTCAATTGTACATAGCTAGCTTATTCCTGAAGACCTGAAACTTTATATATCCTCAAAGAAAATAGTCCAAAGATGTGATATCTCACGATCTAGGCGGCCAATTTACCGTAGCAAAACGTGAAATTAAGTGCTTACCAAAATGATTTCTCAACAAGTCCATTGTTTCACGCGCTGTATGGCTCGTAGCACCGCTGTTGAAACCAGAGCTCACCGAGACCATGTTCTTGAATTTCAGGAAGCACATAGTCCGTTAACATATCGCGATAACAGTTACCATTGACAGTAATATTCTGATTTGCCTCATTTTTGAAAAAATATGGACCAATGATTCCACCAGCCCATAAACCACACCATACCGTTATTTTTAATGGATGTAATGGTAGCTCTTGGTACTCTTCGGGTTGCTCGTCAGCCCAAATACGGCAATTTTGTTTATTAACGTTTCCATTGAGCCAGAAATGGGCTTCATCACTGAACAAGATTTTATGATAAAACACCGGATTTTCATTGAGTTTTTCCAAAACGCATTCACTGAAAATATGACGCAAATTCAAGTCGCCTGGCTTCAATTCTAACACAAGTTGAATTTTGTACGCTTTAAGGCCGAAATCCTTACGCAGAATTCGCCAAGTTGTCGAATACGCCAAGCCAAGTTGCTGAGAACGACGATGAATTAATTCGTCACGGTCTTCGCATACACTCTCAGCTACAGCTGATATAGTCTCTTCACTACGTGCTGTATGTGGACTAACCGGTCGTGTATCGTCCACTAATGTAAACTGGGACTCAAATTTGCGAATGGTATTGGCAATAGTGGTTTGAGTAGGTCGATTAAGCGCACCGTTAGTTCATCGAATCGCTCGAAAAACATTTCCCACAGAATGCTGATTTTCGTAATACAGCTGAACAATTTGGAGACGCTGTTGTGGTTTGGGTCTTTCCATGATGACTTGACAAATGATACTGAACAAAAATGATAAAGCAGTTTGATAGGAGTCACGCCTGATCTGTCAAAAAGAGCCTATTGAAAATCAAACCTCACGACGAATCACCCTGTAGTTTGTAATTTAAATATTGTGTACAAATTCATAATTTCCTTGATGATGGACTTTTGGAGTTTTCAACACAAGAAACGGTAACGAAAGAGAATATCTGAGACGATACCCTACAGGTCGGCCCAAAATTGCGGGATATTTTTTACAAGATTTTTCAGGTTGAGACATGAGACTCATGTCCTGCTTTTGCAGAAGGCGTTCGCAGATACGAAGATGTCTTAGATTACGCCAGATGCCATTCATGTACCAATATTTGACAACTAAGCAAACTTTTTAATCCAACCAGGGCTTACATTTTGAGAATTCTACATTCCGAAGGCATACATGTAATCTATGAACGGATGAGTCCCAATTCGCCAGGGATAGATTCACTAATTTCGACAATTTACATACCTGGGCAGAAAGCAACCCCCACTCCATTAAACACAGAGCTTTTCAGCTGTGTCAATGAATGGACAGGCACATTAGGAAACAAGCTGATCGGACTCTATGCTATGCTCTGGCGTGCATACAAATGCATACAAATGCATACAAATTGATAAAGGGTGACCAGATAAGAACGACAGGGGAAAAAAATTAAAGAAAAAAACATTATGCCGGCTTCACTGGCACTTCTTCAAGCGGTCGGTACAATTTTTGATGACTCGATCCAATATGTGCGGAGTTATTCCGGCAATAGCGTTTCGAATGTTGTCCTCGAACTTGTTTAAAGTGGTTGGCTTGTTAGCGTAGACTAATCGCCAAATCACAATGTGGCCTTAGCGCACGCGTGCTAAAACTTAAGTACCGACAAGGCATGGAGTCATCATATATTTACAAACATATTCATAGCATCAGAGTTAACACCGTAGTGTGTTATTTATAGAAATACAAAAAAATTAATTTAAAAGCGATTAACTTATAAATTTTTATAAAGGCGATCACGCCATAGATCGAAGTAACGTAAATTCTTAATTAGTCAATATGTTAAAAGAAATATGCCAAGGAACACTATAACGAAAATATATTAGGAGAAGTAAATACTCATAGATACAATTTTTGTAATAATGTTGAAAGAAGGTACGAAGATAGAAAAAATAAATATAAAATTGTGAACAATAATCAACAATGAAATGTAGGGCACTCTAGAAATATATACTATATATAGAAATATAGTATCGTAACAATTCAGCTAGATATATTGTAGAAATTCAGGACAATTTCGCCAGCAACAAAACCATAAACCAATGGACTTAGAATATATAGAAAGAAATTATTATTAAAACAACATCAAAGATATATGCTGCTTGTTATTGCGAGTTTGGTTCGGCACGGTTTTGTGTTTTCAAAATATGTTGGAAGTCTAATTGGGCGCCGCAAGATGGTTGGTTGATTTTCTTTACGAAGGAGATGTTGATGAGTGCTGGACGTATGACCCAGGTGCATTTTTATGAAATATGTGTTCATTAATTTAGTGTTGTTGGAAAGATGGGTTGTGTTTAATCGTGATGACGGTAGCTATTCCATTCTGTTAGTGAATTTTGTTTTAATTTTTTTATTTATTATTATTTTTTTTTTTTTTTTTTTTGATATCACGGGGTAGATTGATTCGGGTAATCGGGTCAAAGTTAAATATCGAATTGCAGTAGGCCTGAGTTGCAGCAAAATCGGCTGGCTCATTGCCTTTAATACCCTTTTGGCTAGTTACCCAAATGAGTTTGACAGTTTGTTGGTTTTTTATAAGGAGGTCACGTGTTTGAGATATTATTATCGTGTTGTGATAAGGATTTCTTACAGGCTGGATCACTGAAAGGCTGTCTGAGACAATAACAAACTTGCCAGTGTATGCCGTGCAAGGCTTTATGGTTTTGAGTATCGCAAATGCCTCTGCAGTGAAAATGGATACCTTGTTGTCTAAGAGTCCGACGCACATTATAGAACCGTTTTCTAAAGCGGATGCAAAGGATGTATTTTGTGGGGTCTTACATCCATCAGTGAAAACAGAGGCCCAACCATAGATTTTTAGTTTATATATTATATTGAGATAAGCTTGGTTGGACATTTCGTTTGAAGTGCTGATTTTGTTTACATTTGACAAATCCATTATAAACGTATTTGGTGGTAGAGACCATCGTGGGAATAATTGTGTATATTTTACAACTTTTCCAGTAGATATACCCAGTTCTTTTCCTGTCGTTATAGAAGCGGATATTGTTGATTAAATTCGTTTTGTAATTTTGTTTAAAACGGTAGTCACATCTTTATCAACAATAGATCCGTTGGACATTGTAAGCTTGATATATACTTTAGCTCTTGTGGATACGATTCTTTCTTCTATCGTCGGTAGACGGACTTCAACAAGCAAATTTTTAATTGTGGTTTTTGAAAAAACGTTGAGACTCTTTCGTGCGCTTTGGTGGTTTGATGATGTTGAATGTTGATTTAGGTGAATTGCCATATTTAAAAAGTCCGTAGTCAATTTTACTTAGCATAAGTGATTTTATTATATTATTTTTACCGGTTACCGGTTTTTTACCGGTTAGAAAATTTATAATGTTTGTTTTTTTAACTAGACTATTTTTTAACATTAGACAATGACTTTTCTAGTTATTATAACTATTAAATTTAAGTCCTCGGATTTTCATACTGTCAACGTTAACTATGTTATTATTTAAACGAAAGGAAGTTTTGTTACGGTTTTCCGACAAATATGTAAAGCTCCAGCAATAATAACCCAATTTTGTATGTCATTAAGAAGGTTAGTAAAGAGTAGGTTAGTTATTGTAAGGTCTTTGTGTTTTCAAAGAATATAAAAATCATCAGCGTAGCACGTATGGTTTAGCTGTTTATGTTCGATAATGAGCAAGCTCAAATCATCCATCGCTATGATGAATAACATCACAAATAGTGTGGATCCTTGTGGAATACCATTGAGTAAGGGGTAGAAGGATGAAAACGAATTGTTTGCTTTGACACAGATTTTTCTTGTTGGTAAGGAAAGATTTAACATTGTTTTTTTAGGTTGAAAAACAACTTGATTCGGTTTTATAAGCTTACGCAATTCGATTATCCAAAGCAGTCTTTTTGCAACTAATTTTTCAAGTTTTACGTTGTTGATATCTTTCATTGGTTGCCTCTACAATAAGTTGCCTCTTTCCAAAGTTGTGTAATGCAACCTTTTTTTAAAATACTATTTAACAAATGAATTAGTTTAGAAGTTGCGAGAGTTGGGAGGTTTTTTTATCTTTGGATATGAGATCCTGTGTCTACTTGGTGTTTTGCAAGTTACTTTGCTTAGGCAACTATCAAATTACAGATGGCAGATCTTTTCGTCAATAAGTTTTGAGGTTGGTGAGATATTGTTGATATCTAAAGTAAAAGTGAGCGATGTTAGTTTTGGGGTGAAAGTGTTCGTCTTTTGAACTGTTGGACCATGTAAGTGCAAAATAGTTAGTAAGATCAGATGGGTGCGAAATAGGACCTGTGGGGGATATGGAAAGTTTTATTGTTTGCTGTGTATATTCGCCAGTTAAGCAGCGGATGTTGAAAGCTGTGTTATTTAGTCGTTTTGGTTTTTCTACGAAATTCCGCATTTTTTATTTTTGAAAGGTATTAAGTTAACATGATTTGGGTATCTTTTGAAGATGTGCAAAGCTTAAATTTTTTCGAGACGTAGTTCGTAGTTTCCACCGGGAAACTGTTCTTTTTGCGGATTTTATTTTACTTTCTGGTTTGCGGCAAAACGTACAGTTTTGTGGAGAAGTGTCAAATAGTCTGATATGTGGTTGCGAAAACAAGCCCAGTCAGCAATATCTGTTTTGAATTTAAGGTTCACTGAGGTGTGTGCAACACTTAAGCCGAGAATAATAGAGCATATTATTAGGAAGTGATCGCTATTATGCAGATCATCCAAGACATTCCAAAAGTTATGACTCGAAAAGTGCGTAGGACGAGAACCATCGTTTAGTATAAAAAGATTTGATAAAAATTCAGATAAAAATCTTTCTAATAGAGCACCTTTCTTGTTGGTGAATGGAGAACCCAAAGTTTGCTCCATGTATTATGATCACCATATATTGTAGAATTATTGGTGAGTCCACTTGGCAAATCATATCACCTAAATTAGTTTAGCTAATAAGTTGAAGTAAACATATACACTTAGGATGGTAAATTTAATTTTGGATTGAACTTCTATTGCTCGTACTTGCAGGTTTGCGTTAATGTTTACTTTAATGTGAGGGATGTTTTTTTTTTTTTTTCTTTTTTTTCACGTATTATTGCTCGGAAGGTTAAAAAAGTAACCGCGATAAAAATTAGGAATGATCGGTGTTGAGCCGAAACAACAATGTGTTCCTTGAAGACAAATTATAGATATGGGTTATGTTGTTTTATTAAAAAAAATGTTAGCTCATCTAAATTATTATAGAAGCCTTTCAAATTCCACTTGCGAATGTATAAGGGAATTGCTTGATTTTTAGGTTTGGAAGCATTTGGTTTATTTACGTTATTTTAAATTTTTAGTTTGGTTAATGGAGTTTTTTTTTATAACTCAGCATCTTCAGGGTTGGAAATTTCCATAAAATAATCATTGTTACCTAACAAAGTTTTTGTGACAGCTGATATCGAAGAGTGTATTGGTTTTGTGGGTTCTGTGTTATTTATAGATGGAGTTGTGTTTTTATTTGGAAAAGGTGGAATTGAAATTGAGATTGTTTTCTGAGCAGGTTTTGTGAAAATTGGTTAGTGTTGTATTGCTATGTGAACGAGTGATTAAATTTATGTCTGAAATAAGTGAAGGATTGGAAGTGTGTGTGTTTCTTGTTGGGACATTTGGGATAGAGTTTGTATTAGATGGTAGAGAAATGGAGTGTGTGGGTAGAGGATTGCAATCAGTTGATTGAGTAGAAACTTTAGCTATGGAGTGCGATGTTGAGGCTGAGTGAGTTGATGTGTGATGGTGTTTAGTTTGTTGAGTGGTTTGGTTTTCTATCTGTTGGACCGGTGGTTTTAATGCTTATTTGGTTTTAACTGCAAAGGTTTCGGTAAGAGGGGTGGTATGGATTGCATTTTGTTGGTTGTAAATTTATTTAACTTCTGACATTGTACACTTATTTAAGGTTTTATTTTTTTTTTAATTCTTTTGCCTGTTTATATGAATGGCATACTTTGGAAGATGCGGGAAGGGGCAGAGAGCAGTTAGCACACATAGGAGGTAGGAGGGAAGATTACACAATCCACATTTGGCGCTACCATTGCATCGTTTTGATCTGTGTCCTAACAGCTGGCAGTTACGACACCGTGTAGAGGTTAAAATGTATTCAGTAATCTCGGCTGTATAGAATCCTATATCTACCAACTTGGGTGGTTGGAATAGATCAAACGTAAATAGTATTAGGCCCCTTTGTTTTTGCTTGCCTTCTGTGTCTTTCTTTAGGAATTTAAATACGTCTTGACCCCTTCGGGTTTCATTTCGCTGATTATTTCGGCTTCTATGACATTAATGAAACAGGGAGTGTATGCTATACCTTTAATAGGGCAGATGTTAGCAAGATCTTTGGCTTTGAGGAAAGAAAGTGCAGTTTTTTGCGAATTGACGAAAATCAGGAGACTACCGTCTCGAAGTTGAGTGATGGTTGTATAGTCTTTACTGATGGCATCAATCACTTTTTTTGTAGTAGGAAGGGGTTAAGATAAGAAATGGGTTTTTACTAGTTTTTGAGGAAACGACAATAAAGCCTTTTTTTGTTGGGATATATGGTCAGGGGATCGGAGTCAAAGAGTCGAAAGCTTTTTTGGCTCTTTAGCCATTTTAGCACAACTTTGCAGATGTTAGCAAGATCTTTGGCTTTGAGGAAGGAAAGTGCAGTTTTTTTCGAATTGACGAAAATGAGGAGACTACCGTCTCGAAGTTGAGTGATGGTTGTATAGTCTTTACTGATGGCATCAATCACTTTTTTTAGTAGGAAGGGGCTAAGATAAGAAATGGGTTTTTCACTAGTTTTTGAGGAAACGACAATAAAGCCTTTTTTTTTGTTGGGATATATGATCGGGGGTTCGGGGTCAAAGAGTCGAAAGCTATTTTTTGGCTCGCTAGCCATTTTAGCACAACTTTGCAAAAGAACTCACTAGCACACGTGTGTTTTTAATAAGAGATATAAGATTAGGAAAGCACTATTTTAAGGGGAAAAAACAGGTTTTGCACTTGACAGAGAGAAAATCACACAGTAAACTTAGAACGATGATATTTTAAATTAAGAAATTAAGCAATTTAACTGTACGAAAGCTAGTCGGTGTACCTATTTTAAAAACAGCCATTAATAAGGTAAAGTATCTAGTATTAATAGACAGAGGGTCATCTTTTAACATTATTGACGAAAAAACGAATGAATTCAAAACCATTAAAACTCTTCCAATTTCTTTTACCACAGGATATTCACCAGCAACCTTAATTCGATGGAAGGTAATAAACTTACATCATAGAAAATACCAATTCTTAATTGGAAAGACATTCTAAATAGTTTAAATACTAAATAAATAAATTTAGAGTCCAGAAGCATAAGTCTAAACGATCAGAACATTTAGTAGGTGACCCACATGCATATAACGAAAACATACACTAGAAAATGTTGACAAAAATATTGGAACTAGTCCATTTAAATAAGCAAATTAATTAAAAGATTTAATAAATTATTTTTTAAAGAAGATAAACTTACTAGCACCCGATATATGTTAGAGCATGAACTAAAATAACCACGGATAAATTCAAAACTGTATATGTATCCTGCTAAACATGAGAAGGAAGTTAGGAGACAAATAGACGAAATGGAATCATAAGAAAAAGCAATTCGAAGTATTGTAGCCCATTAATAGTAATCCCGAAAAAAAAATGATAATTCCGGAACTTAAAAGTACCGATTAGTTGTTGACTATCGGAAATTGATTGAAGTTACTACTCCAATTCCTAATATAGATTCAATATTAGACAATTTGAAAAGATGTCAATATTTCACGACTATAGACCTTGCAAAAGTTAAAAAGGACAGAAAAAATGTCCCAGCAAAGAATGCCTCAGCGACATTCCAAAGAGTCATGAATGAAATTTTCAGGGATTACATTAGTAAAATATGTGTGATATATTTAGACGACATACTTATATTAAGTACGACCCTGAACATATCAACGCAATTACAGATATTTTTAAGGCATAAGAATCAAAAGGCTTAAAATTTTAAATGGACAAATGTTACTAAAAACAAGAGACATACTTTGTAGGACATGTAGGACTTAAACCCAATTCGAATAAAATAGAAGTTATCGAACAGGTAGAATTGCCGAAACCACAGAAACAAATAAAAAATTTCTTAAGGTTAACAGGATTTTATAGAAAATTTATAAGAGACTACGTAAATATATAAAGCACTTATAATTACCAAATACCTTAAAAAGAACACTTAAATTAATGTCAATGAATCACTATATGTAGAAGCATTCGAAAAGTTGAAAACTCTGATAACTAGCCATCCAGTCTTTAGATTTCCAGATTTCAGAAAACAATTCCAGTTAAGAACAGTTGCGTCAAACTACGGATTAGGTGCAATCCTTTCACCCAGTGTTTTTTTTTTTTGCATCCAGAACTCTTAATAAACACGAATGCAACTATTTAGCTACAGTAAACTATTTCCGTCCCTACTTATACGGTAACAGATTTAAGATATTCACAAACCGCCAGCCGATAAATATAAAGGAAATGATATCTCTCTGAGACATCAACACTGGCTCCTGAAATTAGATGAATACAATTTTGAGATAGATTATATAAAAGGAAAGGGAATTAGGGTAGACGACTTCTTAAGTGAGAGAATACGTGAAACGTCACTAATACCAATACTTTACAAATTAGTACAGACGATAAGGGCTGTAATATTATTTAATACGAAAAAAGATAGCCCGGATGAAGACAAGAACGAAGATTAGCACGCATTAAAAATGGCTACAATGCGTTCAGCAGAAGAATTACTGAACCACATTCCTATTAAAAAAGAAGTAGTTAAGAAATAAAAACATAAATAATCATAACTAATAATAAAACCGAAGAGGTAGAAATAATACACGATAAACGTATAATTTATAACGCAGAATACGATTTCGAAAATTTAGAATATACCATATAAGGGGTGATTCATCGTGAGGTTTGATTTTCAAAAGGCTCTTTTTTGACAGATCCTATCAAACTGCTTTGTCATTTTTGTTCAGTATCAGTGGGAAATGTTTTTCGAGCGATTCGAGGAACTAACGGTGCGCATAATCGACCTACTCAAACCACTATTGCCAATACCATTCGCAAATTTGAGTCCCAGTTTACATTAGTGGACGATACACGACCGGTTAGTCCACATACAGCACGTAGTGAAGAGACTATATCAGCTGTAGCTGAGAGTGTATGCGAAGACCGTGACGAATCGATTCGTCGTCGTTCTCAGCAGCTTGGCTTAACGTATTCGATAACTTAGCGTATTTTACGTAAGGATCTCGGCCTAAAAGCGTACAAAATTCAACTTGTACAAGAATTGAAGCAAGGCGACTTGAACTTGCGTCATATTTTCAGGGAATGGGCTATGGAAAAACAATGAAAATCCGATGTTTTATCGTGAAATTTTGTTCAGTGATGAAGCCCATTTCTGGCTCAATGCATACATTAAACAAAATTTCCGTATTTGGGCAGATGAGCAACCCGAAGAGTATAAAGAGCTACCATTACATCCATTAAAAGCAATGGTAAGGTGTCCATATTTCTTCAAAAATAAGGCAAATCAGAATGTTACCGTCAATGGCAACCGTTATCGAACCTGAAATTCAAACACATGGTCTCGGTGAGCTCTGGTTTCAACAAGACGGCGCTAAGAGCCATAGCGCGTGAAACAATGGACTTGTTGAGAAATTATTTTGGTGAGCACTTAATTTCACGTTTTGCTACGGTAAATTGGCCGCATAGATCGTGCGATATCACACTTTTTTTTTCTACGGGGATATGTAAAGTCTCAGGTCTTCAGGAATAAGAAAATAATAATAATCCTTTTTATATTTTGTCCATTTATTTATCCATTAAAGTAAACAATAAAATTCAGGAGAATGTCAGTCAAAAGGTGCGAGAAGTTATGTACGAGGTGTGTTTAAAAAAAGTAAGGTGACTTTACATTTTTACAAAAATAATATTTATTTATTCATCAATATTAATGCTAATTCAAAGTAATCCCGCTCAGCTATAATACACTTGTGCCAACGCTTTTTCTAATTCTCGGAAACTTGTCATAAGTACTTTTTAGTTTAGCCTTGAGCTTTTTCAGCGTTGTCGTTTTCCTCAATCGTTGAAAATCTCCGTCCATTCACAGGTCTCTTCAGTTTGGGAACAGGAAAAAGTCGCATGGAGTCAAATCTGTTGAACATGGTGGCTGAGGCATGATTGTCGTGTTGTTTTTGGCTAAAAAAGCAATGATAATTGAATAGGTGCATTATCGTGATGCAAAAGCCATGAATTGTTTTTCCAAAATTCCGGACGTTTTATTCGTATTGCTTCTGTTAAATGGCGCATAACTTCAATGTAATACATCTTGTTGACCGTATGACCTTGAGGTAAAAACTCTTGATGCACAACGCCACGGTAATAAAAAATAAACAGTGATCAAAACCTTGACATTTGATCGAACTTGGCGTGCCTTCGTGCGCACATTCTTATATGGAAAGAGACACCCTACAGAATTACGGTCACAGAAAATGCTGAACGGTGATATAACAACAAACATATCAGGTGAAGAAATATTATATAGCGCACAATTGGCGTTTTAAAAAATCGATTCCGATGTCTTTTACGGGACAGAACATTGCATTATGATCCTAGAAAAGCTTCACATATTGTAAATGTTTGTTGCGAGTTATACAATGTGCATACATCCACTATAAAGTTCCTGAGATTGAAGCTTTCACCTCCCCCAATGAACATGAAAGTGTTGATGACTACAAGGATTCGGTTGAAATGCCTGTCGGTGCTTTGTTCAACCAAGCTGCTGCAGTAAAATACACTATTTTCGAAAAAAAAAATCCAATGAATGAGTTAATTCACTAAAAATTATTATTATTGATATTCTTTGTAATTTATAACATAAATGAAGTAGGAGAGTATAAGAAAAAAACAAACAAAGAACACATTACAAATTCATAAAAATAAGTAAGTTTAAGTTAAATAGAACTAAAAACTACTCATTAAAACAACAAACAATCACATTTCAGATCATGAAAATAAATTCATTACGTTTAAGTTAAATAGAACATTTTCAAACTAAAAACACGTTCGTGGAATCTTTAAAGATTTCCTGAGATCTTGGTTTTTTCAAAAATAACATGCTATTTTTTTATTTAAGTTTTCTGCGAAGAGAGCTCCTGCATTATATTTCGTTGAACTACTTTTTGTTCATTCTCTTTCTACCCAAGTTAGTTTCTAAAATAAATAAACTGTTTTTTTTTTTAAAGATCTGTCTAGACTTTTTGGATATCACAAAGTTTTTCAGAGGCACGAAGCGGTACATACCCTATTTATAGTAATCAGTTCTTCGAACTTCATCATTTAATCGTAAAATTCTTTATTCATCTGAAATTGCATTTCTACCAAGATATGCGTTTTGCATGAAGTGCTCTTTTGACATTTTCCCGCAAAGATATATTATCTCTGAGAGTGGTTTCATTGGTTGCTGTATTTGTCTTGGTAGGTGATTCAGTGCCATCTATGTAGATATTTTCTCTTTTTTCTTTCATAATTCGAGACCTCCGATTTTCCATTAATGCAATTTCGATGCTTTGAAGAAAAGATCTTTTCATCAAAGGACGACTCTTATGAGTTTCCTCTTGATCGATAATTTCATTTTACAAGCTAAAAGCATCAAATACTAACGACGGTGCAGATCGGTGACGATTCTTAGGCTAGCTTTTGGTTGATCAGTTAAAGATGTTGTTAGTGTGACAGAATAATTATTGCTTCCAGCTTTTTTCCATTCCAGGTATTGCGACCATAGATTCCTCTAAAGGAGTAAGATGTAATAGGAAATTGGAAGCAATCTCCAACTCCTCTTCTTTTTAAGCCGACCACACCTGTAAGAAACTTAAAACAAAAGGAATGCCATTGTAAATTAGTTTAAGTTCGTATGCGGTTCCTTACAATCCACTAACGGTGTCGTTGTATTACAAAGAATCGTAACCGATCTGCACAGTCGTTAGTATTTGATACCTTCAAGATCTTTAATTAATGGAAAATCGGAGGTCTCCAATTATGGAAGAAAAAAGAAAAAATATCTACATAGATGGCACTGAATTAGCTACTAGGTGGAGTGAAAAGTAACTTCTTTGACCGCCAGAATGCGCTGCTACTGCAAAATAGGTTATGGTGCCTTGAAGTCCGTTCACTACCGATCAAGTCCGCAGCGGCAGACCCTCCGATGCGGTTACAGAGGACAATGTCAAAAGAATACATGAAATGGTGTTGGCTGAACAGAAAGGAAGGTGAGTGAGCTAACAGATACCACAAGGATTAGTACTGAGCGCACACGCGCATACTCACTCCTGACCAAAAACACGAACGCGAGAGCACTTTGAAAGAGTGTTTGGACTTGCTGATGCGGAATATGGCAGACTTTTGGCGTCGATTGGTAACTGTTGAAAACCAGAGAACAGAATGAGTGCCCAGCAATGGACTGAAGCCGGCACGAGTGCTCCCTAGCGGCCGAGGGAGGATCGATGGGTCAGAAAGGTTATGGCGTCTGTTTTCTGGAATTGTCATGGTATACTCTTCGTGGACTACCTCGAAAAAGGAAAAACGATCAACAGCGGGTATTACTGTGCATTATTGGAGCGATTGGAGACCAAAATCGCTGCAAAACAGCCTCACATAAAGCGAAAAAAAAATTGGTTTTTGCAAGACAATGCATCGGCGCACAAGAGCATCGCAACCATGGCTAAAATCAATGACATACGGCTCCAATTGCTGTCGCATCCACCGTATTTGCCCGATTTGGCTCCCTCGGACTATTATCTCATAAATAAAAAATTCAGCTCACGCGGGGAAATTATCGACGCCACGGAGTGGTATTTTGCAGACCTTCCGGAAAATTATTTTTCGGACAGGATCAAGAAGTTGGAAAATCGCTAGAATAAGTTTTCAAACTATAGTCCCCATATTGAATAAAATAAAAAAAAACTTTAAAAAAAAAGTTTCATTCCCAAGGTGGTTACTTTTCACCCCATCTAGTACTACGACAAATACACCAACCAATAAGACTACTGCTAACATTCCGGATACAAGTCAAAGGAGCAAATCTTCGCGGAAAAATGTCAAAAGATCACCATGCAAAACGCATATGTATCTTAGTAAAAATGCAATTTTAGATGAATAAACAATTTCACGATGAAAAGATGAAGAAGTTCGACGAACTGATTACTGTAAGCTGCTTCTTTAAAAAGAAATTACCGTGCTTCTAAAAAACTTTGTGATAGCCAACAAGTCATTACAGATCTTTAAAAAAAAAAAAAAAAAAAACACTTAATATTTTTTAGAAACAAACTGAATAAGTAGTTCTTAGTTCTATTTAACTAACTTAGTTTTATGAATTAGAAATGTGTTCTTTTATTTCTTTTTCTTGTACTCTGTTCCTTTATTTACTAGGTGGGGAGAAAGTAATCTCCTTGGGAATGAGAAAAAAAATTTTTTTAAATGTTTTTTTTTTTTTTTTTTTTTTTTTTTTTTCAATATAGTCCCCTTTTAGTTTGGTACACTTATTCTTGAGATTTTCTAACTTCTTCATCTCGTCCGAAAAGTAATTTTCCGGAAGATCTGAAAAATACTCCTCCGTGGCGTCGATGATTTCCGCGAGTGAGCTGAATTTTTTATTGATGAGCCATCTTTTGAGGTTTGGGAAGAGATTATAGTCCAAATATCGGGCGAATACGGTAGATGCGACAGCAATTGGAGCCGTAAGTCATTGATTTTAGCCATGGTTGCGATACTCTTGTGCGCCGATTCATTGTTTTGCAAAAACAAAATTTTTTTCCACTTCATGTGAGGCCGTTTTGCAGTGATTTTGGCCTTCAATCGCTCTAATAATGCACAGTAATACTCGCTGTTGATGGTTTTTAATTTTTCGAGGTAGTCCACGAAAAGTATACCATGACAATCCCAGAAAACAGACGCCATAACCTTTCCGACCTATCGAGCCTTACTCGGCCGCTACGGAGCACTCGTGCCGGCTTCAGTCCATTGCCGGGCACTCATTCTGTTATCTGGTGTTCAACAGACGACAACCAATCGACGACAAAAGTCCGCTCGATTCCGCATCAGCAAATCCAAATATTCTTTCGAAGTACTCTCGCGTTCGTGTTTTTGGTCAGGAGTGAGTATACGCGGCACCCAGCGGCAGGATAACTTTTTCATATGCAGAATATTGCCCAAAATATGGCGTGTGCGCTCAGTACTAATCTTTGTGGTATCTGCTAGCTCGCACACCTTCATTTTTCAGGCAGCCAACACCATTTCATGTATTTTTTTGACATTGCCTTTTGTAACCGCATCGGAGGGCCTGCCGCTGCGATAGTGGAGTTGCGGCCACCACGAAACTCTCGAAACCAATATTTGACGGTGTAATCTAATGGAGCATTAGCCCCATACTATTTATCCAACTTTTCTTTTGTTTCCTTCGCCGTTTTGCTCTCAAAAACAATGTTTTATGAGAGAACGAAAACCGTTTTTGTCTATACTCAACATGATGCCAAGCACGTCAACAACAATCAGCTGTCAAAACAAAGCTAAAGACAGTACTGCACTGAAATTTGGCATGTTTGCCTAAATATGAACGGACATCAAGGCACTATAACCTCTTTTGCAGTAGCAGCGCATTCTGGCGGTCAAGAGGTTACTTTTCACTCCACTTAGTATGTTATAAATTACAAAAAATATCAATGAATATAAAATATTTTATGCAATTTTTAGTAAATTAACTTTTTATTTGAATTTTTTTTTTTGGAAATGGTGTATCACATTTTACTGCCGGAAACAGCCTCTTATCTTATTTCTTTTCTCGACAGCTTGGTAGAACACAGCATCGACTGGCATTTCAACCGAATTTTCGTAGTCATCAAGATTTTCATGTTCGTTGGGAAAGGTGAAGGCTTTAAAATTAATAATTTTATGGTGGGTGTATATATTGTATAACGCACAACAAACATTTACAATTTGTAAAGCCTTTCTAAAATCATAATGCAGTGTAAAAGACATCGAAATCGGTTTTTTAAAACGCTAATTGTGCCCTCTTCAACATTTCTGCAACTTATATGTTCGTTGTTGTATCTACTTTTAGCACTCTCCGTGACCGTATTTTTGTACGGCTCCAAGGTTCCAATCTTTAACCAGAATTCCCTAACAACCAAGAATTTCTCAATCCATTACGGTATTCCCCTTCCATATAAGAATGTACGCCGCTTACATTCCACACAGCAGAATCGTGATAGGACCCTGGATGTGTTGAATCTACTGCTATAATACGCATTTGGTCATCGCAAACCTAAAAATAAAAAAAGAACTGGGTAGATATATTTATCTGTCTTTATAAATTACAACTTTGCTTACCGCAATAATACCGCTTACCGCGTGTCTGTTACAGATTGCACTATTTTTACGTGCGTACCATCCACGCAGCCAATGACGCCAGGAAAACCGATTCTATCAAAGTAAATCCTGTTGGACCTTTGCAAAATTTTTTCGAACTTTTTAAGTGTATCCATTTAGGACATAAATGTTTGTCAGCGAGATAGACAAACTCCTGCAAATCTTTGCTTAAGTACCGATAGCTACGTGAAAGTCATTTCCAACTCCTCATTGGTACCCGTCTTCAGCAAAAAATCTGAGACAAGCAAATAACTTTGCTTTGAGTAAGAGATCGGCCAGTCTACCAGAGATTTTGAAATTGATCTAGGATGTATGTAAATGATTCCTTATTATGACTAGATAAAATTATTAAAAATAGTTAATATACATATTTATAAGACTTCACTATGAACGAGTAACCATACATACATATGAGTTTCTATATCTAAAGGGTTTGAATAATATCCCAACTTTCTTAGATACTTTTGCGTATAAAGGAGAGCGCTTTGTCTTTCTCTAGCTTTCCTCTTCTTCAAGTAAAAGCAGAATTGATAAATTTATATTCTATCATAGAAAATAACACAAAACCGATCGGCGGAGACAAGTGTACTGTAAAATGTTTGTGTGGGTACAAGTGATAGAACTTATTCCTTTTTACACAATCAGTTTATATAATACATTCACTATTCAATCTTTTATCTCAACCCTTTTAATTTTCTTCATCTTTGACTTAAACCACTTAATCGCCACATAATTCACTCTTCAATTTCCATTTTCGAACTGAATTACAAACCTTGGGGATGCTAGTATTTATACTCCCCTGACATATTTCGAAAACAATCTGCATCATCCAGCATTCCATTCACTTATTTTTGAGGCTTATGCTATTCAAATATCGAAATCTTCTGTAAATGCACAAATTTGATATACCATATGTTATTTTTAACAGGAGTTAAATATAAACTTCTGTCTTAAAATAACATTGTCGTTGAATCAGACTTTAAAGCTGTCGACACACTATTCAGAGCACCCTGTGTATGGTTTGGGATATACGAAAAGCATAAATGAATAACCTGAAATTCTTTGGGTCTAAGCAATCAAATACATATATATAGGTATATATATATATAAAACATATGTATACGCATATGTATGTATAAAGTTGGAATGACTTCTCTCTTATTTTAGGTAGGTAATTGGGAAAAAAATCTGATTTTAATCGCTTCATTTTATAATCATCTTTACTTATTTGGGTACAATGACGCTTTTTTTTTATCTCACCCTTCAATTAAAAAACAAAAATAATAATAAATTAATAAAATGCAAAAAGTTTCAATTCAATATTTTTAGAAAAGAAAAAACCTTTTAAGAGGAGGTTTTGAATTATTATTTATTTAAATTTTCTTCCTTTTTTGCAGTTAAACATTTACGTTCGTTATTTTAGCACGGCTAAAATAGTAATAAGGTAAATGATACCTTACTACTGAAATTACAATTGATCTGAAGGTACTTTGTACATACCATGTATTAAATTCGTAAGTTTGGAAGAGCAACTTTAAAACAAACCTTCATGCAAAAAAGATATTTAAAAATTATTACTTCAAGTTAAACAAAAGGAACACAAGGCTCAAAGTGAAAAATAAATAAAAATAATAATAAATAAATAAATAAGAAGTAATATTTATGTATTAAATGTACACAAAAATTGTAGAGAAAATATTTGTGTGAAACTGAATCAACAAACAATTAAATAAATAAGTAAATAATATGGAAAAGGTATATATTGACTTCAAAGAATACCTAATTAAACTTTTTAATTCATCTTGGATATATATTTCACTGCGTTTTATTTCTGTAAGTAAAAGTTTATTCTAGCAATAGTACTTACAACTAAAATCGATTGAAATGTAATGTCAATCAATGGAAAGAAATAGCGTTTTCAGTTGGCCGACTTCTTTTTGTACTCCGGAGAAAAGAAAAACGGCATAAAACTGTTCCTTTGGAACTCTTCTTACTTTTTCAAAAGCAACATTTTGATTCTCATTTTCATTTCAATACGGACTAGTGCGCTGTTTGAAGTTGTATTGTTCAAGGAATTCTTCAAATTCTCTGTCTTGCAATGGAGGCAGAGACAGAGACAGAGTTTATGTATTCCTGAAGTTGATTGTAAAAGCCTGTCTTTGGATTAAAAAAAAATTCCCTGTGATTTCTTGCAATGATTCTCATCAAATTGTCTATCGGTCGACACCATCACGTTTTCCGCGGTACTATTCCTCCCTCCCACATACGAGTAAGAGGCTTTGAGGAACCCCTGATTAAAGAGTTCTATGCTTGTCCAGTGGCATCCTTTGGCAAATTATTTGATGCTGTCATCTCGTCCCGCAGATGCTAATCTGAAAAAGCTTGCAATCCTTCATCATTTTGTCGCATTTCTTTTTACTGCCGTCCTACAGGTTGATAAAGCTATAATCTAGGGACGATGCAACTGCCTTGCATATTTAGATTAGATAGTTTTAAAAACAATATTTTTTTTATTGATATCTCAGTTTTTATTTTTCAAAAATTTATAGCAGTAAATTTTGTGGAATTAAACTATTCTATATAGATTTTACATTCATCATATACAAAGCCAGTATAGTGTAATCATACAATTTATATTTATTTTAATATTTTTTTTAAAATATTTAAAAAAAAAGTTCCGGTGAATGTATTTACTGCTTAGAACTACACCAAATAAATGCATTTTTAAACATAATTTGCCAAGGGCTTATTTCATATTTAAAACCTGGTGATACATACGGCCATTGAAACATTTCTGCACATCTTTCTGGATGTGGCATAAGAGCAAGATGGCGACCATTTTCTGAACATATACCAGCTACACCTCCACTGCTCCCATTTGGGTTCATCGGATATGCTTCAGTCGCTTTGCCATCGTCGTCGGCATAGCGCATTACGACACACTTAGTACTTTCTAAATTAGTTAAAACGTCATTCGTTCGAAACGAAAATCTGCCTTCACCATGTGCAACCCAACATCCAAGAATTGATCCGGTAAAATTACCTAACATAATAGATTTGCTTTCCTCTACTCTTATTGTGCTCCAACGGCATTCAAATCGCTCCGATTTGTTACGTAGTAAGGCAACGTCAGGTACATTAATAATAACATTTTCCATATGTCTATTTTCAACATCACCTACCCAACCGATCAAGCACATTAGTTGACAGCCATTGCAAATGCCTAAAGAAAATGAATCGGTTCGATTTTTAAAGGCATTAAATTGTGGTGCTAAATAGTCATTGAACATTATATTAGCTGCCCACCCTTTTGCTGAACCTAAAGTATCTGCATAACTAAATCCCCCAGGGAAGATAATCCCCTTGTAACGGTCAAGTGTACATTTTTTCCGTAAAAGATCTGACATAGTAACATCATGAACCTCAAAATTTGCTTTTATTAAACAGGATATCATTTCACGATCACTATTCACACCTTCTTCTCTTAAAACAGCAACACGGACGACCGTTGTCGATTGTTGTAATATCATTTCGACATCTAGATTTACTGTGCAGTTATACTTAGGATATGTTCTAAAGTTGAGGCTATTAAATTCATCTACTGCACATTCGTCATTGGATTGTAGTTTTTCTATTTCAAAGCTTGTGTTTTCCCATTTTTTAAACAAGGTTCTAACATCGCTTTGGACTAGCACATTATTATGGTTTCTTACAATAATGTGTGAATCTAATCCAAATCCTGTTGATTTACCGATATGATAGACGGGTACATCTTTACTTCGAAAACTGGTCATCACTTCTTCAAAGTGTTTATTTTCCACTTCAAGAACCCATCCAATTTCTTCTGCAAACATTATACAAAATTCTACCTTTTCAATTCCGATATCTTCAAGCTCAAGTGAATTTGCATCAATTTTTTCAAGTGCCCCAGTCATATTTATTTCTATGCCGGATATTCCTGCGAACGCCATTTCAAGTAAAGTCACTATAAGACCACCGTCACTAATATCGTGACCTGCTAACAGCTTTTTTTCTTTTAGAAGCATTTGTGTTACATTGAAAGCATTCTTTAAGGTCAATGTTTTGTGCAGATTTGGGCTAAATGTTCCCTGTTGACAATAAGCTTGAGCTAGAGCTGATCCTCCTAATCTGAATTTTCCATCTATATTAACCCAAATTAGTTGACCGATTCCTCCATTTGCAGGGGCTTTTAAATCGGGTGTTATTTTTACTGCAATATCTGGACAAGGGGCATAAGTTGATACAACTAGAGTTCCAGGTGATTTAATTGTTTGGGAATCTACTCTTGCTGCCATTGAAAGAGAATCCTTTCCTCCATCAACAGCAATATTTAGCTCCTTCATAATCTCACACATATCTTTACAAGCATCAAAAAGCCTAGCACCTTCACCAGGCAATTTAGCTGCCCACATCCAATTAGCAGAACACTTAACATCAGCCAACTCAGTTATGCCTACAAACACTAAATTAGAAATAGCTTCGGTCACAGACATTCTGGCCATTGCCGAAGCATTTAAAAGCCCTTTGATTGGTTGAGCCCCGATTGATGTAGCAACTCCGGCGTTGTCAAAATACGAGATAGCAGCTAAGCCAAAATCTGCTAAAGGAGTATGGAGAGGGCCGACACATTGTTGTTGCGCTATTAATCCCGTTACACATCTATCAACCTTGTTGGTTAAAAAGCGTTTGCTGCCAACAGAGAGAATACTAAGAACTCGATTTAAAGTACTAGAGAAACTTATGCTGTCGTCAAGGTTGAGTAAACTTAAATGTGGCTGTGTTCGATTTAAGTTGTACTGACGTATCGGCATATCTCCTAAAACATGTTTTAAATGTAAATCAAATGGAATTGAACCCCAATCATCCCTATTTTGGCGATCAACGTATTTTTCAAAATCAGCTTCAGCTTCGAGTACCGTTACAAATCCATTCCCTGTAACCATTCCCACAAAAGTAATTGGACAACGCTCCCTGTCACATATATCTTGTAATAATTTACGACTTTCTGGTAAGCAAAGAATAGCATTGTTTTCTTGATATTCAGCTCCCCATAACTCCAATGTAGTTATAGTAGGATCTCCAAGTTGAAATTCTTTTGAAAATATAACTGCCCCCGCAAAACCAGGCTCTACTAATTCTTTTAATACATTGCCATTGCCACCAGCGCCCTAAAAGATAAAATACTATAATAAAAAAGAAACAAATATTTATTTTATGAAGTAATGTAAATACCTGATCATGAATGGCTAGAATAGGATTTTTGTCATCTAATTCAATACAAGCTCTAACAACTCTATTTAATTTATTTTCCATCTCCGCATCACCACGTTGTACAGCGTTAAAATCTAAATCAGAACTATTGACGCCTTGAACTTCAACGGAACTTGCAGCCCCACCGCCTACTCCAATTCGATACACCGGACCGCCAATTTTAGCTAAAAGCATACCTGTAAAATAAATAACACATGTAGCAGTTGAAACACTTATGTATAAATTTTCTTTTATGGTTTGAATTATCGTCATTGAATTTTATATTTATAGTTAATTATTTTATTATTATATCCTTTATATTTCATTAACTTAGTATTATAATCATGAATTAATTAGTTAAAATTTGAAAAAATATGCGCTAAATTATCCTACATCAGATGTAAAAAAAGCCCCTCGGATTTAGTATAAAAGGGGAGCAGTGATTGTAAACGACAGACTCACTCAGGCGGACGTGTACGAGCAATCACAAGGTCTTACCCAGGAGAATTTTTTTTTATAATATATATAACTGGCTTTTTCTCCAGGGCGCGGGCGGGTGGTGTAGTAGTTTGAAACTCAGGTGTATTAGGTTTCAACATTTTTACCAGAGGTGGTTGTCAAACTGGACGGGACGAGCTAGTACATCCTCAATCAGTGGGTCTTAAGTACGTGCTAGTTGCCAATGCCAATGTACGTCCAATGCCACGAACAATCGTACTTTGATTGGTGCAGGCAGGAATAGTTTTGAACGTGGGGCAAAAATATTGGTACTTTGATTACGATACAAAAATCAAATTTGACTTTAAGAACCCCATGCCAATTACCTTAAACAATTTGCAACTGGCATGCGATAAGATTAAAGATGTAGTAATGAAACCACCTACATCAATTTCCAGCGAAAAAAGAGATGAATGGTTCAAGAAATATTATCGTATTGTTTACAGCGTGCCAAAATCAGCCCTATTGTATCTTCACCAAAACACAATGCTGCCGAATTTTTCTTGACACGTATAGAAACCGCAGCACTGATAAGTACTCCCCGCACTCCATCCAGGCCATATTTAGTGATGCCATACCACCGAATGAAATCAACATATTTTGGTTCCACTAAAGTCCACTATATCTAGTCGAATTACAATTTTTGAAACCCTCTCATGGATTTAACCTCAAAGGTAACGAAAGAAAAGCACTGAAAGACTTGCTCAAAAGGAACACAGAAGTATTTAAACCATCAAATGAAGTAACTCCCTTTGCAATTCATCGTATTAATACTGGCTACAGCAAACTCATTTCCTTACCATCGTATAGATTCTCCTGACCTTGAAGAGAGTAGCTAAAGGAGATTCAAGAAATGCTCCAATGTTTAATTATTGAGGAGACTAAATTATCTTGGTATGTCCCGGCCGTAATGATTCCTAAAAATGATGGAGGGGTACGAGTATGTATAGATTGTCGGCAGCTCAACTTGGTGACTGTACTAGATAAATACCCGATGACTAGAATCAATGATCTACTTCATGAGGCGAAAAGCACAAAGTTTAAGTCAACAGTGGATTTGCAAGCAGGGTATTGGCAAATATGAGTGCATGAGGATGACCAAGCGAAAACAGCATTTATAACCCATTCGTTATTATTATTATAATTTTTTTTATAATTCCGCGCGCGCACCAAGGGGATTTGAATACCCTTTTACTGGCTTTTCACCAGGGCGCGGGCGGGTGGTGTAGTAGTTTGAAACTCATGTGTATTAGGTTTCGATATTTTTCCCAGAAGTGGCTGTCAAACTGAAGCCAGTGCATCAACCAGTGGGTCTTAAGTACGTGCTAGTTTTTAGTTCGTTACATTTGGCCCAGCCAGCAACCACTCCAACATCAGTGTTATGCCTTCATGTCAGAGTTGACGGCGACGGGATTTTCATATATCTACATGCAAATTTTATGAAAATACTTTTTCAGAGAAGCTTGAGGAGTCTATGCATATACCACTAAACCACGGCCACTCCCCATCTCACCCGTTATGTACAGATTCAAGCGCATACCGTTTGAACTAAGGAACGCCCCTGCAACTTTCCAGAGGTTAATAGACAAGTTTCGTGCAGGGCTTGGAGATATGCTTATTTGAATGATATAACCGTATGCTCTCCATCATTTAGAAGACCTCGAAAAAGTTTTGGAAAGACTGGGAAGATTCAAACTTCACGTGAACAAGGATAAATGTCGATTCTGCTGCGAAGAAGTCAAATACCTGGGTTACATTCTCAATTCCCAAGGTATCAGTATCAAATTAGGGAGAATGGAAAGAGATTAGAAAATCGTCCGGAGCCATAGAATGTGAAACAAGTTATACCCTTTCTTCAAACCTGTTCCTGGTATCGACACTGTATGCCAATTTTTGCCAGTATATCGAAACCCCTGAGTCAATTGATAAAGAAGAAAGTACCTTGGTCATGGACCTCAGAACATCGGGATAAGTTCGCAAAACGGAAAAAAGTCCTGACTACAGCCCCTGTAATCAAATAAACCCTTTCTTCTAATGCCAGATGCTAGGTGCAACCATGGAATTTCGTGGTTACACCGAAGGCTTGTGTAACCCTCATAACAGACCATCAGGCTTTAAAGTGGTTTATGACGCTGAAATACCCGACAGGAACATTAGCTAAATGGGCTCTTCAGTTGCAGCCTTTTAACATTCAGATCGAATACAAATCGGGTGGTGCGAATATCATTACCAACGTGCTTTCGAGGCCCCCATGCGAAGAAGATCATACAGAAAATTGTGAAATCTGTTCATTCTATGTTGATTTGTCACGGAGAAGATGTAGTTGACGTACAGGTCAACTAAAAGATCCAGATCTTAAAAAAATAATTATATTAATTCGCTCGAAAGTACTGAAGATTTCATGCGATGGACAAAACCTGGGTATGTTCTTGACGACGGTGTTCTCTATTGTTACGATAGTGACTCCGGATCTGATAAAGCACAACTTGTTATTCCAGAGAAAGAACGGTCGTACATCCTAAAGACCTATCAGGCTGATCTTACTGCCGGACATTATGGATCAGAGGGGACTACAGCAAGAATCGCCGCAGATAACACATGGGCTGAAAACTCAGTGCCGTTTTATAGTAAAACACAAAATTTTTGCAAAATTCAACTTTATTTATCAATATATGACTTCGAGGGCGATACACTGATTGAATCGATTTCGGTTTAGCCTCAAAATAGGCCTCTGTTTCGGCAATTACTTCTTCATCGGTCTTAAATCTCTTCCGGCGAGCATTCTTTTGAGGTCTGCGAACAGGAAATAGTCGCTGGGGGCCAAATCTGGTGAATACGGTGGGTGAGGAAGCAATTCGTAGCCGAATTCATTCAATTTTGCCATCGTTTTCATCGACTTGCGACACGGTGCATTGTCTTGATGAAACAGCACTTTCTTTTTCTTCAAATGCGCCCGTTTTTCTGCAATTTCGTCCTTCAAACGCTCCAACAACGCAATGTAATAGTCGCTGTTGATAGTCTGCCCCTTTTGGAGATAGTCGATGAAAATTATTCCATGTGTATCCCAAAATACGGTTGCCATAACCTTGCCAGCCGACTGTTGAGTTTTTGGTCATTTTGGACGAGGTTCGTCGCCTGCTCACCACACAACTGACTGCCGACTTGACTCTGATGTGAAGTGATAGAGCCAAGTTTCATCCATTGTAACATACCGATGCAAAAATTCGGCTTCATTGCGGTTGAACAGCTTAAAACACTCCTCTGAATCATCAACACGTTGTTGTTTTTGGTCGACTGTTAGCAAACGCGGCACCCACTTTGAACAGAGCTTTCGCATGTCCAAATATTCGTTTATGATATATACAACACGCTCTTTTTTTTTTTCACAAAAACAAAAGTTGCTTCACTCACAACGCTATCTCGAGAACTAATCGTCCGATAGCTGTCAAATTTATACACGTATCTTTTGGAGGTTGGTACTAACTGAAAATAGCATGGATTTAGTTCAAATGGTGCCCTCTCTTAGAAACTGACTTTTCAGCCCATGTATTACTTCTGGTCGAGTATGCGATCTGATATAAACAACTACGTGAAAAACAATCGAAACAATCGCTTTGAACTTGTTTGAGCCACTACCTGTTACAAACGATGGATATCAATGGCTATTTATTATAGAGGATTTAGCTGGTAGGTGGGTCGAACTTTTCAAACGGAAGGAAGCCACAGCCGAAGCTTGCGCAAACCTGTTGACTAAAGAAGTGTTTCTTCGTTATAGACTGCCAAGGCGAATTATAAGTGACAACGGAGTACAGTTTCCATCCACCTATTATGCTTACATTTTGCCTCGTCATTAAACAAACATACGCAAGTTTTTAACACCCGGAAGCTGTGGTTCTAAATATGCAACTCTCAATTCTTGCTGAAGATCATGCGTCATGGTCGCTTCCAAGGGTATCAAGGGCAAATTTGTCCCCAAGGGAGATGGTCCATATATAATAATCAAGAAGATCGGAGCCTGCACTTATGAAATTGTCCGTGAAGTCTCATCCGATGTAGCCGTCAGTATCTATCATTCATCCGACATCAACCGTTTAGTGGTAAGAGCGACCAGATCCCGATGGTAATGTTGCGCCGAAGAGTACGACCGAAGAATACGACGAATCGAGGCGATCGTAGTGTCAAAATGGAAGACACTGTAGCAGTTGAAACACTTAAAATTAATTTTCTTCTATTGTTTGAATTACCATCATTTAATTTTATACTTATAATTAATTATTTTACTATTTTATTCTTTATACGATATTTCATCATAATAATCATGAATTAACTAGTTAAAATTTGACAAACATGTGCTAATTTACCCTATAAAACCTTTTGAGCAGTTAATCGAAATATTTAAAAGCATCCGATGTAAAAAAGCTCCTCGGGTTTAGTATAAAAGGAGAGCAATGATTGTAAACGACAGACTCACTCAGGCGGACGTGTACGTGCAATCACAAGGCCTTACCTAAGAGGATTGACCTTATATGGTAAGTACGTTTTTAGAATTTTTTTTGTTTGAGACACTATCGTGGCCTTACCTCTAACTTGTCTTAAGACAGAAAAGTCCAGAGTGTTTTACCTTTTTTTTCTTGCTATTTCTTTTAAAGCCAAACAAATATCCGACAAACGAATCCCTTTTTATATTTGAGAGCATCACAGACCATCCCACAATAGCATAAAGTGATAAAAGTTATTGGTTCATGTTCTAACACTAAATAATTTAATTTCAATTTAGTTTTTAAATTTAGTTAATTAAAGCAACTATGATATTATATAAAGGTCTTGTTTTATCGCCCGCTGCTTTGTTTTTTTTTCATAATTTTTTTGTAGTTTTTCGATATAAAATAATATAAAACAAAATTTTATAATTCTGTTAGTAATATCTTTTTTTTTTTTTTTTTTTTAATAACCTAATACTCAAGAGGGTATGAATACACTTACTTCAACTGTGTTAAATTTTTAGGAAAATGGGATAGAGAAAGAAAGATGTTTGGGCTCTGTGGTTATATTTCGCTCCATGGGTGACATGCAACATTTAATCTGCAAGTTGGCTTGTCGTTGAGCCATGGCCATCCACTTTCAGGAGAAAACGACCTACATTTTGGTATTTTACGTGGGTGTTGAATATTTGGAAATGCTAATCTTCTTAATTTTTTTTTTTTATAATTTGCGCTGGTTAATAACGTAGGTTGTCTACCTGCCTATCTCTTTGTTATATTTCACTACAAACGTAAACAACGACAACATGTTTCAACAAGCAAAAACAGTAACTTGTAATTCGAAAACACGTAAACAACGATAACATGCTTCATTATCTTGCAATACGGAAAACATACTTCAACACAATAATCTGATGCGTTTGATTTATCGACATAAACAACAATACGATAACAACCGCATCCTAGTTAGTATAAATAGCAGGCAGATCGAATATTGTAATCAGTCTTAAGAAGAAGCAAAAAGAAAAAAAAAATATTTTTTTGATTCAAAACAATGAATATACTCACACGCTCAAGTACCCTTAATATGCTTGTACACAGCGCGGGCGAAAGAAAAGCAGGTAGAATGGAATAAGAGGTGCCGATGAACGTTGGTTATAAATGTTTCAATGTTATAATAACTATGAAATAAAGCGCTAGGCTACGCATTCCAAAAGTGAGTTGTGCGGCTTACGAACGATCAGATATTTTAGAGTACGTCCGAAAGCGGGCTTGAGGGTAAACTGATAAGCATTCATATCGAGACGGGTGTAACGGCTAAAATTTTGAAAGAGCGGAATGCTACTGGCGATTTCTATGGAGTACTGGTGATGGTGTTCAAGTGTGCCTATTGGCTGAGTGATATTATTATCACCTATAAGTTTTATCGCACGGTTTAGAATCCTATCTAGCAGATTCAGAGATGTCTTGAGCACATCCGACCAAATGTGGGTCGGGCGGATAAATGTCTTATATATTGAGGCTAGATCAGAGGGGGTAAAGTATTTCTTACATCGCTTGAAAAGTCCTAGACATTTCGCAACATTTTTGACGACACCGAATATGTGGTCATTCCAACGAAATTTGCCGTTGACACAAACACCGAGAATGGAAAGTTTTTCGGTTTCGACGAACAATGCATGGGTATTTAAATTTCGCTGTAACAACAGCAGACAGCATTGTGTTTTGGAAGCATTAAATTCTACTCTGTTAGTGGTTCCCCCATTAGTTATGCTGTTAATATCAGAACTTAATTAGCTTAACATACGCTGCCGTTCCCGTTATACAGCCGAAGAGCAGGGACCTGAGTTAGGGAACGAATATGAAAAGCAGAGAGTACTGTCAGGAAAGGAATATATTAGATAAGAAGTAGCAAAAAAGAAGATCGCTGATGAAAATCAAAAAAGGTGTCGGAGACAAAACAGAGTATTTTGGCACATCAGCATTTATTTTGTGAACATTAGAATTGAAACCATCCGAAAGAATCTGAATTGAACGTTTCGGAAAGGTAATTTCCATTGATGCCGCTGCTGATATGATCACAGAAACTATTCTCTTTGGAATGAGATGCTTTATCCCTCATCGGATGAAGGGTATCAAATCAAAAGAAAAGGCATGGTACGACTCAAGAGGCTGTCAGGATTAGAGAATTGTTTTTTCGGTCCTACAAGACCAACCAGACAGAGGAAAACCGAAAAAAGTTTAAACAAGGCAGAAATGACTGCAACGTCTTTCTCAAGCGTGTGAAATTCCAATACGACCAAAACCTGAGGCAAAAAATACTGCAATGTCCCAAAGGCAGTAAAAATTCTGCCTCGTTCTTTATCCCAACGCTCATTTGCTCTTTGGACAAGAGCTTTTTCATCAATCCTACTCTTTAGGACACTTTCCGATCAGATGGAAAACAGCATTTGTTCAGCACGTCCCTAAAAAAGGCGAATCTTCTTCTCTATCTTCCTACAGACCCATTGCACTTGCGTCCCTTCTTTCCAAAGTCATGGAAACGCTGATAAACCGTCAGCTCATAAAATATCTCGAAACACGAAAACTTCTCAATGACCGGTAATATGGTTTTCGTGGCAACAGGTCCATTGGTGATTTGGTGGCATGTCTCACCGAAAAGTGTAAGAAATATTTTACCCCCTCTGATCTGGCCACAATATATAAGGTTTTCTAATAACGACTTGATAACTTTTTTTTAAATAAAAGGCAAACCATTTGAGATATTTCAAAAACTTTATTATTGGCTTGAAGTACAATCAAAACATTTGTGAATGGAACTCGACTTCGTTCATATGGCCACCGCGGGCACGTCTGCAGCGGTCGATTCGTTGGAGCCAATTTTCAACGACACGAGCACACATTTCGGCCGAAACGGCCGCTATTTCGCGTTCAATGTTGGCTCTGAGCTCTTCCAACGTCGTCGGCGTGATGGCATAAACCAATGACTTAACGTAGCCCCACAGAAAATAGTCAAGCGGCGTTAAATCGCACGAACGAGGCGGCCAATCGACTGGCCCATGTATTGAGATAACACGCTCACCATACTTACTCTTCAATAAATCGATTGTAGCGTGTGCTGTGTGGCTTGCGGCACCATCCTGTTGAAACCACATGTCATCCAAGTCCATATATTCCAATTCGGGCCAAAAATAATAGGTGATCATGGCGCGATAACGCTGAAAATTCACAGTAACGTGACTATCGTTATCGTCGAAGAAAAAATATGACCCAACAACGCCGTCTACATACAAACCGCACCAAACAGTTATTTTTTGGGGATGAAGTGGTGATTCATGAAGCACATATGGGTTTTCACCCGACCAATAACGCATATTTTGCTTATTGACGAACCCATTGAGCCAAAAATGATTTTCGTCACTGAAGATAATTTTGCGATGAAATTCACCATCTTGGAGTATCTTCTCCAGAACCCAATCGGAGAACGTAGCTCGTTAGTGTACTTTACCATGATGAAAATGTTGAGTTTACTGAATAAATTGACAGTGACAGTTTGATGATTAGTGAAAGAGTTATCAAGTCCACTGGAATACAATGCCCACATCTGGTCAGGTGCTCCTAAAACATCTCTGCACCTGCTAGATAGGATTCAAAACTAATTGGTGATACTAATATCAGTCAATCAATTGACACCCTCGAACACCGACGTAATGTCTCCTGACTCACGTTGTTTTATCGCTATTTCCACCACCAGTGCTCCACTGAAATCGCCAGTAGCATTCCGCCCATCGCTATGAATGCTCATCAGTATACCCTCAAGCCCATTTTCGGACGTACTCTAAAATATCGTGATTCTTTCCTAAGCCGTACAACTCGCTTATGGAATGCCCTGCCCACGTCTGTTTCCTGGTCGTTATAACTTGCAAACATTTAAAAACAATGTACATCGGTACCTGTCTTTTCTTCCTCCCTAAATTTTCTTCGCCCGCGCTGTGTACGAACATTTTAAGGGTACAAAAACCCCTTGAGCGCGCGCCGATTAAAAAAAAAAAAATTAAGAATAGAGTCATCGATTCCAAAAGCACGCATTTTCGACAAAAGAGCCTGATGCCAAACTCTGTCAAATGCTTTAGAAATGTCAAGTGCAACTATCTTGCTTTCGCCAGATTGATGTAGGCTTTGATTCCACTTTTCGATGAGACATGCCATCAAATCACTTGTGGACCTGTTGCTACGAAAACAGGTTTATCCGCGATTCCATGACCTTGGAAAGAAGGTATGTAAGTGCAATGTGTCTGTAGGAAGATTAAAAGTTTACCAAATTAAAATTATTGCTTTGAGTGTGAAAGCAAAGTCTATTACAGTGTTTTCTTCATTTGTTTCCTTTCAATATTTTCCTGCAGCTGCCTGGTCAACTCTGTGGTTGAACTTATTCATCGTGTAATGGTAGCAGATACTTTATTTGAATACTTAAACGTATTTAAAGCTAAGGCTAATGAGAATTTTTCAGCACCACTAAGGACGGCGGTTGATAAATTCTCAATGGAAAATGAATACACTTATATCCCCGAAGAGGATTACTAACTCCGGAATCTCTACCCTTCTCGTCCAATGCCATAGTTTTTTAGGTTAGGGTTCAGACACCGATTAGCTCTCGCAGCGTTCATATAGTGTTTGAATTTCCCTAGTGCAAGTGTGTTGGCAAAGAGTTTTCTCTTGATAGAGTATATATTCTATCTGTCTACTCTACATATTTTTTATTTTTCTTTTGTTAAAGCCGCGTGTTCAATTTTACACGCGCAGCTAGTGATAAAAAATACAACCGGGGCCAAATAAATCAAAATCCGGGAATCGTTTAAGTGTACTTGGTGATGATCAGCAATTTATTGAACCTCGATCAAAAAGATATAGATATATAATCCATGACGATTTTCCAAGTCTTTCCCAACCTTACCTTAAGAACCCTAGATTTGTCCTCATTTCTGCAAAGGAGCTGATAAAACACTTACTTCTGTTAGCTTCTTTGTATTACAGAAAATAGACGCTATTATCACTGAGTACAAAAATGTATCGCAGTTAAGAGGCGGCAACATACTGATCCTAACCAAATCTCAAAAGATAACGGACAATTTCTTACGTATCACCATTTAGCAAACCACTGCGCAGTCACTGTAAACTTGCAATCTAGCCTTAATTCTTCCAAAGGTATAGTAGGGGGTGATTCATCATAAAGTTTTATTTTCAATAGGCTTTTTTGACAGATCATGCGTGACTCCTATCAAACCGTGCTTTGTCATTGTTGTTTAGTATCGTTTGGCAAATCATCATGGAAAGACGCACACCACAATAGCGTCTCCAAATTGTTCAGCTGTATTACGAAAATCAGCGTTCTGTGAGAAATGTTTATCATGCGATTCGAGGAACTTATGGTGCGCAAAATCGACCTACTGAAACCAATACCATTCGCAAATTTGAGTCCCAGTTTACATTAGTGGATCATACTCTACCGGTTGGACCAAATGCAGCACATAGTGAAGAAACTATGCCAGCTGTAGCTGAGAGTGTACGCGAAGACCGTGACGAATCGATTCGTTGTCGTTCTTGACAACATGGAATGATGGAATCATTGGTCCATATTTCTCTAAAATAAGGCAAATCCGAATGTTACCGTCAATGGTAAGCGTTATCGCACCATGTTAACGGATCATTTTGGTGAGCACTTAATTTCACGTAACGAACAGTCCTATCAGATATTGCGCGGCTATACGATCCAATGGGATGGATTTCGCCGTGCGTCATCGTGGGTAAGCTGTTAATGCAAGAGATCTGGAAAGAAAAACAAACGTGGGATGATGAACTCCCACCAGTAATCGTGTCTGCGTGGCACAGCTTGAAGACAAAGCTTAACGCACTCAACGCCATCGAGATTCCTCGCTGGATAAATTTCACCAAGGATTCACAACACGAAATTCAGGTTCTGCGATGCGTCGGAAAATGCGTATGCTGCTGTCGTATACCTTCGAGTTATTACAGGAAATACAACAGTTGCACATTTGATCGTTTCAAAAACTAGAGTTGCACCGCTCCAAAAGAAGTCACTGGCGCGATTGGAACTATGTGGAGCCCAACTGCTGGCGCACTTACTGGTGCACACCATGAATACGATGGAGCTACAACCTGCAAAAATGTTTGCTTGGTGTGACTCGCAAATCACACTTGCGTAGATAAAAGCCCCACCATACATCCGAACAACGTTCGTTGCTAATCGAGTTGCAGAAATTCAAGAGCTAAAAGATCCAAAATGCTGGAATTAGGTACCTTCGAAGGACAATCCGGCAGATGTCGCATCGAGAGGACTTTCTCCAAAGGATCTCCTTAAAAATAATCAGTGGTGGCATGTGCCTAAATTTCTGCAGTCATTTGATGAGCAACTACATCAGCCATACGAAATCACACCAACGGACCTTGAAACAAAGGTATGCAAACTGCCAAAAAGCAAAAACACTTTTATCGCATCTGGGTACCTCATAAAAAATATTTTTTAGCTCTGCGTTTACATTACCGCTTTCGAAGCAAATAATCTCATGACTCGTTTTTCTTCTTTACATCGTTTACTTCGGGCTACGGCGTATTGGCTTCGGTTTTTTACCAACTTACGATTTAAAGCAAAAGGGATGTCTACCAGGATATCTGGATTTCTTTCGGTCATCGAAATTTCCTCGGCTCAACGTCGATTGATCACCATCGTACAGCAAGAATTCTTCGGCGAGGAGATTTCAAAGGTAAACATGGGTGAGACAGTCGGCAAGAGAAGCAAATTGGCAAGGCTCTCTCCAATCGTAGATTAATATGGGATACTGCGAGTTGGGGGTCGATTAGAAAATGTTGATTTACCCTATACACAGAGACATCCAATAATATTACCTTCACAAACCACCCTAACATCGCTCATGGTTCAAGATGCTCACCTTAAAACTCTGCATGGCGGTCAGAAATTAATAATGGCTACACTCCGGTCCGAATATTGGTTCTTGCATCTCAAATCTAGCGTCAAAAGGTGTACCCATAATTGTCTAAAATGCTACAGGTACACGGCAACAGAAATGCAACAACAAATGGGTAATTTGCCAGCGTTACGAGTCAACCAGGCTCGGCCGTTTCAGACGTCCGGAGTGGACTATGCAGGTCCAGTTCAATTAAAGGCATGGAAGGGTCGGTGTAGCAAAATTACGAAGGCGTACATATCAATTTTCATTTGCTTCTGCTCGAAGGCAATACACCTCGAACTGGTAAGCGATTACACAACATCAGCATTTCTTGCAGCTTTCAAACGTTTCATCGCGCGTCGTTACATCTGTACAAATCTTTACAGTGATTGTGGCACCAATTTCAAAGGAGCCGCAAAAATCCTAGAGTCAGAAAAATCACACATGTCAAAGCAATGGACAAAGGATATTGTCCGGTAGATGCAATCCAATGGCACAACATGACATTTCAACCCTCCTGGGGCTCCCCATTTCGGCGGATTGTGGGAAGCAGGCGTAAAATCAATGAAATACCACTTAAAGCGGATAGTTGGTCATTACACTCTCACTTTTGAGGAATACGCAACTGTGATAGCACAGGTGAAGGCTTGCCTCAACTCCCGTCCACTTTGTCCATTAACTGAAGATCCAGATGATCTGTCCATTTTAACACCAGGACATTTCTTAATTGGGACATCACTTAAGACCGCACCAGAAAATGATTTAACCGAAGTTAAATCAAATATCCTAAACAGATGGCAGCTCATGCAAAAAATTCAGCAAGATTTCTGGAGAAAATGGAGATCGGAATATTTGGTTCGTTTACAGCAGCGTCCAAAATGGCTTACACCAAGCCCGGTACTTAAGGTAGGACAGCTAGTACTCTTGACGGATGAGCAAACACCTCCCACTCTTTGGCGGCTTGGCAGAATCATAGATCCGCATCCGGGAGCTGATGGAAAAATTCGAGTCGTCACTATAATACAATAACTAAACCTTTCTACCCATGCAAAACGTATAAAGGGACACACACACACCCACACTAATTTAATTAATATTTCGTAATATTTTTCATTTATTTTTTCTCGAATGAAACAATAACTATTACCTATAATGAATTTAATAAATATAATTTAATCTGCATAACTTATTATTGCCACACACCATTCACAACACCTACTCTTTTTTCTCTGCATGTACCAAGTCCAGCAAATATCATCTAGAAAATACGTCATTAATCGAAGCAGAACATCAACCGCACACAACAGATGATAATAAGATCAGAGAATCATCTAACACCGCTTTGATGACTCTTTCTGCGGCCGGGCAGGATGTTGCAACGCAACATGAAGCACCGGAAAAATCCGACGACATCATACTCACAATGCATTCGCCGTCGGCAAAGATCAATGTCAACCACAAAGGCCGGCGACAACATAAATGCATCATGCCCAACTGATCTGCAAAATTGGGAGCAGAACATTCACACACAACTGAACTACGCACAAGATCCATGTGCGGGAGTTAACGCGGCGAAAAACACATAATCAGTTGGCTCCACCCACTGAGCTACAATTTCTGTGATGACAATCTGTGTGCGTGCACTCACTTGGTAGTTGGGGTCAATGATCTATAACATTTGGTCAACGGCAAACCATCTGATGAACCATCGAAAGATGTGGGCGAACGCGAAACCAGCTGATGCGGAGGTTTCTTTCGACGAGTGAGAAGCAGTAGAGGACATTCCCAATACGAACGAAATACTTTAAAATAATAAAGAAAGTAATAGAAAACTAATTAGTTTGTCTTTTGTTTGATCAGTTTTTTTTTTCCTTTCTTTTTAATTTTGCGAGTGTCCTAGCGATACAATCTTCAAAACAAAAAAATTTTGAAAATCAAAACTAGCAATAAATGCACAATGGCAGAAGCCACACGTATATATATATAATCAATCAGTCCCTCCTTTACTCACATTTAATGAAATCTCATACTCAGTACAAGCTCAAAAAGCCACACTAAAATACAATACAGTAAACAGCATAAAACCTTGCACATCAGTAATCTCAAGTGACACTATCATACCAACCCCTCAAGTTAAACCTGTTAAACCTGTTATTAACGATAACTTCGATAATCTTCGATAAAAATTTCAAACGGCGTTGCGTATAATGAAAGACCTTGGATGGACTTGACTTTCGACAATTGCTGGTTTCCACTGTTCTTTGTTGATTCTGGATAATACTGAATAACCTGGCTGGAGTCTTTACAGTTCCTTACTCCTCTGTTGGCATATGCAGCTTGTTTTTCCCTTTCGTCGCGTCGTGAATTTGGTACATGTGCGTTTGATTCAACTTGTAAAGATTCTGATGTTATTGGAAGAAAGCTTCGCATAATACGACTAAGGTTTCCTCTTGGTGTGTTCATATAATTGAAAATGCCAAGGTGAACGCCCATGTTGTCATAATGTGATTTCTTTAAAATATTTTTCGCGATTTGCACTGCACGCTTTGCCAGGCCATTACCTCGTGGATGATACTAGAACTCGTGGAGTGATTAAACTTCCACTCCTCTGCAAATTTTTTGAAGCCCTTGCATGCAAATTGTGATCCATTGTCTGTTTCTAAGGTTCGTAGAGTGCCGAACACAGAGAAGATCTCCTTTAAGAAGTTAATGACATATTTTGCTGTTGGTTGTTTTAGTTCCTGGATCTTTAGAAAGACGGAGAAGCCGTCGATGAAAATAATGTAATCTTTGCCGTGGAAATTAAACAGATCTGAGGCTTCGATGTCAAATACGTGGCTTGCATACATTACATTATTGCGTTAATTTACTTGACACGCTGCACATTCCTTTATGAAATTACACATATCCTGACTCATTCTGGGCCAGAAAAGGGGTTGTCTTGACATGCTTACACATTTAGCGAACCTGAAGTGCCCTCGATGAATGTTTTTTTAACATTTCCGATCTCATTACAGTCGGTATCACCACTTTGGATGATTTGTAGATTATTCCGTCCGAATCCGGCTTTTGGTATAATTTCAATAGAAGTGGGCCATCCTCCCTTGATTAATTTGATTAGTGCTTGAGATACAGGATCTTCGTTCGTAGATTTTTTCAGTTTTATTAGCTCTTTGTCGGAAATTGACTGATAAGATTTCGAGCGTCTGGTCTTGGTCTGAGGTTCTGTTGTTTTCGTTTGCTTATTTTTGCAGTCACGACTAAGTGGGTCTGATAACAGCATTTTATTTCCTGATATATATAGGGTGATTCATCGTGAGGTTTGACTTATAATGTAAAATAAAACACATAAATTTGAATGTGAACTTAAAATTTTTATTATCGGTTAAAAGAACAATTCATGGCATTTACATTTTGAAAATAATAGCATGTAAATGTTGGAAACGACTACGTTTGAGGTGGTCCATTCGGAAGGTCCAATTTTGGGCGACTCGTTCGAGCATAGCGACTGGTATCTCGCGGATAACACGAGTAATGTTGGCTTGCAAAGCGTCAATCGTAGCTGGCTTATTCCTGAAGACCTAAAACGTTACATATCTCCAGACAAAATAGTCCAAAGGTGTGATATCGCACGATTTAGGCGGCCAATTTACCGTAGCAAGACGTGAAATTAAGTGCTCACCAAAATGTTTTCTCAACAAGTCCATAGTTTCACGCGATTTATGGCTCGCAGCGCTGTCTTGTTAAAGAGTTCAGAGTTCACCGAGACCATGTGCTTGAATTTCAGGAAGCACATAGTCCGTTAACATGGCGCCATAACGGTTACCATTGACGTTAACATTCTGATTTGCCTCATTTTTGAAGAAATATGGACCAATGATTCCACCAGCCCATAAACCACACCATACAGTTGTTTTTAATGGGTGTAGTGGTAGCTCTTCGGGTTGCTCATCAGCCCAAATACGGCAATTTTGTTTATTAAAGTATCCATTGAGCCAGAAATTGGCTTCATCACTGAACAAAATTTCACGATAAAACACCGGATTTTCTTTGAGTTTTCGAGAGCCCATTCACTGAAAATATGACGCAAATTCAAGTCGCCTGGCTTCAATTCATGCACAAGTTGAATTTTGTAAGCTTTTAGGCCGAGATCCCCACGTAAAATACGCCAAGTTGTCGAATACGCGAAGCTAATCGATTTCTCACGGACTTCGCGTACACTCTCAGCTACAGCTGCTATAATCTCTTCACTTGCTGGATGTGGTCTAACTGGGACTCAAATTTGCGAATGGTATTGGCAATAGTGGTTTCAGTAGGTCGATTTTGTGCATCGTAAGTTCCTCGAATCGCACGAAAAACATTTCTAATTTCGTAATGCAGCTGAACACTTTGGAGACGCTGTTGTGGTGTGAGTCTTTCCATGATGACTTGCCAAACGATACTGAACAAAAATGACAAAGCAGTTTGATAGGAATCAGGCGTGATCTATCAAAAGAAAGCCTTTTGAAAATCAAACATCACGATGAATCACCGCTTACTACCACAGG
This sequence comes from Volucella inanis, assembly GCA_907269105.1. Lineage (NCBI taxonomy): Eukaryota > Metazoa > Arthropoda > Insecta > Diptera > Syrphidae > Volucella > Volucella inanis. The sequence goes on along the minus strand of OU026155.1, from coordinate 40,930,642 downwards.
ATTGGAAGTTAAAAGCGAAATCGTGGTGGTGAAGAATGTATCGGCTTCTGAAAAGTAGACTCTAATGTTTTATGGTCAGACTCGACAATTACCTTCTTTCCCCAGACATACTATACTGTTGAAATTTTTCGCATCCGAAATGGACGGCTAGATCTGCCTTTTCGAATTATGAGTACTTTGTTTGACTGTCTGTCAAAGCTTTTGAGGCGTATGTTACTGGATGACCTTCTTGTAGTAGTACAGCACCCATTGCAAATCAACTTAAAATTTGACGTCTTTGGTGACGTCATATAGTTTTAATACTGGAGGACTGGTGATTATTGTCTTAAGATTATCGAATGCTTTTGGTTGACTCTTATCCTTGATAACTTGATTTTTGCAATAAGATTCTCATTGGAGCGGTGACAGCTGAGTAATTTCTTATAAATTTGCTGAGATACGTAAATTTTCCCAATATTCTTTGTAGTTCCTTTTTATTCTTAAGCGGTTTTAATCGATTTACGCAATCAATCTTATCGGGATCGGGATGTATTCCATTGTTGCTGATGATATATCATAGAAATTTAAACGAAGACTATTCAAAAAGGCATTTATTCTTGTTGGGCTTCAATCCTTTGTCCTGAATTATTTTAAGAACCTTTCTTGTTGTACATCTAAAACCTTCTAAGGTGCTCAAATGAATGAGAATGTCATCCGTTGAAACCTTAACATGTGGTACTTTGCAAAACTTCATGGGCTTAAGCAATTCCGAATGCATAAATACCGTCCCAACGGTGTGGAAAACTTCAATATTTTTTTTGTGCGCTCAGAGACTCGGGTTTCCCAGAACCCTCTCGCGCAATCCAAGACTGTGTAGTACTTGGTTCCAAGTTGTGCTGCGATTTCCTCGAAGGTGTTTAACGGATGATGGCGTCTGAGGGTGTTTCTATTCACTACCGTTGCACAGTGGTCCCGTCCATAGGCCAAAAATGAAAAATATTAATACAAAGTTTTCAAATAAAATGTACACAATTTGTCAGTTGTCAGCATCGGGATATAAAATTATTGTGCACAAATTTAATGAATATGCCCTCGATACTGCCAAGGATCTGATCAATGAGTATCCGTGATACTATTTGCCAGCTACAGTTCATTAAGTATTAATACATGGATCTGCTGTGATAGAGAATGCAATAGTATCAATTGGAGAGCTCTATGAGGAAGCTGTAGAGTCAAACAAAGAATTAAAAAAATGTAGATTACGGCATAGCCGAAAAATGTCGCGCATGTTGACAAACGTCTACATTATGAACACTCTACTTTTACGTTCAGATCCATTTATAACAGGGCAAAGAGAACTTGGAAAGAGCGGTAAATCAAAGTTATTGGAATCTGTTTATGATCTTCTAGATGACACAATATAATCTTTGTCAATTACATGTACATTTTTTTATTTTTATTAACTTCTTCTTTTTTATGGCTTATTAAACATTAAGATATTTATCGTTTTAATTATTTGATGCACATAATTATAAAAATGTATTTTACAAATTGTATTGTATTTTATTTATTTAATTATTTCATTTGTAATGCTTTTTTGACAAATGCAGTGTCTAAGTAATAACACGTCACCTTTTTGCTATCCACCTAACAAGTCGCCGATTGCTCTAATTTTTTAGACTATGTTTACAACATTATTTAAGAATTTTGATGAAAATTTCGCTATGATATCTCAACGGGAAGTATTTATGGTCGCTGTCCCATACAAGCGGAACCAGTGTACGTTGGGTCGATGCAAATTCGGATTTTATTTTGTCTTCAAACGATGACCATCAGTGAAATAGCTGGTGTAGGTTCGTATACTGGTTCTATGGTATTATCTCCAATTTAATCATATTTTCAAGTCCCTTTTTTACGTCATCTCGGATTTTAAAGGGTATTTTAGGTAGTGATATCAGATATCAATGATAGCAGATATCGAAATTTGGATTGTCGGTGAGGACGATGTCGTACACAAAATCTTTCAAGCAGCTTAGTCCTCCGTATATATTTTTGTCAATGTCAATACTATTTACTTCTTTAATTATTGAGTTTTTTACATGCGTTTGCGTCGAGGATAGGTTTGACGTCTCTTGCCACAACCTTGAACGCGACTTTGCAGGTGGTATTTGTTATTTTACACTGAACGATTGATTCTCCGAGGAGATTGTTTTTTTGGTTTTCATATGTGACTAAATGTTTAACACCGCATGGGTGGATTGCAATGCGAAATTTGTTCACTATATATTTCCGAAGAACGTTGCATTGTTCTCCCGTGTCCAATTTAATTTCGTATGTTTCTCCTCTAATGTTGATTTTTTCTGCGAACTTGTCACAACCGGCAATAGCAGCACTTTTTATCAGCCTATAAAGACTTCGCTATCGCTTTCGTCTGTCTAATTTGTTTCGCAACTGTCCACAGCTTATATGCCTAATAATTTTGGTTTTTTTTACATATTTTTTCAAAATGGTTCTTTTTATTGCACTTTTTGCATGTGTGTTGAAAGGCTGGACAGTTGCGGATAGAATGCTTAATACCACAATTTCGGCAGTTAAACGTCTTGCCAGGCTGATTCTTTTGGACTACATTAATATTAGCACTTGTGCTTTGATTAATTTCAGCGCTTTGCTTCTGAGCGAGCTCAGGGGCTTGACAAATACTTAAAGCTTTTTCTAGTGACACATCTTCTGATAGTAATTTTGTGTGCAGAATCTAATTCCTAGAATTAGCTGGTCTCTTAATAAACTGTTGGTGAGTTTTTGGAATTCACAATTTTGTGCTTGGAGTTTTAATCTTGATATTGATGAGTTACATCGATAGATTCGCCTTCCTACTGTACAATTTTATTAAATTTATACCGCTCATATGTTACATTAAGCCTGGGAGAGAAATACGATTTACCTGGCTTACAGTTGTTTCATCCGTCTCCGGTAAGGAGGTGGGTAGAGAGTTATATAGCAATATTTCTGCGTGTCCAATCGAGGACATGAATATGACCACTTGAACATTTGAAGGTTTGGAAGAAAGTCCCGCTGCTACTTTGAAATATTCATATTGTTGCTTTCACAGCTTCCATTCCCGCGCCATATCTCGGTCATGTTCTATGACAAATGGCTTGGCGGTCGTAGAAAATTACAAAAATCCGCCATATTATATTATTTTAAAGAAATTTGTTTTTTAATAACTTGGATTTCGGCATCATGTGAACAGCAAGGTTATAAGTAGACGAATAAATGCATTTGTTCATAATTCAAAGATGTACAAGAGTAATAGATGACTTCTGCTGATTGACGTCACTTGCCCAGTCTGCACAACAAAATCCTTGAATGGTAGTATTTTTCTTTGTATCGGGTTTTCCAATAGGGACTTGACAACTTTGAATTTAATTTGTGAACGCACTCTTTCACTAATCATCAAACTGTCCTGTCAATTTGTTCAGTAAATTCAACATTTTCATCATGGTAAAGTACACTAACGAGCAACGTCTGCAAATTATAAAAATTTTCTACAGATATTCGGAGTCGCAAAATCATCTTCAGTGACGAAGCTCATTTAGATTCGTCAATAAGCAAAATATGCGTTATTGGTCGGGTGAAAACCCACATGTGCTTCATGAATCACCACTTCATCCCCAAAAAATAACTGTTTGGTGCGGTTTGCAGGCCGGTGGCGGTATTGGGCCAAATTTTTTTTTGTCGACGATAACGATCGTCACGTTACTGTGAATGGTCAGCGTTAACGCGCCATGATCACCGATTATTTTTGGCCCGAATTGGAAGATATGGACATGGACGACATGTGGTTTCAACAGCATGGTGCCACAAGCCACACAGCACACGCTACAATCGATTTATTGAAGAGTAAGTATGATGAGCGTGTTATCTCGAGACCAGTCGATTTTCTGCCTCGTTTGTGCGATTTAACTCGACTATTTTCTGTGGGGCTACGTTAAGTCATTGGTTTATGCCAACACGCCGACGACGTTGGAAGAGCTCAGAGCCAACATTGAACGCGAAATAGCGGTCGTTTCGGCCGAAATGTGTGGCCGTGTCGTTGAAAATTGGGTCCAATGAATCGACCGCTGCAAACGTACCCGCAGTGGTCATATGAACGAAGTCGAGTTCCATTCACAAATGTTTTGATTGTACTTCAAGCCAATAATAAAGTTTTTGAAATATCTCAAATGGTTTGCCTTTTATTTAAAAAAAAAAGTTGTCAAGTCGTTATTAGAAAACCCTATTCATTTCACGGCATTTTCAAGAAGTTCACGGCGTAGCTTATATCTGGTCTAGTTGTTTGTGCCGCAAAAAGCAAGCTGCCGATGGCCTCCATATATGGCACCTTTAACATCTGCTACTGTTCGTCTGTTGAAGTTCGACACATCTTTGTTGAGATTTTCTGATTGAGGTCTAGCGGTGTAGAAACTGGGTTGCTGTCAGCTATCCCAAATCGATCGAGGACTTCGAGCACATATTGGGATTGGTCGATTGCGATTGCAACAGCTGAGTTGTTGCGGGTGATTTTGATTCCATTCCAAACATTAGGAATGTTTCTTGTAATTTGTCTTAAAAAAATAAGTACATCGTCAACGATGTACTTAATAACGACGTTATTAAATACATTGTGATAACTACATTGGCCAGCTTCCGATCTCTTGAGACCGGTCTCGAGGAACAACCCTTCCTCTTGGGAACAACCCTTTATCACCAAACGCGCCTTGTACCTCAGAACTTCGAACGCAGCATCTCTCTTGGTTTTGAAGACCCACTTGCATTTGATTGCAGACTTTTTTTTGAGTAGTTCCACCAAAGACAACTCGTTGTTAGCCTTGAGCGACTCGATTTCTTCTTACATGGCCTTTTGCCACGACATGGCCGCTTCAACTGTTAAGGGATCAATGTTTGTAAGCTTAACACTACAGCTTGCCTCATTCCATGCCATTCGTTTAGCGATTCTCTCAGACCTACGAGCCATATCAGCATCACCAATTTCAACTGACATCTCAGGCTCTGGAACTATCTGGATACATACGGGATCATCTGTCGTTTTCGCTGATGGTGGTTCACTAGCTTTGTGGATAGCTCATCATCAGACTCATCTTCAGCAATGTCTCCGTCAGTTATTGCAACCTTAAAAGTTTCAAATTTAAAAACACCGCTGAGATTCTGGTCGACTTCTGATAAGCTACTATATCCCAGCAGTACATATGGTATATGGTGGATTTCGGATCAAGCTTCTGGCGTTTTTCGCACGGATTTTGCACCATCGCTAGCACCCGAACACACGAATTATTGTCAAATCTGGCTTGACTTTTGACCAGTCAAAATTCTTGGATTTTTCACCTCTAAACGGTATAGGATTAAGTAAGTATGCTGCGGTTGATGCTGCATCAGCCCAATAACGTTCACCGTATATGTATAAGGAGCTGACATGAAAGGTGAATATCGCGCGACGTCAAAAAAAAAAAAGCGTAAATCGGTCGTTGCTATATTCCGTCCCATTTTCACTACGTAGAATTATTATTTTACGGGAGCACTGATTCTCAACGAATGCTTTAAAAATCAAAAAAGTTTCGAAGACATTTTGTTTGAGAGGATATAGAAACAATTTTCGACTAAAGTCGAATGTATTAATTCTAAAACACGTTTAGCTCGGGTACCAATAAATTTAACGGCTCGCGCGTTTGTTTGCCCTGTATACAAAAAACAAATTTTTTGTCCATTGGGTCAGAAAAATTTATGCCTCTCACTACAGTTTTTAGTTTCTTTAAGTTATCGAAACAAATATTTCCCATTTTACGGTGTCATAAGCGTGTATCACACTTCGCAGCTGAGACAACGGCATTCTGACAGTTAGGATCGTCTATTTTGCAATTTAACCGGTACATATTATTTACGAGAGTTGCTGTTGCAAGAACATTGATCTAGTCGAAGATTTTGCAGACATTAGCCTCCAACCGCACTACACAATAAATTGTATAATTTATTGCTGTTTTATTTCTACCATCCAAAAGACTAACGCTGACATCGCCTATGCACTCAACTGACAATTTTTCACTATTTGCGACTACTATATAATCACATTATGTGCAGGTTGCCTCCGATTATTCAAAAACCATTTGTTCATAGACTTATGTGCCGACGCACCCGAGTCGCCAAACCAATAACTCTCTTATACCGAAATATTAAATTTGTTAATTTTCGTGGTCGAAAGCATCACATTTTCTGAATTTTTAGCATCGTATTATAAATCCAGCTTTTCGAACCTTTATCTACGTCATTACCATTCAACTTCAATTGAACAAGTTGCTTCAACAAATCTACTTTTCTGTACAAACCTTTATCCACGAACGCACTTGTCAAGCTGTCCCAAGCACTTTTTGCCGTGGTTGCATCAGCTATGTACGAATAGTACATGTGTTGCGTTTCCAGCAACAAAATTAATTCAGATTTAGCCTTAATATCCCTGACCAAATCAGCTTCCGCTTCGCCTGCTCCTGGTTTAGACTCGAGGCAGCTCAACAACAATGTAATTACCATATTTGACTTTGTCGCAATTTTCCCGACGTCATAGTTCTCTACCTTTTAGATTTTCAACGCATATGGCATTTAAAGCCATGCTTTCTTAATCCGCACAATAAACAATTAAACTTCAATCACCCGACAAAAAATGATAAAAAAAAATTTAAATATAATTAATTGTTATACATAGGGTGATTCATGGTAAAGTTTGATTTATAATGTAAAATAAAACACATAAATCCGAAAGAGAACTTAAAATTTTTACTATCGGTTAAGAAACCAATTCATGGCATTTACTTTTTAAATATGGTATGTAAATTTTGGCAACGACTACGTCAAAGGTGGTCCATTCGGAAGGTCCAATTTTGAGTGACTGGTTCGAGCATAGCGACTGATATCTCGCGGATAACTCGAGTAATGTTGGCTTCAAAAGCGCTAATAGTAGCTGGCTTATTCCTGAAGACCTGAAACGTTACATATCCCCAGAGAAATTAGTTTAAAGGTGTGATATCGCACAATCTAGACGGCCAATTTACCGTAGCAAAACGTGAAATTAAGTGCTCACCAAAATGGTTTCTCAACAAGTTCATTGTTTCACGCGCTGTATGGCTCGTAGCGTCGTCTTGTTTAAACCAGAGCTCACCGAGACCATGTGTTTGAATTTCAGGAAGCACATTGTCCGTTAACATGGCGCGATAACGGTTGCCATTAACGGTAACATTCTGATTTGCCTTATTTTTGAAAAAATATGAACCAATGATTCCACCAGCCCATAAACCACACCATACCGTTGTTTTAATGGATGTAATGGTAGCTCTTGGTACTTTTCGGGTCGCTCATCTGCCCAAATACGGCAATTTTGTTTATTAACGTATCCATTGAGTCAGAAATGGACTTCATCACTAAACAAAATTTTACGACAAAACACCGGATTTTCATTGAGTTTTTCCAGATCCCATTCACTGAAAATATGACGCAAATTCAAGTCGCCTGGCTTCAATTCTGACAGAAGTTGAATTTTGTACGCACAAAAAATACGCTAAGTTGTCGAATACGGCAAGACAAGCTGCTGAGAACGACAACGAATCGATTCGTCTCGGTCTTTGCGCTGGATGTGGTTTAACCGGTCGAGAATCATCCACTAATGTAAACTGGGACTTAAATTTGCGAATGGTATTGGCAACAGTGGTTTCAGTAGATCGATTATGCGCACCGTAAGTTCCTCGAATCGCACGAAAAACATTTCTCACAGAACGCTGATTTTCGTAATACAGGTAAACAATTTGGAGACGCTGTGACTCCAATCAAACTGTTTTGTCATTTTTGTTCAGTATCGTTTGGCAAGTCATCATAAAAAGACACACACCAAACAGCGTCTCCAAATTGTTCAGCTGTATTACGAAAATCAGCGATTTGTGAGAAATGTTTTTCGTGAGATTCGAGGAACTTACGGTGCGCATAATCGACCTACTGAAACCACTATTGCCAATACTATTCGCAATTCCCAGTTTACATTAGTGAATGATACTCGACCGGTTAGACCACATCCAGCACGTAGTGGAGAGACTATAGCAGCTGTAGCTGAGAGTGCTTGAATTGGCGTATTCGACAACATTCAATAGGTTCAGGAAAAACTCAATGAAAATCCGGTGTTTTATCGTGAAATTTTGTTCAGTAATGAAGCCCACTTCTGGCTTAATGGATACGTTAATAAGCAAAATTGCCGTATTTGGGATGATGATCTACCCGAAGAATACCAAGAGCTACCATTACATCCATTTAAAATAACGGTATGGTGTGGTTTATGGGCTGGTGGAATCATTGGCCCATATTTCTTAAAAAATGAGGCAAATCAGAATGTTACCGTCAATGGTAACCGTTATCGCGCCATGTTAACGGACTATGTGCTTCCTGAAATTCAAGCACATGGTCGCGGTGAGCATTGGTTTGAACAAGACGACGCTATGAGCCATACAGCGCGTAAAACAATGAACTTGTTAAGAATTAATTTTGGTGAGCACTTAATTTCACGTTTTGCTATGGTAAATTGGCCGCCTATATCGTGCGATATCACACCTTTGGACTATTTTCTCTGGGGATATGTAAAGTCTCAGGTCTTCAGGAATAAGCCAGCTATGATTGACGCATTGGAAGCCAACATTACTCGTGTTATCCGCGAGATACCAGTCACTATGCTCGAACGGATCGCCCAAAATTGGACCTTCCGAATGGACCACTTCAGACGTAGTCGTGGCCAACATTTATATGCTATCATTTTCAAAAAGTAAATGCCATGAATTGTTCTTTTAACCGATAATAAAAATTTTAAGTTCACTTTCAAATTTATGTGTTTTATTTTACACTATAAATCAAACCTTACGACGTATCACACTATATAAGGAGTGGGAGATATTGAACTAAATCGGAAACGCATAGGTCATTACAGGTCGGAAGAGTGTTTTTTATAGCAGGAGTTTGGTTCTTTTGCGTAAAAAGTTATTATTTAGTAAAGGCATGAGTGATACCTCTGGCATGTTTATTAAATTGAAAGAGGTGATTAAACTGAACACCCAGGTATTTAATCTTGGTTTTATTTTGTATGATGCAACCGTCTAATGTTAATGCTATGTCTTTGCTCTCTCTAACCGCGTACTCAGCTTCTTCCTTAACGGAAGCCAAATTGATGGTCTGGGACAAACTCGATGTGGTTATCCTCAGGGCAGAACATATTGTTGAGGATAATTCTCTCAAGAAGTTTGTCAACGTCTAAAAGAGATATCGGTCTAAAATTACTTATTTCATGGTAGTTTTGCTTTTTTTGTAAATTTTGGCTATCTTCCACGCAGTCGGGAAGTATCCTACATATATTGATGCAATTATTTAGTAAAATTGTAAGGAAGTTTACCGCCCTAGGTGATATTCCTATCAGAACAAAATTGGAGCTGATTTCTTACTGTTTAATTGGTTTAGAAATGTTTGGACTTCCGCGGTGTTAGTGAAAAAGGGGCAGTCGGTGAGTAGGCAGAAATGTCTATTTCAAAATTTAAGATGTGAGTAGGTTTGGAAAATCTAATTTGTTGAACTTGGTCTATAGTATCGCTTGTGACTTTGGGGTTGAAGTCTAGAATTTTGTTTTTATATACCTCTTTAAAATAATTTTCAAAGGCAGAAACTATACTATTTTCATTAGTAAAAGTCTCGTTGTTCACTGTCACATTTCCACAATGGAACCTCTTTTTCTTTCCTATAATTCCAAAAACTTCTTTAAATGCCCCTAACCAAGGGGAAAGATCCCTTCTTAGGATAGAACCATCAAAAGAGTTGAATAATTCATTTAATTGTTTAAGTTCCTCTATTAAGAGGATAGTTGGACGATAAGTAGGTATGTACCATATATAGAACCAATTAGGAGGTTTTTTTTGGACATTGTTATTTTGAACTTTGATGCTGAGAAGAATGGAACAACGGGGATACAACAGGGATACAATTTCTGAAAGGAATTTCTTTTTATGGCTCAGGTGTGTCTCCTGGATGAAAGCAATCGCAATATTATGAGCTAGCAGAATTTTCTGTAATTCAAATCTTCTGCTGTGCTCTATCAATGAAAGACATATTGAAAGACAGGAATTTTATAATTATGAATAATTCTGACTTAAAATGATTTGATTGACAAGGTCGATTGCTAAGCCTTGTAAAGAACCAGTTTTTTATTTAAAATTTAATTTCTATTATCTACTCTTTCTTCCTTTTATGAGAGAGATTGTGAAGAGAAGAGAATAAATTCTCTTCACAATCTCTCTCAATAGTTCCTTACACTTTTACTCCTTACTTACTTTCTTCCCTGTATCAAGAAACCTGAACACCTATTTTCTTTGGGCTTTTTCTATTTTTTGTTTCTCTTTTTTCTCAATTTATTTTAGTTGTTATTTGTGCACTTTATTTGTATTACTTTTGTTGAATTGTATATGTATCACAAATGGTTCATACACTACTAGGATTCTAAAACACTAATGATATTTTGATTAAACAAAAAAGAGGTTTTCTATATGTCATTTTAACGTCCAAAGTATTAGGAATAAAATTGATGATCTTAGATATGTGTTTAATGATAGGATAATCTATATCTTATGTATTTCAGAAACCTGGTTGGAACCGAAAATGTGTGACAATTTGTTTAACTTAGTATATATGAGAATTTTTTGTAGTGATAGACAACATAAGGAAGCAGGGGGTGTTGTAATTTATATAAAAACGTGCTATAAATTCCAAATTCTGAAGAAGTCGACTTCAACTGATTTAATGGAATATTTTTTTGTAGAGGTGAGGAACAATAGAAAGAGATGTCTGCTTGGCTGCATATACATAGCTCCAGACATAGCAGATTATAACCTTAAAAGTGGCTTACTCGAAGATTTCGCCTCGCAGTACACTAAAATAGTAATTTGGGGCGATCTTAACTTTGATGTTTTAGGAAATAAAAATATAGCATTCAAGGAAATGGTAAATTCACTGCATCTCAACTTTTGAAACCTAAGCCAACCGACGCATTTTGTACAAGATCGCATACCATCGTTTCTTGATGTTGCTTTAGTATCTGACCCAGATTTAATTTTGCATTATGACCAGATATTTGCACCACGATGATATAATATTCTTAACAGTAGATATATTTCCAGCAGTTGAAACTGAAAGAAACTTCAAAACATACCAATATTCTCGAATCAATTTAAAGACTCTTTGTAATGACTGTCAGACCTTTGATTGGTCTCCAATTTATAATACAAATGACACAAGCTTCCAAGTTTCTTTTTTTAATAACCAAATCAAATATCACTTTGCCAAACACGTGCCTTTGCGAAGTTTCAAAAAGACCAAAATTAAATTAACTTGGTTCACACAAGAAGTCATCGAATTGATAAAATCTCGAAATTTGTTATATGAAAGATGGAGACGTTACAAATGTTTGGAAATTTACAGAGAATTTAAAACAATTCGAAATGCTGTAACACGTCTCTTAAGAAAGAGTAAATCTTCTTTTTATAAAAACAGACTTGAATCATGTTTTTTAAGTTCTGACTTTTGGAAAAATATTCGCCAAATAGGTCTTACTTCGAAAAAAATATCACCTTCCAATAGCATGAATCTGGAAGAACTTAATAAGACTTTCGTATCGGCTTGCAAAGAGTCAACGCCATTAGACATTCGTAGCTCTCAAGTTCTTATGAGCAACTTTACTTATACTGATTCAGCTTTTTCTCTTTCTTGTGTAGTTATGGTAACTGTCGCAACTGTTAAATTAGGTGTAAAGTCAAAGGCAGTTGGTTCAGATAACGTTGTACCTAAATTTATAAAAATTATACTTCATACTGTCTTGCATCCTATGACTCACATTTGTTATACCATTATAATGACTTCTGTTTTTCCGGAAAACTGGAAAGCCGCAAAAGTTCTACCCCTTCCTAAATCTCCAAACAGGAACCAATCGTTTATCGTTCTTAAGTAAAGTTTTTGAAATTATAATAAGTCCACAAACAAAAGCATGTCTAAACGCTAAGAATATGATATTGAAATACCAGTCAGGATTTCGTGCAAATTTAGGTCGTTCTTCAGCTCTCCTAAAAATCTGCGAAAATTTGCGCGCTGGTTGTGACAATGGTAAATTAGGTTTAATAGCGTTTTTAGATTTTTCAAAAGCATTTAACTGCGTGAATCATGTATTCTTACTAAAAAAATTAAATATCAATTCCTGTTTGATAACTCGTTGGCTAAACTGATATCTTCGTATCTATCCAATAGATTTCACTACGTTTTTCATAATAACAAGCAATCATCGTGTCTTAATGTCCGTTCAGTTCTTTAAGGCTCTGTTTTAGGGGCTGCTTTTATTCACTTGTTTCGTAAACGATATCTCTAAATGCTTTTCTGATTGCAGCTATCATATATATGCTGACGATGTACAAATATAAACACAAATATGTACACTCTTTTAAAGCATCAAACGCTGGAAATGTTCAACCAAGAATTAAATAATGTCTATAAATGTTCACTAAACAACGACCTTATGCTAAGTCCAACCAAAACAAAGACTATGGTAATAAATACCGAAAGACGTACAGAGTTAATACCTCCATTATTTCTGAACCATTCCCTAATAGAATACGTTGACCACATTAAGAATCTCGGAGTCTATTTGAGTTGAAATATGAATTCGAACGTTCATATCAATAAAATTGTTTCAAAAATTTATGGAGCACTCCGAGGTCTTAATCCCACTACTAACTTCCTTCCAACCAACTAAAACTTGTAAAGGCATTTATTCTCCCGATTCTTTTCTATGGCTTGTGAAATATTCGCAAATATGGACCACGATTCTACTAGAAAATAAATAGTCCCATACAATGACTGTGCTATCATTTCTTGCTAGTATCTGCATTACGCTGTAAGGATTACCGTTTGGTGAAGGGTGCCAGAATTAGGTGCACGAGGTAATATCCCTACACTGCGAATGCTGATATCCTGCAGTAGGACAAATTGGTTACCATGGAGTGGTGTAATATGCTCCTTTGTATTGTTTGTTAAAACTAGTGCAGCCTCATGCCTTTTGCTTGATATGCGCCTTTCATACGTCCATATTGTTCATTTCAGTTTGCGGTGTTACGGTTTTCACTGTATTATGGGGATTTGCATCCTCATAAAGCTGATGCAGCTTCAGAAGTTGTGCTGCTTCCAGATTTTTTTTTGAACACTACGGGGTGAGGATGAGAAAGGTTTACTTTTTGCTTTAAAATAATCCTTGGCCTTCATATAAAGACATGCTAAGAACGTGTTATGTACAACGGTGTGCGCAGCACACTTTTTGCAATAATTATCCAATTAATAATCTATTAAAATTCTTTCGGATGAGTAGTCACTTTATTTTAAAATTATTGGGTCTAAAACTTAGCGGTTTGCTAAGAGATGGCGTAACTTGTATTATTCCATTGGAACATGCGTTGGAAAGCTACTGTCATTGTACGTCAATTCAGTATATGTCATTCATTTGAAGCGTAAACAACAATAATTTTTTTCACTCAAATATGTCGAACTTTGTGCCTGAAAAAGTGTTTTTGCGGAGAGTTCTTCTTCATTACTTTAATATGAAGAAAACTGCTGCCGAAAGTCATCGTTTATGGTGAACATGCGCTAGCTGTGCGAACGTGCCAAAAGCGGTTTTCACGATTTAAAAGTGGTGATTTTGGCTTGGAAGACGATGAACGCCCTGGGCAGCCAAAAAAGTTTGAAGATGAAGAACTGGAAGCATTACTCTATGAAGATTGTTGTCAAACACGAGAAGAGCTCGTAGAATCTTTGGGTGTCACTCAAGCAGCCATTTCAAAACGTTTAAAAGCAGCTAGATATATTGACCCAAAAATGGGTCAAGCCGAGAGACGTCGAAAGGCAGATTTGCATGTCCGAAATGCTGCTGTAACGCCACAAAACGAAGTAATTTTTGCATCGGATTTTACTGGTAATGAAAAATGGATCCATTACGACAACCCCAAGCTCAAAAAATCTTATGTGAAACCCGGCCGAATATCCATGGCGCGATGGTAATGCTCTGTATTTGGTGGGATCAGATGGGTGTGCTGTATTATGAGCTGCTAAAAACGGGTAAAACCATCAATGGACAACGCTACCGAACACAATTAATCCGTTTGAAGAGAGCAGTAGCCGAAAAACGCCCCGAATATGCCACCAGACACGAGGCAATAATTTTCCATCATGACAACGCTCGGCCCCACGTTGCTATTCCGGTTAAAAACTATTTGGAAAACAGTGGATGGGAAGTCTTACCCCACCCGCCTTATAACCTGGCCCCTTCTGATTACCATTTGTTCCGGTCGATGCAGAACACCCTGACTGAAATACGGTTCATTCATTCATTCTTGACTGTCAAGCCGGCGCAGTTCTTTTGGGATGGGATACACAAATTGCCAGAAAGATGGAAAAAAGTCATAGCTTCAGATGGGCAATACTTTGAATAATTCTATTGTACATGTTTTTCTTAAATAAACGTTCAAATTTTGAAAAAAAACCTGCACGAATTAAAATATATACCCAATATATAATTAAGTTCAAATAAAAAAAGCAAAACAAAAAAAAAACAAAATAGAAAAAAAATTTAATTAAGAAACCGTTAAAAGATCGTTAAATCGTTTCTGACAAAACTGACAAGTTATTTGATGACGTTTAAAAAGGCGGTGTTCACAATAAATTAAAGTGTAGTATTCACAATTACAATAAGTGTGAATTAAAGTGTTTTTAATATTTTATGCTAAAATATCAATGCTAGACAAAAAAATATTAGAGTCATAGAAACTCCCACTGGACCCCTATCCTCCCCTGCTGATTTAGGTTACATTTCGCTTTTACTTGGTCAAACCTATCTAAAGACGCAAATTTCCACCCCAACTTCATCAAGAGGAAAAATGCTACTCTATCCACCTCCTTCCATAGTGGTCCTATCTCTCCATTAGCTCGACGCATTAAAGGACAAATCACAAAATTAGAGTTTGATTGCTGTTTTCACAAGCTCAGCGGCAAAACTCCAAGTACAGGCAGGATATTATGCCTTATGCTGAGTAATCTTCCTTCTTCAACTATCTTTAGTCTGGTGTCATTACTATATATAATAATATTCTCAGTAAAGGGCTTATTCCCCATAACTGGAAATTGGCAACCATACTCCCTCTACCATAACCAAAGAAAAATATAAGCGAAGTTAACCAATGTTAATCAACCAATTTTCATGTATGTATGTCGAAAATACTTGTGAAAATAATTGCCAAAAGATCACACTGCTTTATCCAATCAAAAAATCTCATAAGCCCAAACCAAGTAGCATTTGACTCAGGCAAAGGTCGAGCTGATGCATTAGTAGATATTGACTTCTACGTTTCTAATGCCGTATCCACCCACAATCATGTTACAATTCTTGCATTAGATATCCACCAAGTCTTAGATAAACTTAGATTATGGGGTATCGGTCCCAAAATTTATAACTTTGTTTATTCATTCCTTACCAATAGAAGAATATGCGTAAAATCTAACTGTTTTTCGCCTTCTTTTGCACTTTGTTATGGAATTCCTCAAGGGTCGCCATTATCAGTAGTGTTATTCATCATTGCCTTAGACGATATAAGCAAAATTTTAGATATTCTTCCCTCGATCACTATGTTTACGCGGATGACATATACATTCTGAGTAAACACAGTGATCTTGGTGTTACAAGAAAACATCTGTCGTAAGACCTCTTGCAACAATCTTAATTATGACAATATCAATATTGAAAATGTTACCCATTTAAGTATTCTTGGCATAGTATTTAATAATAGATATAATTAGAAGTATTACTGTTTAAAATTAAAAAAAAAAATCCTAATATTGTCGATTACCTAGCCAGTAAAAATTGTAATGCGCGCATTAACACCAATTGTTCAATTTCGAGAGATATAGTTTTAAGTAAAATCGACTACGGTTTATTCCTCTATGGCAACAAGCCAAAATCTACGATTAATATTATAAAGTCATCCTACCATCAAACGGCTCGTAGGAGTATTAGTGCTTTCCCCACAAGCCCCATTAAGGATATATTAGCGAAAGCTGGGCAGGAATCGAAGGGCAATGCCAACAATTATAAAGCTTGCAGCGTTATTGAAGTTTTGTGCACATGGGAGCTACCAATTAAGTGTGGGGAGTGATTTCAATATTGGTCTTGCACAGCCAACAGTTTCGCTTATTTAGAAATAATTGTTTGATGTGCTTGAGACTCACGTGTGCTCAAAATAGATAAAGTTTAAATATTCAGAGGAAGAAAACTTCGGACAATTTTTTTTTTTCCAAAAAAAGCATAATTCCCAACGTTGTGGGGGGTGTGGATGGGACAAACATTAAAATTATATGCCAAAAAAACTAATAAGACATCTTTACTATGATTGCCAGTCT
This sequence comes from Volucella inanis, assembly GCA_907269105.1. NCBI lineage: Eukaryota > Metazoa > Arthropoda > Insecta > Diptera > Syrphidae > Volucella > Volucella inanis. The sequence goes on along the minus strand of OU026155.1, from coordinate 40,914,118 downwards.
CATTATGATGGTCCTAAACTATTTAATTCTACTTCAAATTCTCCTCATTTTGCTTTGCCGACTTATTTAGAACAAAATCCTTTTGCGACATCAGAATTTTCCTCCATTACTAGGTGGAGTGAAAAGTAACCTCCTTGACGACCAGAATGCGCTGCTACTGCAAAAAAGGTTATGGTGCCTTAAAGTCCGTTCATATGTAGACAGACATGCCTAATTTCAGTGCGATACTGTCTTTAGTTTTGTTTTGACAGCTGATTGTTTTTGACGTGTTTGGCATCATGTTGAGTGTGGACAAAAACGATTTTCGCTCTCTCATAAAACATTATTTTTTGAGAGGCAAAACGGCGAAGGAAACAAAAGAAAAGTTGGATAAATATTATTGGACTAATGCTCCGTCAAATATTTTTTTCGATAGTTTCGTGGTGGCCGTAACTCCATTACCGATCAAGTCCGCAGCGGCAGGCCGCTGAAGCCGGCCCGAGTGCTCCGAAGCGGCTGAGGGAGGCTCGATGGGTCGTAAAGATTATGGCGTCGGTTTTCTGGGATTGTCATGGCATACTCTTCGTGGACTACCCCGAAAAAGGAAAAACCATCAACAGCGAGTATTACTGTGCATTATTGGAGCGATTGAAGGCCGAAATCGCTGCAAAGTCGCCTCACATGAAGCGAAAAAAAATTTTGTTTTTGCAAGACAATACACCGGCGCACAAGAGCATCGCAACCATGGCTAAAATCAATGACTTACGGCTCCAATTGCTGGCGCATCCACCGTATTCGCCCGATTTGGCTCCATCGGATATCTCTTCCAAAACCTCAAAAGATGGCTCATCAATAAAAAATTCAGCTCACGCAAGGAAATCATCGACGCCACAGAGTATTTTGCAGACCTTCCAGAAAATTACTTTTCGGACGGGATCAAGAAGTTGGAATATCGCTGGAATAAGTGTATCAAACTAAAAGGGGACTATATTGAATAAAATAAAAAAAAAAACATTTAAAACATTTTTTTTTTTTCATTCCCAAGGAGGTTACTTTTCACCACACCTAGTAAATTAAGCAACATATTTAACTGCTTTTATTGATTACAACCTTAGCCCTTCTAAAAAGAAGCAAAAGCGTTTATTTCGAACATTTAATAATTAAAAATACTTACATTTAGAAGAAAATTCGCCTGTGTCAATACAAAAATTTTAGTTGACAGAAAAATTTACGAATTTCAATAAAATTGTTCACAATTTACTTTCGCAATACCGATTTATCCAATGAATCACAATCAATCAATTCTGAATTGGTAGTTGATTTTCATAATATTGGGTCTATAACTTAATTCGTGCGGTTTGCTAAGAGATGGCGTACCTTGTATTATTCTATTGTTATTATTCCATTGGAAAGCTACTGTCATTGTACGTCATTTCAGTATATGTCATTCATTTGAAGTGTAAACAACAATAATTTTTTTTCACTCAAATATGTCGAACTTTGTGCCTGAAAGTGTTTTTACGGGGAGTTCTTCTTCATTACTCTAATATGAAGAAAACTACTGCCGAAAGTCATCGTATTTTGGTGGAAGTTTACGGTGAACATGCGCTAGCTGAGCGAACGTGCCAGAAGCAGTTTGCACGATTTAAAAGTGGTGATTTTGGCTTGGAAGACGATGAACTTCCTGGCAAAACCCGGCCAACCAGCCAAATCAACGGCAAAGCGGAATATCCATGGCGCGAAGGTAATGCTCTGTTTTTGGTGGGATCAGATGGGTGTGCTGTATTATGAGCTGCTAAAACCGGGTGAAACCATCAATGGACAACGCTACCGAACACAATTAATCCGTTTGAAGAGAGCAGTAGCCGAAAAACGCCCGAAATATGCGACCAGACACGAGGCAATAATTTTCCATGATGACAACGCTTGGTCTCACGTTGCTATTCCGGTTTAGAACTATTTAGAAAACAGTGGATGGGAAGACTTACCCCACCCGCCTTATAGACCAGACCTTGCCCCTTCTGACTACCATTTGTTCCGGTCGATGCAGAACGCATTCACTGAAATACGGTTCACATCAGAGCAGAATATCAAAAAAAGGCGCAGTTCTTTTGGGATGGGATCCACAAATTGCCAAAAAGATGGGAAAAAGTCATAGATTCAGATGGGCAATACTTTGAATAATACTATTGTACATGTTTTTCTTAAATAAACGTTCAAATTTTGAAAAAAAAAACGCACGAATTAAATTACATACCCAATACCATTAGATATATATTGTATATCAACTATTAATTGATAATTGATGTTCGCAATAGGGGCCTATATCTCTGCACATTCCAAAAGTTTATTTAAATCCATACATTTACAATATATCAAATCGTTTGTGCATATGTAAATGTTCTTAACTTTTGAACCACCGATTGAGATCATATTCACACAATATGTTTGTAAGGTTTTAGTTCATGATTTGACAGATACAAGCTGGTTATGGCAATGGATACCTACGTACAGTACAAGACAAAAGAAAGGCACTCAACATTGCCAGTTGGCATATTGTAGATTATCTTATCTTTAACTTTGCCTTATCTTAAACTATATCTTTGTAATCGACAAAACTAAAACCTAGTCGACCTAGTGACTTGAAAGGTCCATCTTGCTGGGTCTTCACGGTTATTGGTTTTTGGAACAAGGAGTATTACGTACTTTAGTTTTGTCTGACTCTTAAATATATTGTTCATATTAATCAACTGTGATTATGTATGGATTTATACATTTCTTCAATTGATGAGATGTTTGTAGAATTTAAGTACAATACATAATCTTATCGAGTTTGTGAAAATTAACTCAATTTGTCGAATATAAAATAATATAATACAATATATAAGTTTATAGAAAATATATTGGAATAAGAACAAATAATTAGAAATGTGAATGCATGGTCACGCGCAGAAGAAAGTGAAGAGCAACGTGTAAATTCATGTTATCTTTTGGCGCTTCACAAGTAGTAGCAAATATTGATGCCCACAATTTCAAGACAACATTTAAAATTTAAGGGCATGTGTATCATAAAATCGGCCCTTTACTCTTAATGCCCGACTAACAACCTAAATTTTAACAAATTCCCTTAATGGGAAATGAAGCAAAAATTAAAATACGTTGCTATTACAATCATATTGAAGCAATACAAGAAAATGCCATTTTTGCTTCATTATACATTTTTTTTTTTACAGAAAAACAGGAAAAAATCGTTTGATTCAATTATTTAAACAAGTTTTTAACAGAATGCAAAACGTTAGTTACATGGTCGTCATTAAAGTTCTCAGGGTTTTAATGCGCCAACTATTGTTGAAGTAGCCATTGTTATAGTTGGAGACCGATTTGAGGAATGAGATATTAGAATTAAATATATACATTAAAAAACATACAAGATATTTTTCTTTCTATGATGCTTTGTAATATCTACTTATTGATGATGGATATCATATAAATCAAACAATGAAATCCTTCAAGTGCAATCATAAATTACATTTAAAAAGAATTGTATTAAAATTACTTACTTTTGCTGAATGTAATAAAAAGCTCAGCTGTGTGAACTATTACGCATATCGATTGGTGATAAAAGATAATAATTATAATAATAATAATTGGAAGGTCATCAGTTAATTCATCAATACATTATAGATAAAACTACATTTGAAATAATACATACATTTGTGTGGTGCTATGAATAACGTTGATGAAAATTTCAAAATGGGATGAATATAAATTGTCCATGCGTAGACAACGATAAATGCACAAAAAGATTCCCGAAGGATTTACTTACAGATACAATAACTGGTATCGACGAATATCCTTTAAACCGTAGAAAGTAGTAGACAATCGTTTACATTGTATATGAGAAATATTGAAAACAGAGGGGTAGTGCCATATTCACCATTATGAACAAAAACATATGAAGCGCATATACGAATACATGTTGAGTTTTGCAGCTTCGTCAAAACTATCAAATCTATCAAATATATATTTAAATACATACATAAAGGAAGTGATGTGGCCATATTTGCAGTTGAAAATGTAGTATGAAAATGACGAAATATCATGGGTAGGTATATAAATAGCAATGAAGGAGTATGACGTATTTTATCTTTTTTAATATAAGAACCTGATCCAGCACTCATTTATTTGGCAAAATATCTCGAAAATGGACAACGTGTTTACTTTAGTGAACAAAATACATTTGTATAGAGCATTAACAGCACAAAAAAACTACATTAGCTGAGTTTTTTGAATTATATATACAACAAAATAATTTTGGTGCATTTGCAAGAACATTACCTTATGATCAAGGTCCAATATTGCATGAAATAAAACATTAATAAACCTTTTTTTTACCCAGCGACTGTGTTAGGAAGATTGTGCACTGCTTATCCAAAACAACGTGAATGTTTTTATTTAGGTATGTTGTTAGTAAATGCTTGTAGTCTCACATCATTTGAGTATTTAATTTGAACAATTAATAGTCAGAGAATTAAAATTGCTGGTAGGTGATTCACAGTAGCATCATACGTTTGTTAATGCAATCATCATGACATCAAACAAGCAGTTCATTCTGTTTTATTGACATGTTTTCCAAAACAACCCGAAGCTTTATAGGGCAAATATAAAGGTTCAATGAGTGAAGACATACTACATAGATTAAGCACTTTACATCAAATTTTTAATTTACATTTCGCAAAAGAAATTTTAATTTCAAATTAACCATTTAAATATTTAGGAATGCCATAACCCCATTGATCGGCAAGTGAACTTTTTATACAATAATTAAATTCATATTTTCAAATCATCAAGATTTGCTGCAATTTTAGTGGGTGTGTTCTCACACCATGCACGAGGTGCACAGATAAAAAATATTGTTCACGAATTGGCATTATGATAAAAATATAATATTATTAAACAAATTATACAAATGTTCAATAAGTTTTTTTATGTATCGTCTCAAATATGAACATGACATTCAGATTGTGTGTAATTTTTTTTGTTATTAAATGAATATGTTGCTTCTTCTATTACAGAAATACCTTAAGGCATATCATATACAGAAACGAATACGTTAAAAAACAATTACATTACAATTACATGAATTACAGTGCCCCAAATAAAATTTATTGTAGCTTCATCTAGTCCTCAATATAAAATCTATACCGTATTTGATCCATAAAATTATGGATCCTATTTTTACAACGTATCTAAATTGATGATGTTCTCGTGAATTACTGTTATATTTCGGCTATAACTACGCGAGATATATGATTTTGTGACGTCACCGTCATTCTGGCAGGCAATGGTAGAATTCGGAAATTTAAACTTTGCCTAGGAATGCCTTTTATTCTCTCGCCGTTTGAAACCAGCAAAAACTCGTAGGTGCCTATCTGTTCCCAAAATGACCAGAAGTGAGAGGCGACCAACAATTGCTGCTGAATTTGTAAGTTCGTTAATTTTGAAATCTTCAAAATCATTTTAAATATGTTTTTAATCGGAGGCATAGACGTGACATTTTTGTACTTTAGCGATACCAATTAATATTTTCTCGATATTATTAAAATTAAAATATATTAATTATTTATTAATATGAGATATTTTTATAGTTCAAATAAAGCTATAAATATATGTTGGTATGCGTACTTATGAACGCTATATATTGTATATATAAATGCATACATGGGCATAATCGCGTCTTTATATCAAAATATTTCTTGTTAAAAAATTATACAAACCTTTTTCGGCTGAACTTTTTTTTTTCATATCAGATGTCATTATCCCAAGACCACCGCTAAACATTATCGGTTTTACATATTCGTTCCTCTCAAGTGTGTTTTCAAATCCGTAAGAAATAACAAAACCTGATATTACTGGCTCTCCGAATTTATTTCCATAATCTGAAGCACCATTACTGGCATCAATTAAAATCTTTAATGGACTGCAAAATGATGTTGGGTAGTTAGAATTCCGACTTTCAAAAGGCAAAGTATAACCTGTAAAATGTTCACATTTATATGATTATTATTATTTATTATTATTATTATTATTATTTATCGATTTAGGTATTATAAATATGTGTATTTGTATGTGAAAAAAACACTTATCATAGTAAAATTTCCTACCTGGAATATTCAAACTTCCAACACAATAGCCTGCTGTTCCAGCAATAGGTGTTCCCCCACGACCAACTGCTTGTATATCTCTAAATTGTTGATAACGAAATACCATAGACCTTAAAATTGAATGTTATAAGTTTTTAATTGAACTAAGTACCTTATGCGGCCTCCTGTTCCAGTGGCAGCACCACTAAAAGGGGCAACAGCCGTTGGCATGTTATGAGTTTCTGCAGTAAAAATTAAATCAGACTCAACTTTTTTTAAAACAACTTGTCCTGGACCAACGCTGTTTTCTGGCCTAACTGCAAGATGACTGAATCCTTTCATTGCACTGCTGTTATCACTAAACTTAATTGTATTATTAGGATTGGAATGTGATTGAGTATTCATTATCATTTTGAATAATGTCTGTGGCTGTTCTTCCTTATCGATTACCATTTGTCCCCGAAAAAACCAATGTCGAGAATGCTCACTATTACTTTGCGCACAATCAAATAGCTCCACAGTTGTGGGATCTCGTTTGAGTATGTTTTGAAAAAGATTTGTATAATAATCGAGATCCCATTTGCCAAATGCAAGTCCTATAATTATGATTTCATATGTAAAATATAATAAGAAAAACAAGTTCATTTTATTTACCCAGCTTATCATTAACTTTTTCAAGGGCACTTCTACCTTCGGACAATATAGGAATTACATACCATGGTTCTTGTTTTTTTGGCAGTTTTTCATCAAAACTATCTACAGGAAGATTTTCCTCTGTATATTCACATTCGGTCATACGATCTGACAAGACCTCTATCATTTCTGGAATATTTATTGATTTTCCATTGAAGTCAATTAAATATCTAATTGACATTTCGACCCGTTTAATGTGATATAAGCCGACATTATGACAAATATTTACACAGTTGGTAGAAAAGGGTGTCGAAAAATTTAACCTCGGCCCAACTTCAATGAGAACAGATTTTCCTTCGATTTTATTTAAAAATGACTCTGTGCTCAAGTTGTCTTCATGTTGGGGATGTTTCAAAAGCCATCGTAAAATAGTTTCAGTTTTGTCGTTAATTACAGAATTACTAATTTCGACATGAAAACATTTTTCTAATTTCAACGAAATCACTCTGGCGTTGAGCTAAAAGAAGTAAGCCAAACAAATTTTAATTAATTTCAATTTATATGTATGCATAAGATAAGGACATCCATTTCCTATCATGGGTCTCATCAAGCCTCTGAGAGTGAACATATAATATATACATTTAAAATGATCTATACGATAAATTTAGTGTATACCGTTATATTTTTAAGCGTCGCTCTATCGTTTTTGGGGTTATTCTCATTTTTTCGAGTACAAACTTCTTGTTATCTTGTGTTACAGCTACTAAAGCCTATAAAAAGCTCATTATTACAAATGATTAGGTACCTTTTTTGAAATTCGACCGAAAATGGACAGGTTATACAATTCGTATTAAAAAATCATTTATATTTTTGTAGACGTAAGGCGACCGACAGAACCAACTACCTTTCCAGTCTCTTTGTTTCGTGGATAAGGGTTTCATTAATGTTCGAAGACAGCGCTATGTGCAAACATTTTAAGGGTATTAAAAATCTCTTAAGCGCGCGATTATTATCTATAAAATAAACACTCGTCAAGAAAGCAAACCTAGGTATAATTCAATCTTGTGTTTGAGAAGAAATATTACCATGAACTATATTCGCTAAATAGAACCTATTATACATAAAAAAAAAGGCCAAAGTTTTTTTTCGCCAGAGATTTTTTTCAATATCAAATTTTAAAGATTTTCTAAGAAAGTTATTCTTCTAGATACTTTGGTGAAAATCAAAATAAATTATATTTCTATAAATAATTGATTTTCATTATGTTGATTACGATAGTTTTCCTGAAATATACTTTTAAAAGTATAATTTTTGTATTGTAGGTACAAAATATAAATAAATTAAATACATTAAAATTTCAACTTTCCGCTTTTTGAGGATATAATATGGGATATTATACATGAATTCAAAACTCTGGATAATATAAAAACAGACTGGATATTTCAAAAAATATAACGATACGAAACGTTCTAGTATTATCATTACAAAAAGCAAAAGGCAAAACAAAACATGTACTCTTACAGCAGTACGGTTCCAAACCAACCGTTATTGTATTACTTGACACATAGAAGTAGAGCTTGCTTTAGATGAATACCAATTTCTGCCGTCATGTGTTCTGAGCTTGATATGGAATGTTCAAATTTACTAATCTGTTTATCGTAACTGTTCAAAACAGAAACCCGAAAGAAAGGACTCGTTTTAAATAAAAGACTGATGGGCGCCCTACATCTAATTTATGTTTGTAGGTTTCAATCTACCATTTTTATGAAAAATAAGGCGAAATAAAAAATCAAACCCAGTAACAAAAAGCAAAAAATTCGAATTCCTTTCAGCAGTTTTTCTACAAAATACCTTTATGTGTCATTGTTGTTGTTTCTTTTTTTTATCGTTTTTATATGTACAAAGTAGTAAACGGTTTTAATATATCAGACAAGTTTTTATACAATCTTTACCTAATCCTGTATGCATCTTTGCTTGCAATATACTCGGAAAATATTAATAACCGCATAATGATATATTTAGATGTATATAACATAAAAAAACCGAGCTTCAAAACTAAATAATAAGGAAAAACATTGATCATATACATATTAATAATATGCTACGATTTCTATGATTTTTCATTATATTATATGTTATACATTCATAACTGCTTAAAACGAGTTTCGAATGGTAGATCGAGAATCCAGCTTTGGCATAAAATCGTAAGATCATCATCTTATTAACTGATGATAAGCTTTCAACATACGCACTGTTCTATGACATTGCTTACTAAGAAAATATCATACATAGGTATCTATGTTTTCAGCAATATTGAAATAAATTGCTAATTGCGTACACTTTGTTGGGGTTATCAATAAAATATCAAATACTTTTTTTTTTTTTTTTTTTAATAATTTAAAAGCTTTTCATGAGCTTGCGTTTAAGATACAAAACTACAATATTTGATAATAATAGACGCAATCAAAACAATTAGAGATCTGTATAATTAAAAAAATTTGATTTAGACAAATACAATGTTTTAATACTCAGTGCATAAAATAAAAAAAAATCCAACTGCTAATGGTGAAAATCAGCGTTCACTAAATGTATGGGTTATTAAGTATATCACAAACAGCATTCCATCGAATTTTCCACAAAAATTTGAATCAGAAAAGCAGCACCGTAACTTTTTCAATTTGTTTTTTGGAAATGTGTGAGATTGATCAATAATCCAACCGAAAAATCATTTTGAACAGTTCCAGCCCCATGGATTAGATTGCGCTTTCCAATAATTATCAATGAATTTTTATGGACGGTATGGATGTGGTCAATGTTTTTTTTTAAAAAGGTGGCGCCACATACCACACAAGTGGCCAAACCATTTCTTTGTTGCGTGATAAGTTTCTTGGCCGATCATTTCTAGAAATAGTGATCACAATTGACCGTATGCGACTTGTTTTTTGGGGCCATGTGAAACAGAGGGTTGAAGCCGATATGCTTGTTGTTATCGACGAAAAAGAGCAAAAAATGTGCGAATATAGGATAAACAATTTTATCAAAAGAGCTTGGATAGCCACAGAAGTCGTGGTAGTTATTCGGCTAACAATGTACTTAATATTAATGCAATCCCTTCATACACCGCTAAAAAAGAAAAAAAATTATTTCATAAAAAAATCGTTTTTGTGATACGTCCAAATGAAACCTCATTATAGACCGCTTTATATACTAAAGGAACTATGAATATCAGCACCAGCACCAAGAGTAATTAAAAGCTGCCGGTACAAACAAATTTTTGGACAGATCAAGAAAAATAAAAATTTTCGCTTAGGTTAATCATTAAAAGGCACTTTGACTAGAGAAAATAAAAAATTAAAGTGAATCGGGTCCAAAAGCATGGATGTACAACTTAAGCTTACGTAACTACTCCTAAAGGTCTTTAATTCCTCTTTTCACAAGAAAACAAATTTACGTTTATTTCAATCATCTGCTCGAGAAGGAATAATACTGGTGACTCTAACCGTTACATTTAAATCTAAATAAACAGGAACTCATTTCGGTAAACAACTTTGCTAAATTTTTACTTAAACTTTTTGAAAGAGAATAAACGAAGCTTATAACGGCATTCCAACAAAAATGATTTCAAATTTAAAAATTCGCAAAGGATACTTCAAAATAAATTCTATCTCCAGAAACAATTGCTTTTGATTATGTTGATTGCTTTTCATTGAAATTTTCCTTAAAAATATAATTTTTATATTGCATGCATACATAAATAAATAAAATCTATTGTGCTGGCGTAATGTGCGCTATTAATAATTAATTAAAAGCTGTAAACAATAGCAACAGAAACTCTAACTGAAGGAAAATGCAAAATAAACCATGCAGTTGCCAGATAGAAATATTTCGATCAAATTGATCAAATTGACTTAAGACCTAACCATAATAAATTTCAGTGGAATAGACCGAACGAAAAGCCCGCTTAATTTATATCAAAAGTTCAATCAAACATAATAATTTGCCAAATTGTTCACGAGGATTGGTTTCATAGCAGGAAAAAATAAAATGAAAAACAAGTTCAGAAAATTAAAAATTACAAAAAAAAGAAGAATTTTCTTTGTGTCAGTTGTCAAATTTTCGCACTGTATGTGCAATTCCATTGAGGCGAAAAAAAGTTCACGAGACTTGACGAAAGCGAGTAATATCAAATTATAATCATGCACTACTGTTTAAGTACATGTAATGAGACACTTCATTACACTGGTTTAAGCTCACTAAATTCTATTATATGATAATTGCCCTTTACCTATTATTGATTTCAACTTATCATACCTATTAATAAATAATAAGACGAAATGATAAAAAGAAACCTAGTAAAAGTAAAAGCAACAAATTCAAACCTCTTTAACATACATATTTTCGACAAAATATCTTTTTGTGTCATTGTTCTTGTTTGATCTTATACAGTACGCAGCAAAGGTCTTGATATCCCAACCCATTTTGTCTGCATCGCAGGATATTATATTATTAAACGCCTTCAAACATTTACATGTACATATTGAAATCCAAAAATAAAAAACCAAACAATTCATTCAAGAAAAAAATAAATAAAATAAAAATGTTCCGTTGCATCCAAAAATAACACAGCAAAAGTGTTGATACTCTTGGTTTATGCATGTTGTTTTATAAAAATAACGGTAAATTTAAAGCGATAAGGATTATCTGTCAGAGTATGACGACCTTCGATGCAAAGTTAAAAATAAATTTATTTAGTTCGAAAAAATCCGAAGTTGGTGTAACAATAAAGTCAGTATATAGTAATTTTTTAAAATGGGGAGAAAAAAATTAACAATAGAAGAAAGAAAAATTATCATAAACTGTCATAAAGATGGAAAATCATATTCACAAATTGCTGCAATAATTCAAAAAACTAAACCTACTGTTCAAAAAGTAATCAACAGATATAAAATAGAAAAAAGAATCGAAAACAAAACAAGATCTGGGTGTCATCGGGCCTTAACGGCTAGAGATGAACGAGCGATTGAGAAAATTATTCAAGAAAATCCTTTTAAAAGTGCGCCAAAGATAGCCACAACGCTAGAGAATTCTCTATATATAATTGTTTCAGCTGACACAGTACGCAGTTGCATACAAAAAAGGGGTTTGGTCCTGCACTGCTAGAAGAAAGCCTTTAATCAGTTAAACAAATAAAAAAATTGGACTTTGCTAAGGAATTCAAGAATAAAGGATTCGACTTCTGGGATAAGGTATTTTTTTCGGACGAGTCAAAGTTCAATATTTTTTGCTCAGATGGGCATTCGAAGGTGTGGAGAAAACCAAGGCTTAAAATCCGAAAAACACGAGAAAAACTGTAAGGCACGGAGGTGGTGGTGGTATGGTATGGGGCTGTATGTCCACGTTTGGTATCGGAAACTTAGTCATAATCGACGAAATCATGACAAAGTGTATTTAAAAATACTGCAAGAAAATTTGCTTCAAAGTGCACAAAATATGGGAAATGCCAACGATTTTTACTTTCAACAGGACAATGATCCCAAACATGTCGCCCAAATTGTAAAAATGTGGTTGATACATAGAGCCCCTCACTTGCTTGTAACACCACCACAAAGCCCGGATCTCAACCCAATAGAGCACCTTTGGGAGCATTTAGAGAAACGCTTACGCAAACATGTTATAACGTCGAAGCCCCAGTTGAAAGCCTTACTTCCGGCAGAGTGGCAAGAAATTTCAACTGAATATCTAAAAAAAATTAAGGCATTCGATGCCAGAACGCCTTAAGGAGTTGAAAAACTCAACGGATATCCAACCAAGTATTAGGTAAATCTTATTTTTGCAAAATTATAGCATAGTTTAAGATTTGTTATACTTTACTTCAAGGGTATCAATACTTTTGCTGTTATTTTTGGATGCAACGGAACATTTTTTTTTTTTTTTTTTGAATTAATTGTTTGGTTTTTTATTTTTGGATTTCAAAAATTTGGATTTACCAAGTATTAGGTAAATCTTATTTTTGCAAAATTATAGCATAGTTTAAGATTTGTTATATTTACTTCAAGGGTATCAATACTTTTGCTGTTATTTTTGGATGCAAAGGAACATTTTTTTTTTATTTTTTTTTTTTTTGAATTGATTGTTTGGTTTTTTTATTTTTGGATTTCAAAATGTTCAAATAAACATATATTATGAGCAAAGAAACAACTTGTTTGAAGGTATTTAATAACATAATATACTGCGATGAAGAGAAAATGGGTTGCGGTATTAAGAGTTTTGCTGCATACTGTATGTACATATTAATCTTGTAATACAGAATGTTGACACGAACAACGATATATGTATGTAGACATATACGAAAAGATAATTAATTGTTATTTAAAAAATAACTTAAAACATTCCGATTTTTTTTTATATTACTTGTTATACTCACCGTTTGTAACTGTTTTAAGATACGAGTTTCAAATGGAAGATCGAATGCATCTTTGGCGTAAAATCGCAAGATCGTCATCGTATTAACTTATAAAAATATTTCAACCTACTCAGTTCTAATTATGCAAAGTGGCTGCCGTTTGCTAAGAAAATATGTATTATAATAAACGTTTTCATCAGTATTGACACAAATCAATAGCTGCGAACAAAAATTGTTCTTTAGGTCACTTTACTGGGGGTTATCAATAAATGCAGATATGCAAAATATTAAATGCTTCCTCTAGTGAAATAAAAAGCTTTTAACGGCCTTGTGTGTAAGTAAAATGATACCACGTGCTCTACAATTTTAAATAATAGACGGAAACAAAACAATTATAGATTTGTATAAACTCTTCAAATGTTAACCGTAACGAAATTTAATTATTTTAATAAACACAAATTACGTCAATTATTTTGTTTTAGTCCAGCTTCCAGTCCGGAAATTAAAATGTTGATCGACGTACCGCGCTTATCTGCGCACATTTATAAATAGATCAGAGATTAAAACGAGAACAGAACCTTACAGGAAACTTTCCAACTTTCCATGGAGCTTTAATTTATTTGTAAAGCGCAATTGGCTCTTCTAGGTTAATATTCAGTGCTTTCATGATCGGTATCTGTTTTTTATTTATTTATTTTTTTTTCACTAAAGCCCATTTCTGACAGAACTTATTTTTATTATGTTAATAAGTTTTGGTACCTATTCATTTACAAGTATAATATTGTCAACAGAATATGCATCTACCTATTATGTTTTTAATAAGTCTTGTCGCGTACTCTCCAAAACTACAAAAAAGAGTTAACAATCCGTGCGCGTACTCATATTTTTAGTAGTTTTCGCTGAGGAGAACGAAATGAGAGAGCCACTCATTTCCCCTCATTTGACCATTTTAGTCCAAGTAATTTGTTCGGGCAAATTTGTAAAAACTGTCAAACTGTTTTTGTTTTTTATTTGAAACTGTCATGGAGTTTGTTTTTATTCGGAAAAGGAAATTTTTTACTTTTTTTGCCAAAAAGAAGTAAAATTTGAATTGAAGATTAATCAATTGTTTGTTTCAAATGGAAAATTGTTTTTAGAAAGTGTTTGCAGACAAAATGTGTTGGAAAGCAGGCAAATGAAATTATATACACTTTCCGGCATCTACAAATGACATAGATCCAAAATACAAAGGGAAATTATCGAAGGACCTCATTCAGCTCAAACGTACTCCGTCTTAAAGTTCAAGATTTTGAATAAAAAACTACTGAATTTATTAATACTTTTTTTTTTTTGGAAAAAAGCAAAAATAAATCAAAGTAAAGACAGTTGACATTTGTCTGTACCTACAAAAAAATCTCAAATTTGTTCGCTTATTTTTTAATAATTTTTTTCTCTGAGAAAATTTTACTCTGACTTCTCCGGATATGATATTTTTACACATTTGGTCCAAAAAGTATGCGTGTTGTTGTTACGGCCTTAATGGCGTTTTGGATTGGGCGGACAGAAACTTGCTTTTTGTACTCCGGATTTTCATTTCAGAATCAAAATTTCCCTCCTGGATCTTATGTCAAAATGTTCTTACTCATATATATCTGTATAAACGTCAAATAATATTGTATGTGAAACTAAATAGCTTTCTATTTTCGTGCAATAGGCTGTGCTTGACCAATTTATTATTTTGAGTCAAGCAAATATATTCAAAAACTAAAAGCCCAACAAAGTTTTAGTGTTCCTTTAGAATCAAAATCGCTCAGCTGCGGAGCACAAACAAATAAAGGTTTCTCCGCCAAATCGAAAACGCCATAAGATTTACAATTGATGCGTACGTCGATAATGAAAGTAGTGAAAGTAGTGCCTGTAGTCAAAAAGCAAAATTGAACTTTTTGGTAATTAGGACTTGCTATTGGATGACGTGAATTTATCAAATCAAATAACGTTTAAATTTTCTACAAACAATATTTGCATATACGTATATGCATATATATGTATACGACCATGTTTTTTTTTTTTGTTTTTTGGAAAAAGAAAAACTTGCAACTTTGTATATTAACAATAAAATAAGTATTTTAACTTAAATTCCAAAAAAGAAGAACAGTGGGTCCTGACACGAAAAAATATGTGAAACTTTTTAACCAGATTGATGTTGTGTAGTATCATACTGAAATATATATATATACAAAAAATTTCAAATGATTCGCTCACATACGAGTGATTCATATAACATTTTGTTTTAAGAAATACTCATAATGTGCGTCCTCTAGATATTACGTGCTCGTATATAATATCGCGGCAATTGATCCGGAAACTGCTGACTGTTCTATAATTTAGATTGGGCCAGCAGCGCAACAATTAATTTCGAAGCGTAGTGATTCCCTTACCTCACATTGGTGGTCATCGATAATTGTTCGGACCCTTAACAGACCGCATAGGGCATGCCTCCAGTATTCTGGACGTCCGAACCTTCCGGGCAGCCAACATTTCGTCGGATCGGACCCTTATTGCAGCTAAGGTACGAATGCAAATTTCCCAAGCGGAACAAAAAAGAAGAACTACTATGAGAAGAATCTTACGTGCCATCAGAGATGCCGCAACTAATGTGCTGGGCTTCGCTTGACCGCCACCAAGAAATCCCTTATTTGATGAAGAGTGTCCGTAGTGAAGGGCTTGGGCCTCTCGTGAGCCCTACAAGCAGAAGAGAACGAGAATAGAGCACGACAAGCTTGCGATAGAAGATGTTGAAATGAAAAGAACGTGTCAAGACAAAAACAGGGAAACCTTATAGTAAAGTCACAGTCGGTGCTGAGAACATGAAAGTATTCTATATGTATATATGAAAACATATATATTAGCATACATCGACTCATTTTTCAGATCTGATCAGAAAAGTGTATGACTGATGAATGAAATCTCAGCATTCATTACTCTATCCGCAAAAATGGAAACCTCCCCCCAACAGCTGTAATGAGAACATACCATTAGATTAGTCTATGTTATTCCATGTCAAACTATGTTAACACATTTCTAACACTTGTGTGACAGAGATAGGCATTTTACATATTATATGAATGTCATGGACTTTATGAAGTCGGTTGTCATCAACAGTTATTAGTAGTCAAGCAGTTGTTCATCAACCATCATGGCGGTTCAAACAATAAAATATTACATGGTGTCAGAAGTGACTCGTGGTTAAAAAAAAAAATAATAATAAAAATATATATATATAAAAAAAAAAATGGAATTATAAACAATAACGGCACTTAACAAACTCAAATGCGGAAATCTGACGCGTGAGTGGCAAATACGGAAGTGGAATTTCATAATGTATATGATAGCCAACAATAAGATCCTGAAAAGCAAAAAATTGCAACATTCCTGTAGTAAGCGGGGACTCGTGCAGCGGACATTTATAATACTTTGTTTTCAGATGAAACGATTTCTGATTCAATGAGCCTAAGCGCAAATAATAATGAACAACAGGAGAAAAATGAACGGTACAATGAAGGCGAAATAACGGATAATGCAAACACGCAGCAATGAAAGACTTTAGAAGTTGTCTTAAAAGCTTTCGACGAATTTTGTATTCCAAGGAAAAATATCGCCATGGAATCATTCAAATTTAATAACGTCATACAAAAGGAAAAGCATAATTTCTCTGAATTTGAAACGGAGTCAAGAACGCAAGTAAGATATTGCGAATTTATGTGCAAGTGTGGTGAAAGCTATGAAGACCGAATGCTCAGCGATCGCATTATACTTGGGGTATTCGACAAAAAACTTCAATTAAAATTACTGGACGGGCGAGATGAACCACTAAAAATTGTGATTGAAACTTTTAAGACCTACGAAGCAGCAAATGTATATAAAAATATTTTGGATAGCCGTGCACCATTCGTAGAGGAAGTCCTCAACAAACGGGAAATCATCAAAATGCATTCAGACAGCACATGGGTATTTGCATCAAGCAATACCGAGTAAATGGAAAATTATTGATTTCAAAACAGATACCGGGCGTCAATTGTATACCAATCGAATTTGTGAAAAAAAATCATATTGAAAATAAAAGAAAGTAGATTTGAGTTGTTATGGTTTAGAGGATAATTATGAACATTCAGGTAAATTTCTAGTAGTCGATAATTATCTTAAACCATTACTTGCTTAAGAACATGCTTTGAATTTGGATTTATTAAGCGTCTAGATGTAAGTTCCGTAATTACAATAAATTACCAAAATCGAAAAAAGAAACCTTTTTTAAAACTTATGCAAATTTCCTGGTACTTGTTCCATCCAATTAAAAAACAATTCAGCACCAGAACTACACTACAAAAAACGATTTCCATTCTGCATTATGAATCGATTAAAACAAAAATTAAATAAAATGGTAGAAGAGGGAAGAACATGATTAGATCCAAAACCATTAAATGCTCGTATATATTATTTAATACCTATTATAGAGGGTGTGACTTGTAATCTAGCAAATAAACGACTGTTTTCAGTTTTTGATTTACGGAATGGATTTTGGCAAATGGAGTAAGATAGTAAAAGCTCAGACCTAACCACATTCATGACTCCATTTGCAAGGTTCAAATTTAATCGTGTACCTTTTGGAATAAATAGTGCACCAGAAATGTTTCAAAGAAAAATGATACAAACATTTGGAGACATTCCTGGTATTATATAGGGTTTTCTAATAACGACTTGACAACTTTTTTTTAATTAAAATGCAAACCATTTGAGATATTTCAAAAACTTTATTATTGGCTTGAAGTACAATCAAAACATTTATGAAAGGAAGTCGACTTCGTTCATATGGCCCCCGCGGGCACGTTTGCAGCGGTCGATTCGTTGGACCCAATTTTCAACGACTTGGCCACACATTTCGGCCGCTATTACGCGTTCAATATTGGCTCTGAGCTCTTCCAACGTCGTCGGCGTGTTGGCATAAGCAAATGACCTAACGTAGCCCCACAGAAAATAGTTCGGGCTAAAAATAATCGGTGATCATGGCGCGATAACGCTGACCATTCACAGTAACGTGACGATCGTTATCGTCGACGAAAAAATATGGCCCAATAACGCCGCGGGCATGCAAACCGCACCAAACAGTTATTCCTTGTAGATGAAGTGGTGATTTATGAAGCACATGTTGGTTTTCACCCGATCAATAACGCATATTTTGCTTATTGACTAACTCATTAAGCCAAAAATGAGCTTCGTCACTGAAGATGATTTTGCGACTCCGAATATCTTCAAAAAAATTTTTATAAATTGCAGAAGTTGCTCGTTATGTACTTTACCATGATAAAAATTACTGATTAAATTGACAGTGACAGTTTGATGATTAGTAAAAGAGTGCGTTGACAGATTAAATTCAAAGTTATCAAGTCCCTATTGGAAAGCCCTAAAAATGAAATTAATTAACTTAACTAAAAAAATTTATTTTTATTTGATTAGACGAAAATTACTCGTTAGTTAATACTAGTTGCAGTGTGATAAAATGTTCACAACTTATAACGTTTTAATAAATAAATTTGAATTAACTAAAGTAATTTAAAATAATAGATTTTGTGTTTAAATGCATCCTATACATCTGAATGTAAGATTTCGCTAGAGTGATAGAGTGGCATTTGTTTAACGGCTTCTATTTCGGTTTTTATATCTTGAGCTCTATATTTCTCGTAACATTTCTTGAAATATGTTATACTGTTGATCTGGTAATTCTGAAAATATACCAATTGAAAGTGAACTTAAAATTTTTATTATCGATTAATAGAACAATTTATGGCATTTACTTTTGATGTCATGTAAATGTTGGCCACGGCTACGTCTGAGGTGGTCCATTTGGAAGGTCCAATTTTGAGCGACTGGTTCGATCATAGCAACTGGTATTTCGCGGATAACACAAGTAATGTTAACTTTCAAAGAGTCAATCGTAGCTTGCTTATTCCTGTAGACCTGAGACTTTACTTATTTCCAGAGAAAATAGTCCAAAGGTGTGATATCGCACGATCTAGGCGGCCAATTTACCCTAGTAAAACGTGAAATTAAGTGCTCACCAAAACATTTTCTCAACAAGTCCATTGTTTCAGGCGCTGTATGGTTCGTAGCGTCGTCTTGTTGAAACCAGAGCTCACCGAGTCCATGTGTTTGAATTTCAGAATTTGATTCATTTTTGAAGAAATATTTACCAATGATTCAACCAGCCCATAAACCACATCATACCGTTGTTTTTAATGAATATAATGGTAGCTCTTGGTACTCTTCGGGTTGCTCATCAGCCCAAATACGGAAATTTTGTTTATTAACGTATCCATTGAGCTAGAAATGGGCTTCATCACTGAATAAAATTTCCCGATAAAACACTGGATTTTCATTGAGTTTTTCCAGAGCCCATTCACTGAAAATATGACGCAAATTTAAGTCACCTGACTTCAATTCTTGCACAAGTTGAATTTTGTAAGCTTTTAGGCCGACGAATCGATTCGTCACGGTCTTTGCGTATACTCTCAGCTACAGCTGCTATAGTCTCTATACAGCTGGTTTCAGTAGGTCGATTACGCGCACCGTTATTTCCTCGAATCGCACGAAAAACATTTCTCACAGAACGCTGATTTTCGGAAAACAGCTGAAAATTTGAAGAAGATGTTGTGATGTGAGTCTTTTCATGATGACTTGCCAAACGATACTTAACAAAAATGATGAAGCAGCTTGATAGAAGTCACGCGTGATCTGTCAAAAAAAGCCTATTTAAAATCAAACCTCACGATGAATCCCCCTTACAAACGTTTTATTTATAAAATCCCTCAGAATGTCGTTCATAAGTCTTTGGAATGTCGCTGGGGCATTCATTAATCCGAATAGCATTTTAATAAACTCAAATAAATCGTGGGGAGTAACAAAAGCGGTTTTTTGTCTGTCTTGTTCTCTCCTTTAGTGAGGTCAAGCGAGGTCAAGCGTTGTAAAATATTGGGCTGTATCTAGTTTATCTAAGATTGAATGACAAAAACTTGTCGTCAACAGTAACGGCGTTTAGTTTCCTGTAATAATTAGTATGATGATTCTAAACTTTTTCTGGCCTGAGTTGTCCATTTTTTTAGGAACAACTATAAGGTGACTGGAATAGGTATTTGGAGTTACTTTTCTGAATAATTCTTTGCTTTTCCATTTCTCTAATTTGCCTTCGTACCTAAAAAGTTTTTCGTTTATTTGTTGATCTGTTGTTGTACTATTTCGTGTTTTATTTCTGGAGTGCTGTAAGTTTATCACCCTCTTTGAAAAAAAAATTCCCAAATTTTTTCATTAACTTTTTGACTTCTAATCTTTCCTGATCATCATTTACGATCGATAGGTTCGAGTGAACAACTTCGTTCACTGCGTTTGGATGGTTTATCAACTTTGATTGTTTAAGTTCATAGTTCCTTCATCCATATTTGTAAGAGTGTTCAAATTGTTCGATAAATCAATATCAATTATAAATTACAAAGTCTTTTGTTTTTCCATCTTATTAATAGTGTTAGAACGTTAAAAGGAGCTTTAAATTCATTCATTAGAAATAATCAGTATTATTTACTTCAGTATTGCATTTTTGGCTTTGTTTATAGTCGCTAGGACTAGGAACTTGTGAACTCAGATTTCCTGACTCTGGCGACTGACTATTGTAGGTTCTTATTTCGATTGGATCTGGTCTAGGTGAGCTATGATGATATTTTCCTCTCTGGTCTGGGTTTTGTTGTTCTTGATGATTTTGTTTGAAATGACCTGAATTAAAGTGGTAGTTTTGTTGATGTTGTCCTGAATTTCCCTGATAGTTCTGTCGATATTGTCTTTAATTTTCCTAATAATTTTTTCGATAATGTACTGAATTTTCCTGACCTTGACATTTAATTTTATGATGTCCTGAATTTCTTGTTCCCCGATCTTGATTGTCATGTCGATGACCATTATTTTTACTTTCTGTTTAGAAGTACTGGATTTATGTATAATTTTTTGTTTTCTAAATTCATTCCTAATATACAATATGAATACTCAAATCAGGTTCCTAAATCTGTCTCTTCATATATTTTGCTTAAGAGTATACCATCTCTCATTCCTGTTATTGTATTCACTGAGGTCTATACCTATATAATCTCTATAATACACTCTTAAATAATCTAAGAGATATTTAAGTTTTTGAATTTCTATAGATAAATCACATACATTATTAACTTTAAGATTGGTAATCCTTCGGTATATATCGGACGGTTCCAACTCTGGTTTGTATCGTAGTATGAATATCCGCTTGATGGATCCCCAATTGTCTGGTTGTGGTAAATTGATTATTGTGTTTGTGGCCTCCCTGTTGATCTTCTCGTGATATATTGTCCTTATCACACATTTTTTAAATTTTTATTTGTGACTCTAGATAGGTAGTATTCTACGGTAGTAATAAACGAATTTATTAATATTTTATCTCGTCCAGTACGATGGACATGTATTTTACTTCTCTTCACTTGCTCAGTATTGTCAAGAGATATCTCTCTGATCTGCATTGTTTGAATTGCTGTAGTTAGTTGCCCCAGTTGTTGGTTTTTATGCATGATTTCTTCTACGTTCGGCATATGTAATCCTCGACTGTTAATGTTAATGTTATACAACTATATCTTTCCTTTAAATATGAACATTTTTCTGGTTCTTTACACTTTTATTCTAGATGGAATTGTCCATAAGCTAGTAACATGTAATGAGACCTCTATATTTTTCCTTCACGCTTTGTTCTTGTATTTATTTTCACATCATGTATTAGAGCTTTTTTTTCGTTTTACTGGATAATTCGTTTTAGAATTATTCTATCGGCTGCGCCACAAAAATAACGCGATTTCGCGATTATCATAAAAAATAACACTCTTTAGTTTAGTTAAGAAAAAACAAGACTTTATTGAACGAAGAAAAATGATAAACACTTTAAATTCTTAACTTATTTCTACTTATAGATTATTATTATTATTATTATTATTATAATTATTATTATAATTATTAATATTATTATTTTATTTAAGTGTAAATTAGTTAAAAAGTTAATAATTACTTAGGCTAGTGCTAGCTGCCAGCGCTTTCAACTAGGTAGTTTAAATAGTAAGTAAGGAAAACGTAAGGAGAGTACCTACGAAGATGTGTTAGATTATACAGAGGTTCCAAGATTAAGGGCGGCAATGGTGTTAAAAACTTGAATAATATGATAAATATTGACGTTAGAAAGAAGGAAGCTAAGGCTATGAACTTTTATGCTTTATACGTTGAAAGAACTTTTTTTCAGGAAATTAGGAAGTATATTGAGAATAGATTTTTCTCCGCAAAGATGCCATAATGCAGGTGGTTCCTTGTTGTGCGTGATGTATGAGTGGCCACGTCTAAGTCTGATGTATATATATATATATTTTTTAGAAAGACATTGCTGGGATAGACTGATTTAACGCCGTTGGTATTCAAGTTTTTGTATGTGTGGTTGTAATTCGTCCAAGCGTTTTTTTTTTTTCTTTTTTAAATTTCCAGTTAGCGAGGTGGTCGTATTGGTAGAACAATTTTAAAGGTTCTTTTACCGCTGCCTTGGCTTTCGAATCAGTTGCCTTATTGCCTCTGATCCCGGTGTGGCTAAGTATCCAGACAATTCTTAATTATACCCTGTTGGATATGAGGAGGTCACGAATTGTTTCGACAATCCTAATGGAGTTTAAGATATTTTCAGAGCAAAAATTTTAGATAAACTGTCAAAGAGTATAACAGTTTAATTTTTGTTAGAATATTTTATTGCTTGAAATATGGCAAATGCTTTTGCGCTAAAAATGGATGAGATATTCGGTAATAGACCTTTGGAGACAACCAGGCCATTTTCATCGACAACTTACATTCCATCATTCGATAATCAGATAAAGCATCTGCAACCATGTTCTGCTTCCCCAATTTTATAAAACTTGTATTGACTTCTCTCTCAAACTCCATCCCCAAAAAGTAATTGATAGGTCCTTTGTCTTCTAGTTTGAACTCAGCCCCAAGCTTCAGTTTGATATTAGCTAAATCATTTTTGTGTTTAAAATCCAGAATTATGTCATCGACATATACCACCAAAATATTTAGAACTCCATTTTGATTGAAAGTGTAGACGCAATTGATTGATGATCGAAGGAAACTAATTTTAAGCAGGCAACTTCCATTGCCTTCCAGATTGCTTAAGTCCGTATAGGGCTTTCTTCAGCTCACATACTTTCCTTGGATCTGTTTTACTTACAAAATTCTTGGGTTGCTCCATATACAGAGGTGATATCTATTTGACGTAAAAGCAATTCTAATTCTACTGCTAAAGCAACCACTTATCTTATTGTAAAATACCTGGTAACTGAAGAAAAGTTTCAGTGCAATCCAAGCCATACTTTTGACTGTAGCCTTTTAACTTTAACATTTTTGTCATTTTTAATTTTGAAAACACACGTGTATCTTATTACTTTACGGCTTGCAAATCAACTACATCCCAAGTTTTATTTTACAACAGCGAACTATATTCTGCCCCCATATCATCTTGCCATATTTTTGAATCTGTACATCGAAGTGCTTCTTTAATGGAATTCGGAACATTCTGACCACTTTTGGTAATATTAACCATTCAATTTAACGAATTTGATCTTTTTCAATTAAGAATTTTTTTGTTTTTAATTTAGCCACTTATTAAAATACTACCACTAACTTACTTTCAGTTGACTTTTCGTTAGTCCTTTCAGTAGAATTCACCTCTAATTTTTCATCATCGTAATCCTCCTAGTGGTCCTCACCTCTAATATCATTATCCACATCAGAGTCAGCATATTCTTCATGTTCATAACCAGCTTCTTCGTCGATAGCTTCCTCTTCAGGACTATCAATAGCTTCATTTACAGTATCAGCAACAGCATCACCACCGTCAATATAAAAATCTTTTGCAACAACCTCAGCATCAGAGCTTTCAATTTTACATATGTAAAAATCATCTTCTTCTTGTGTGAGGGCATCTTTGAATTCAGCTGCATCATCATTGTCCTCTTTTATTGATTCGATTATTATGAAATCGGAGCTTGTAAGGCACATTTTAGATGGATTCTCATCTTGGCTCGTATGAATCTTACCCGTTTTGAGTAAGAGTAAGAATCTATTAGCTTTGTCTTCGTCAGAGTACCCCATCATCAAACACTCTATACATTTAGGGCTAAATTTGGAAATACTTGGCTTCTTAATCTGCATGAAGGCCTTGCATCCAAAGAACCTAAGGTGCAACACATTTGGTTTATATCCAAGCCAGGCTTCAAATAGTGTTTGATGCTCCAAAGGTTTTTTAGTTTAGTTTAAAGTTTACCGCTTCAGTCCAGACGAAATTTTCATATACCTCGCCACCTCCACCAGCGTCCTATATGCTCTTTCAACGCATCCGTTGTACTGAGGGGTATAAGGAGAAGTTAGTTGATGTTTTATACCATTAAATTGTAAATATTTGTGTTTTTTTTTTTAAATCTTTATGAACATATTCTCCCCCGTTATCGCTCCTTAAATATTTTAATTTGATTACCAGTCTGTTTTTCTGCCATTACCTTAAACCTTTTAAAATATTTTAGGGCTTTTCTTTTCTGACGCAGATAATAAACAAATATCATACGTGAATGATCTTATATGAATGTCAGAAAGTATTTAGCGAATCCATTTAACACATTACTTATTGGCTCACATCACTAACAGCAGCGAGATCATACAATTGCTCTTCTTTTAAAAACATAGACATTTTTGTACTTTTTACATTCAACAGCTCAACAGATGAACCCTCAATAATTTCTGCACGCTTGTTTGAAAAAACTACTTTATTTCCAATACTAGTTGCTCTACTAACTGAAATAAAATTAATTTGTAAATCTTAAAAAAAAATAAAACATTTTTTAAAGTTATCTTGTTTTTCGCAATTAAATCTATGTCGCCTAACCCCGCTAAATTAATATACTTGCCACCGGCCAGTTCAATTCTCTCCACATGATCGCCGTAGCAAGAAAACTTTTTCTTTTTTCTTTTTCCACCATAGCATAAGTGACCTGATTACCCACTGTCTAGTGGGTCGCTGATGTGGCAGCACTTGAAGAATGCTTTTGCTTTTCGTGGCAATTTGAAGCCACATAACCATGACGCTTACAGCAATAACACCTCCCTTTGAAGGATACTATCTCTGACGAACCCGATCCATGACCATGTTGTTGATGAGCAGAATTTTTCTAAGCATACTTATTTTTTCTATTTTGCTCGGCGATGACCTTTCTGAAGTAACTTAACTTTCAAATTTTTGATCGATGGAAGTTGATCACGTGACTCAATTGCAATGATAAAGTTTTCGTATGCACTTGGTGAACCGGACAATAGAATTATCGCCAAAAGTTCATCCTGTACCTCGATATTAATCTCCTTAATTTTTTCTGCCAAATCGAAGAAAGAAATATTATGATGCTGAACACTGTTACCTTCCATTTTTATTTGAAGAAGTTGCTTGAATAGCGTAACTTTCCTTGCCGGTCCTTTGGTGTTATGGATTTTTTCTAAACTCATCCAAGCTTCTGCCGACGTCTTATAATTCTTTATGTAGTTGATCTGCGAAGGTTTCACACGCAAGAGAATAGTAGCTAGAGCCTTTTCATATTTCTTGCACCATAGAGTGGATTCCTTTACCTTGTCTGATTCTGGCTTACAGAACCACTGGAGCCATAACTCCATAGGTCATTATGAATTAACACTTTTAACTAATATTTTCCACGGTCTATAATTGTGTTCACTTAATTTCTCGATTTGATAAATCGAATCGACATTTTACTTTTAATGATGTCTTGAAATTAGTAACACACGGGAAAACGTAGCCCCAAAAACTTTGCTAGAAAGTAAAGCCGAGCAGAGTAAAAAACAACGTTTTAGTTTAGCTATGATAGAAGAGTGATTTTATTTTGCATGTATAAGTTGGTTGTAGTTTCTGTGTTCTCTTCCGGTGCAGGGCTTTCTTGACATCAATGTGGATGTGTGTGCGATGTGGTGAATTGATGGATAATGTTAGAAGTAAGATACCTAAGTAGTGAGTATCTATCTATCTATCCTGTTTCGGTTAGTTTGTTGTTGATAGGCGTTGAACGGAGAGCTTTCAAACCTATTCTGATGGTAGCGTGGTATAGAGTAGTGATTTAAGGATTTTGAGCATTTTCGTAGATTGGCAGACCATAGTCAATTTTTGATAGAATAATAGATTTAGTTATATTTATAAGTGTATTGAAATTCGAGCAACGGTTTTTTGAGGACAAACAGTCAATTAAGTTATTAATTGAGTTAAGTTATTAAAAATAAAGTTATTTTTAATGTAAGTACAACGATTTCTGAAAGTAAATTTATAATCTAATATAAGTCAAAGAATTTTAGTAAAATTAACTTTTGTATATATATAAGTGTTGTTTAGATTTACTTCTATATTGTTATTACAATTATTTCGAGCGTAGGGTAGGACCCGTTTCTAAGCAGTCTATTGTTTTACTAATTTCATTAAAGGCTATAGCAAACAAAACAACAGATAGTGGTAATCCTTGTTAATGGTAATATGTTGTTCTTTAAATACTTTTTTGCGTCAGTCATGGTACATTTTTATATATATAGTTTTTATTTTGAGGACTTCTTTGTGTGTATTTATTGGGTTGATGAAGGGGGAGTTTACTGGTTTCGAAAACAGCAAAACCGAAGCATCTTTTGGTGGTATGGCCAAGGAGTTGGCATTTGCGGCAGCGCATAGGAGTATGGAAGTGTTCTTCTACTTTAACATTGTACCATGTTGACAATACTAGTAGGACGGAAGCAAGAGAAAGGTAAAGATAAAGGTACAAATTAAGGTAGTGAGAACAAGACCGGTGGTTCGAAGATTGTTATCAGGTGTTTTTTTTTTTTATTTTATTTTTTTTTTATTTTTAATTTATAGACTTCTTTGCGCTGTTATTTTGCTGATAATTTCTTCTTCGGATACTCGTATTAGGCAAGGGGCGTATGGTATACTTTTGCACGAGCTTAGGTTAGCGATATTCGCCTAATCGTGTTTTTTTAAGGAAACAAATTGCCTATTTTCTTAGATTTCACAAGACGAAATAGGCTGTCGTCACGTAGTTCCGTGATGTTTTCGTATCCGTTGCTTATGCCATTGATATAGGGTTGCCAGTTCGAAATGAGATCATATCTGGACATCAAGCTGAAATTCCTGGACTCGACTGGACATTTAAAAGTTCAACGCTTTTATTTTTTTTAAAAAAAAATCCTTTATTTTACTATTGTGTAAATAAGAATGTTTATTTCAATATTTATTTGAACAACAATAGCCTCTTCAAAATAAAATGAAGAATTAAAAAAATAAAAATAAACTTAGTTTTCAATCGCATTTCTTTTTATTTACATATTTACATTTAAACTTACATATACAGTAAATTACAAGCGTCTCTTATTATCATACAAAGCTTTTATGAGTGCTTCTTTAAGATAATCCTTGCCACATATATTTCGTGTTTGCTTCTAATGAATTAACAAGTTTAGTGCCTTCAGTCGTAAATAAAAATTATTTAAAACTTAAACAATTTTCATCAAAGTTTAATCGAATTAATAATTCGGCCTTTATTAAGTCAAATCTTATTCGATTTCTTTCTTTAGTATTGTATATAGGTCGTTCAATAAACTGAAAACTCTTTCGCAGAATGCATTACTGACGGGGATTGCTTGTACGAATGATATCAGCTTCTTCAAGTTTTTTAATTCATCGGAAGAATTCTTAAAAAAGGAAGACCATATTTTATCATTAGGCACGTTTTTTGGTAGATAAATAAAAGCTTATTCTATTATCTATTCTCTCTAAGATATTTGACAACCGAGCAAGTCTACCAGCTCTTCCCATTTAAAAAGTTCATCTTTGGAATAAAATCAAAACCAGAACGTATATCATAACTAATCTTAACTAAGGCTGTGATGCAGTTATGCTTTCTTCTGAACTCTAATTGAAAATCCGTTATGAGTTTTATTTCTTCAACATACTCTTTCATTTGGTTGCTTACAACTTTTTCGAAGGCTTTGCTCAAAAATGGAAGAAATGTAGTTGGCCGGATGGAGAAAATAGCATCCACAATTTTTATCAACACATTGTTATGAGAATATCCGACCTGGATTCGTGATGTTGCGTTCAAAGACGGAAAAGTCAATAGGGTTTGCTTGGGAACAGGATGCAATAAATTTCTCTTCAGGTAATTGACTTTAACATTTCCTAAAACAGACTCATTGCTAGAACTAATACCGACATCACGGATTGTTTTCCAGAATGCAGAACTCGACTGGTTAGTATAAAATTTAGTTTCATAGTACTGTCTTTTAATCTTTTATATTATCGAGGTTACTGAATTACGCAATTCCTTAAAATCATTGTGCATATCGGGACATCTGTATCGACGCCATCTGTAGTAAAGTGCGTAGCGTTCTTTTATTTTCTGTTTTTATTTCTAACGTGAACCACGGCAAATTGACATTGTTTATTCTTTTGGTTTTCACATGTACATGCTTGTTTAACAGAAAGTTAATATGCTTATTAAAAACAGAAACTTGTTCATTAACATTAAACCAATTGAGATTATGACAATCAAGTAAGGACAATACATTGACTGACGGAAAGTGACGATATTGTTGAACAAGGCTTCTACCCCTAGGGGGAATAACACACAGACAGAGAACGATTAAGTCATGGTAAGAAAGACCAGGACAAATAATTTGATCATAGTGTGCTATTAACTCTAGAAAAATATCAAGAAGAGAGCGGGTTTTATTTGGAAAAGTGTGTGGGACTATTTGTATTTGCTAAATGGAAACCTAGTGAATGAAAGTTCTATTTTTGTTCGTTAGGGTGTCCAAATTAAGATCACCACAAATAACAATTGTAGGATTTAGTGGACCCAACTCTTGCAGAATATCTCGTATATGAGTGAAACATGCTACATCTGGAGCCATAAAGAATGTCCCACTTAAAGATTGGTCTTGTTGCTAGGGATTTTCACAAATACGAACTCAGCCTCACCATTTTCAGTAGATTGCTTGACAATTCTGCATGTGTATTCGTTTTTTATGTATAGTGCCACTCCCCCACAATCTCTATCTCTGCGTCAGTCAGCACGAAACATTCTAAAGCCATTAGTTTTAAATAAGTCTGATTTCATATTAGGTTAAGATACCGCATTTCATCAATTTTATGCCTCATGCCTTGCGAATTGACGTAGCATATTTGTAATCCTTCTCTAAATTTAGCCAAAATATATAAAAGCGCCTTTGATTTATCCATGCAACTCCTCCATTCACTCTTTCTTGACGTGAGCATGATGGGCGAAGAAGAAAAACAAGATACATTCATATAAACAGAGCACAGAGAAAACGTTCGTTAATAACAATAATAAACAAAAATACGAATGATAGAAACCTAACATTTTTTTTTTATAATCACACGCACACACCAAGGGGATATGAATACCCTCTTAGAGGCTTTTCTCCAGAGCGCGGGCGGGTGGTGTAGAAGATTGACACTCAGGTGTATTAGGCTTCGATATTTTTTCCAGAGGTGGTTGTCAAACTGGAGCCAGTGCATCCTCAACCAGCGGGTCCTTAGAACGTGCTAGTAGGTAGCTCGTTGCATTAAGCCCAGCCAGCAAACCACTATAACATCAGTGTTATGCCTTCATGTCAGAGTTGACGTCGATGGGATTTTCATATAACTATAATGATAATTTTATGGAATACGGAACGAGAGAAAATGTAAGAGAAAGTAAGAAATATACATAGAGAGAGAAAAATTAGGAGTAGAAAATTTTATGAGTCTTCATCTCTTGGTCGTTGCACTTGGTCGTTGTTGATGTGTACTGCAGAAATGACGTTCTCTTTGTTCAATTCCAGAGCGCTCCGTTGAAGTAGGAAATTTTTTTTCGTTAGACTCTCTTTTATGTATATTTTCTGATCAGACTCCAAACCAATATCTCGTAGTTTCAATCCAATTTTATTTTGTTTATACAATATCTATCAGAAAACTTCATAATGATAGTACCATCATACGAAGAGAGTTTGCCACTTGGATGGGAGGGCTTGACTCTGAAAATTCTCTTCATTACTGGAACTTTGATCTTTACTGCAGTGCATACTTTTCTCAGCACTTCATGGAGGCTTTCGTTTCCTGTAGCTCGCACTCCCAACAAGCAGCATCAGCACTAAGTAGTTTCCGCTCAAGTTCTTCAAGACGAGACTCAAGTTCATTGTAGTGGTCTTGCAGTTTGTTAATTTTACTGAGGATACTCAATCTCGCCAATTTTGTGGAGAATGCTCTCTTTAATAAGTGGCAGCTTTGAGATTTTACTACTTATTTCTTCAGAGAAAAGAGTTAAACGCCTTTCAATAAGTTTGCAAAGTTCGGTTGCACTTAGGTGTAGATTTAAATATGACAAATTTAGGAAGAAAGTGAATGAAACACTACAATGCTTTAAGCGCAATGGAAACAGTATGGTCAAAACAAATGACGGTACTGATCCCGGTTATTATTAATTGGATTACTGAACAAAAAATTGAAAAAGACCCAGAGCAAATATTAACAATACTGATCACTATTGAACATCACTCAATTAACTTAACTAACTAAAATAGTTTTCAACTTGACTATGGCATTTATGATTTTTATCCGCACGACAGATTGGGGGAAATGTTACCAACTCACTAACTTGTTGTTTATAGTAACTAAACAATTGAAAGTGCAACATTACTTGTTGAGAACTTTTATTTGTTTGTGTGTGTGAACAAAGCATGATCACTACACACTCCCCCTCCAGCGCAAGCGTCGTTAAAATAAAAAAAAAAAAAAAAAAAAAACAATTTAATTCCCTTTATCGAATCGTAAAAACTTAATCGAATTTTGCTGCTTTGTTAGCTCGCCGGCCGTTTGATTTCGCGATATTTGTTGGTTTTAAACAATCAATAGAGATAGAGACGGGTTTGTTTTTAATCTTTACAACGAACTGTTTCCTTAATTTTCGAACCACCTCATACGGTCCTTCATACGGGGCAGTTAAGCTCGGAAGAACTTTGTCTACTTTAACAAAAACAAAATTTGATTCATCTAAGGAATTGGGAACGTATACATCTAATTGTCTTTCTGGTTTCAGTTAGCGTTACTTCCAATGATGGGGGAACTGGTGTCGGTGCTCTCGCGAGATGGAGGTTTGGTAACAATAAACTCCCTCGGTGCTTTTAGCGCTTGTCCATAAACTAAATTAGCCAGATGGGAGTGAATGGGCACCAGCACTTTTACCAATCTCGGAATGAAGCGGTTGTAATAATTAATCATACCCACGAATTTCTGGATTTGACGAATCGAAGTTGGAGGTAGAAGATTTGCAATTGCTAGAACATGTTCCTTGAAAGCAGCTTGAAAGACACATTTCAATGGTTTTAAACACAAGCTAAAGTCAGTAAGCTTTTGAAAATTCAATTTCAAGTGCTCGTAATGTGTGTCTTCACTTTGCTGGCTATAAGGAGGTTATTTATGTATGCAAACACGAAGTTGAAGTCTTATACAACTGCATTGATGAACCTCTGAAATGTCTGACTGGCATTTCGAAGCCCAAAAGGCATCCTGAAAAACTCATATAGACCACAAGGAGTTGTAATGGTGGTCTTGTACAAGTCTTCGGAAGCAACAGGTATTTGATGATAGACCCTCACAAGATCAGCTCTCAAAAATATCTTGCAGCCATTGAGCTGCATTGAAAAGTCATACATAGATGTGAGGGATTGGATACCTATCCGGTATTATAACAGCGTTAAGTCTTCTAAAGTCTCCAATATTCACTGCATTTCTACTCTTCCATGTGAAGTCTAGAGCATACGGGGGACAACAGCCTACAGATGCCTAGATCGACAATATGCTAAAATTCTACACGAGCTGTTTTATACTTTTTCTGGTTTAGCCTTCGAAACTTAGAAAATGGAAGCTGGCCTTTCGTGAAAATATGGTATTGAACTTTATGCTTAACCGGACTATTGAAATTTGGAGTTGCAGTCAGCACCGGAAACTCGTTTAGAATTTGGTGAAATATGTTATTTCTAGAGAACTGTTTAGGAAATGGAGTGTCCACCAGTGCATGCAAAGCATTTATATCAAGTCGAGTCGTTGAATCAACAAGACGACGAATTTTTATATCAACCAATAGTGAAAATTTTTTTGCGAAGTCAGCTCAAATAATGGCATGTTTGACTGCTGGCACTGTAAAAATGTAACTGTCTTCTGAGCCCTAAATTTACTCGTACAAGTTTTATGCCACACGAGCTAATGGGTGTCCCATTTGCTGCACATAGAGAGACGTCACTATTCAATTAGTTTGTAGGAAATTGCTTGCATGGAACTACGGACAGATCTGCTATAGTGTCAATAAGGAAAGTCGAGTTGTTAGTTTAGTCGCGTACAAATAGGCGGAGTTGAAGTGGATCGATCCAAATGTTTTCCGTCAGAACAGCTGGTTTGACAATTTTTTTTTTGTTTCTGTCTTTCCTCCATTTTGGGTGGAAGAAAAACCGCCGTTGAACTTGCAAGTATCGATACATTTTCGAACTTGGATTCCAAATTGCTTGTGCAACCAGCACCAATCTGCCTTATGAGCGGTTATTCGAGTGCGCGAACTGCCTCTACCTCTCTATTTGAATTTCGCCCCTGTCGCCAAATGTTTCTACTAGCTTTTTAAGCATTGCTTTAACATGATTTATTTCGTTTCTAAGTTGTGAAGAGTCGTCGCGGCTTTGTGTACTACTGTGCGCTGTGGAGCGAATTTCGGATATTCTCGATATCGATACAGAAGCTTCCCAAATTTTATCAGCTAGAGATCTTATCTCACCTGTGGTCTTGTTAT
Source organism: Volucella inanis (assembly GCA_907269105.1). NCBI lineage: Eukaryota > Metazoa > Arthropoda > Insecta > Diptera > Syrphidae > Volucella > Volucella inanis. The sequence goes on along the minus strand of OU026155.1, from coordinate 40,880,963 downwards.
CTTGAGAAATAAGAGCGATATAAATCACTTGAGGTTGTCGACGAACCCACAATTTGCGCACTAAAAATTCCTGACGCACCCACTAGTTGCTTAAGCGCTCTTAAAAATTCCGAGGGTTTCTTATCTCTTTCTGTAAGAGTTTTTTTTTTTTAAACGTTTATAAATTTAGTTACTTCGAGAAGATTCGATAAAATCAAGGACAGTCGCAAGTACATCTTGGGGTAAAGCTCCTAGAACGTAATGATACTTATCAATTTTCTACCTATCTTGGCAATTGCAAACTGTGCTTCTGCCTGGATGAATCAAACGGCCGGCGACTTCGGCCAAAACGGTTGTAATTTTATATGTACTTCGCTAACGTCCACGTTGGTATTGTGGTGCAAGATCTCTTCTGACATATTTCTGAGAAGTTCCGTCTTCGGTTTCACTCATTTTGCTGCATTTCTAAAATTCTCTTGTACAGCAAAATTAAAAACGAAAAGCAAAACTAACGCGATAATTGACTTAAAGGTATAGAGTTGATAATAATTATCTTTTCGGTTCAATGGAGTAATTACAGAGAAAAATGAAAAAAAAAAAAAAAAAAAAAAAAAAAAAAAAAAAAAAAATCTGGAAAGAATGTTAATTATTTGTACGAAAAAGCAATGTTAATGTATACAATATTAGAATTTCAGGAATCGTTGCGTTTGATATATGTTAATTAAATTTGGCTATACATGAAAAAGAGATATTCATTTATTACTAAAAGATAATCTGTCAAAGCACATTCCTTGATATCATTTCATATGAATGAAACTGTTTGCGACAAACCGGTATTGGTTGAATGTCAGAACTGTAGTGGCAATACGAAGCGGCTATATGTATTTCTTGTGCAAGTTCAATAGTATTGAGGTTGTTGGGTGGCTGGTGGTGAATTGATGGTGTTGTTGTTATGGCTGTATGTAATTGATAGATTTGATTGTAGTGTGATTGTATGTAGTCTGATTGCAGTGACGATATATAAGTGTGCTAATATATATATATTTCGTGATTGTTTTCAGTACTTTTTTCTCACTTTGTAGCAATTTAGTTTTTTTAGGTCGAATGTACATCGTTTGTGAAGAATTGAATTTGATGGATTGTAGACCAACTCGCGTGCTTTGTCACTGGTGTAGACTCGTTTTTTTATATGTCCGTAACAAAGGGTCACAAATTGATAAAAGTTAACACTACTTGTTTCTTATAAATTCACTTTTATTTTATCATATACATATGTTTATGTATATGTATATATTAATTGTCAACAATGTCAAAATTCGAGAAGTGACGTCTACCATATAATAATGACGCTGTGAATTCCTATTTCCACATTTCTCATGTTAACAACACTAATTTCGTGTAAGTTGCAAAATATTTTTAATATTGTACAATAATTTTCTTTATTATATTTTCTAGGACAGCAAAAAAAGAAAAATCCAGACATCTGCAACAAGAACAGTTAAATACAATTAATTAAATACAATTAAATACGAATACAAAATACATCTACCACCAACAAACTGCTTTTATGAGGAACATTTGCAATTGTTTTTTTACATTTTCTTGTGAGTAAGTAAAAACATTTTAGTTTCAAAATAATTTATTTTACTTCTTTTTTACAGTAGGACCAATAAATGTATATGTAATACTCAAGAGCTTGAAGAAATTTGGATAAATTATACTAACTGAAATATTATTATTATTATTATTATTATTATTATTATTATTATTATTATTATTATTATTACTATTATTATTATTATTATTATTATTATTATTATTACTATTATTATTATTATTATTATTATTATTATTATTATTATTATTATTATTATTATTATTATTATTATTATTATTATTATTATTATTATTATTATTATT